>OZ002740.1:104143303-104682850 GCA_963924295.1 Dioctria rufipes | reverse complement strand
GATTTGAATTTTGGCACTGTAACAGAGGATTCTGGAATTGTCCTTACCACAAGTCATCCGCCAGTTCATGTGTGAAAATGCAAGTAAGGTAACATTTTGTTTTGGTATTAAAATAAGTTGCATGCAAGATTCTCTCAAATTTTTTTTGGTTCGCTTGGGCATTCATTCGATTGTTTGCCAGTTAAAGTAAATTGTAGTGAATTATTACAAGCTAGATTTAAGATTCTGAAGGTTAGGTGCTCGAGCAACGTCAAGCAGGTAACACGCTAAATGTTTTGCATTAGTTTAAGTCATTGTGAACTAGCTAGGTCGTACTCCATTAAATGCTACGTGTAATCATTGGTGTAAGACGCAAGGACTGGCGGTCGATGGGGGACATCACTATTAAATAATAAGAAGCAGTGAACTATAAATCAGCCTATATTATTTCTTTTGGTACATATAGCTTTTCCTTTCCTTCCTGCTGCTTACACTCACATAGGTTTTCTTCTCAGTCCTTCCCTTTTGGTACATATATATATATATTATATTTATTTTTTCTTTTCCCCTTCTAGCATTTATTGCCTCTGGTCCCTTCCTAGTTAAGGACTTCGCGAACAGAGTATATAAACGAGTTGGTAAACCAGATCATGACCTTTCGCTGCTCCTCGCAAGCCAAGATGTACGAGTAGGAGTGAAATAGGTGGTGGTTGGGACATGCAGAGGAACTCCTGAGCGCACACACGCCTTAGTCTAACGAACATAACTGGGGCTAAGAATCCTACATGACTGCGACGTCTTAGCCAGGGTGGATGGGGGCGATGGGCCCAATCAGAGTCCAGTCAGGACTCCGCATACACCAGGAGTCCACATCATCTCTCTCTCTTTCTCTCGGCGTTGAACTTTCTCCGGGTGGTTGAGCATTTGTACGGCGTTGCAATTTCCTTTCGTTTTATTTTAGCACCTCGCATCGCTGGCACTATTTCAATTACATCCTTCTGGGGTAATTGCTTACAGGTTGTACCAATGGAGGAGAAGCAGTATGGGACGTAGAAGGATTTTTTTTTTGTGTCTGTCCGTCCGTCTGAAGTCTGACAAAGGTGATTTAGTTTTTTTGTGTACTCATTTTCGCACACCTTTCAAGCATCGAGGGATGTGGGTGGCAAGAACCTTCCCAAGCCGGCTGACCGCTAGCGGCAATATGCTCTGCGGCCACTCACACCAATCCCCAAGATGATTTTGCAGCAAGGGGTGCCAATCCCAGTGCCTATCTGCATTCATTGCAGGACGGATGTAGGTATGGCTGAGAATGGGCGCGCTCTTCGCTACAAATGGCGCCCAAGTTTCGGTCTTTTATTCGTCTTTAGTCAAGCTTCTCTTGGCAAAGACGCCGATTTTCCTTTCTTTCAGTTTTCTCGGCTTAAATTTTTTTTTTTTTTTTTGTAAAGTTCTAACTTTGATATTCCTACCTCAAACCTTTTGTTTATTTTTTATTTTTTATTTTTTTTTTGTAGATCTTTCGACACTATACTTTCAAAAGTTATTTCGCTAGTTTCATATCGTTTTGCCTCGTCTTCAAGTTATCCAGCAATCACTTTTGTTCACTTCTTCTCATTTCAATTTTGCGAATAAGTTTTATATTACTCATTTAAATTCATTTCAAATGAAAGTATTTTCGTCAATTTAAATGTGCAACTTATCGCTTGCTGAAACGGGTTGCCTTGCTATGCCGCCAATGGTTTGGTCTACGCAGAGCTACCTTTTTCTCCCGTAAAGCTCGTTGCTTTCGTGGTAGTTCCCTTTTAGCTCTCGTTAGATCCGGCTTTGGAGGCTGGTGAGATGGCTCGTGATTTCGCTCCATTGGTGCAACCGCGTAAATCTCGTCTAATCACATTTAAATAATTTTCATTCCTTTTTATTTATTTCTTTTGGAATTTTATAACCTCCATGATGAAGTATACATCTCCCTCGGTAAACAGGTTTTGTATGCTAGGCGTACTCTCCGAGGCTAAAGCTTCAGCCCGTGAACAGTGGGGAGATGATCACTCATAGACAAAGGCTTTTCGATATTTAAAGAAGCATGGCCATATCTCAGCTCTGTCGCTAAGTTGGTGAACGGCGTTCACCCCTTGATTCTACGGTATCCTGGGCAATGGACTTGAGTTGGCAAGGTATACAATTTTCACATCGATTTGAAAAGCTGGTTCATGTTTTTTTTTATTATTTCAAATTTTCCTACTTCTCTGTCAGTGCCTGTCGTAAAACATCAGCACTGGTAATGCGTGATGATCGGATGATCAGTGGACAGCGAACGTTGTATGCGAAGCATGCCTTACGAGCCTCAGCTCCGTTCACAGCTGCTGGTTCCAGGAAGAAGACAGTATTTTTTTTTATTTTTATTTGTGGTAGTAATTACAGTGATCTGTCCATTCGGGACATGACGGCAGATGGTTCGTTTCTATTTTATTTCTTCTGTGGGTATCTCATTACAAAACAGCTACTGCTTCTTCCTCAGTCTTAGTAGCCACTGAAAAATCGATTATCTGCTCCTGATTTGGTTTGGCTCGCTGCCTCGGTAAATTGATGAGCTAAATTCATCTTTACGACACCGGTCTTTGCTCGGGCAGTGGAGTCGGCCAACTTGTTTTAATTCCTTCCCCGCTACCTAATTCCGTGTTTGTGACCAGCCCGTGGGTTGGACAAAGAGGGTTGGAGGGAGAGATTGAGAACGATTTGTTTTGTTTTGGTTCGTAGAGCTGGGGTGTTGAAATGATGTTGTGGGTGTGTGTTCGGGCGGACCGCTGCGTGGCCAAGCCGCCTCCCTCTTATGATTACACGCTTCAAATAGTAACGTACGTAAATTGTAAATTTTTCATTTTAGATTTGTTCTGAGGTTAATGTCCTCAATTTTCGTTTCAGTTTGCTTAGTTATATACGCACAAATCTAGCACGAGGGAATTTCCAGATCTTCCTCCAAATAGTTAAAATATTAATATCAATATTAAATAAAGGTATTATTTCTGAATTTTCTTTTAAGCATAGATATTTACCTATATGCGAATGTCATGCACGTACATAGTATAGGTATTCCTTCGTAAGATTTATCATTTTTGAATTTTCTTTGAATTAATTAAAATATTGATATAGCGCACAATTCCCAGATCCCCCCTTTTGATGCACAATAAAGTAATATCTTTGAATCTTCGTTTGAATATTTATAGTTACATAAGCATAAATTTGGTACGAGTAATGCATGGATCTCCCATTTTAGATCTATTTTAAGATTTATGCCCTGAATTTTCGTTTGAATTTACATAGTCATATACTCACAAATGTGGCACGAGTAAATTTTAATTTTTTTTTGAGCTCCCATCGTTCAAACGTATGTATATATATACTGGCATATGCAAACAATACACACACAGTAGTTGTTCCTTCCTTAAATCTATAATAAATTTAGTATTTCGAACTTTCACTGAGTTGAGATAATAATAGTACGCACAAGTTATAAATCTTCTTTTGTGTCTTACAATAAAGTATTATTTTTGAATTTTCTTTCGAACATACATATATATATTTCTATTATATACAAATAGCATACACGCACATAGTATAGGTATTTCTTCGTTAGATTTGTAATAAATTTTGAACTTTCTTTGAACTAACACATTTATAAGCGCACAAATTCTTAGATCTTTCCCTCTGGATTCATTATCAGCTGATCAATTGAATTCTCCGCGAATTTACTCAATTATTACGCACAGTTACGCTACACGCAGAAACTGCAGGTGTTCCTCCTTGGGGCATTCAAAAGTCATTACTGTGAGTTCGTCGGCGAACGTATTACGTACTAGTTCTACAAAGAACTTTGGTTCTTCGCACAGTCGTCATCCTATATACCTTCAGGGTACAAGACACCTAACCCCTGAACGGTTTCCACATACTAGCCAAACACCTCTCCCATATTTTCGGGATATCGGTGCAATCCAAATACAATTCAAATTCCAAGTGATCAGTTTCAACTGACCGAATATGGACTTTACATACCTATCACCAGACGAGTTGGCAGTCGAGTATCTCGTGCGAAACATCGATCCCTCCCTCGAGGACTCTCGAGACCAGCTTCTGAAGGCCTCCGAAGCTGAGCAGCTAGATCCTAGTAGAGAAGCGCAGAGATCACATGCGCACAAGAATCCCTCGAGGGAGGTAGACTATATCAGCAGCCGAGTGGAGGCTTTGAGGTATGATCTCACTACTGACCCTATTCGACCGGATGTGGACCGCACTCGCTACCGTAGTCAGATCATCCACGTTATTCACAGAGCCCGACGGTTGCACAATACTTCGCCGTCTGCGCGTTCAGAAGTTCAAGAACATCTCTCGACATTGGAAGGTCTCCTAAGTTCAATAGAGACAGCCCAGTTTCCATTGCAGGAACGGGTGTCCGATGGGGAAGGCGCGCGTGGCCTGGAAATCCCATTCGTTAGCGTAGAAAATAGCGAACTTGGAAGGATGTCCTCAACGGGGGTCACTTCCAAAGCTACAACCCGATCAATCTACTCAACAGTGAGTACTCCCAAGCTTAGTACAGGGAGTCCTCGCTTCAACCCAGGTACGCCGGGTCTAAATCTCCCATTCCCAGTTAGTAGGAATGCCACCAGAATCCTACCAGCAGCTACACGGCGCAGCGACCGCAGACGGCCTTTTTAGAGGGAAGACCACGCTTCCGCTCAGTGAACGAACGTTTAGATGCCTTGCACATGGAACCAAATCGCGGTGCAGGAGCAGATCCCCCACCAAATCATAATCATTTCGAGTCACGACCACCCAGGCCACCAGGGTCAGGAGTCTCACCGCTGAACGTGTCAGTACATCATCGACAGAGTACTGCCAGAGACCGTAGTAGTATGACAAACAGTCCAGTTTTCAGATGGAAACTATACTTCGATGGTACCTCAGGTCTAGACGTGACTGAATTTATTTTTCGAGTAGAGTCACTAGCCTTGCTAGAACAAGTGCCATACTCCGAGCTATGTGCCGGTTTTCACTCGATTGTCACTGGAAAAGCCGCGAATTGGTACTGGCTGTACCTACGAGGCCACCGTTCCCATTCCTGGACAGAACTACGCGCGGCACTTCTTCGGGAGTTTAGGGGTCAGGAGACGGACTACGAAATACGTAAGGTGGTAGAAGATCGAACACAAGGTCCCCGAGAATCTTTCAGCGACTATCGCTTGGCGATTCATGCGCTGGTATCAAAAATGTCTCGCCCGATTCCCGAGGAGGAGCTCGTGGAGATCCTAAGGAGGAATATGAAGCCGGCTTTGCAAGAGGCATTGCTGCTGCACCACACAACGAACGTTCTCGACCTGAGAGACCTGTGCTGTAAATTCGAAAAACTTTGGTCCCAGATCAAGCCACAGTCTCGAGAGTTACCACCACGGCGAGTAGTTCACGAATTATATTCGGATAGTCAATATCTGTCAAACCACCCGGCAGTTGAAGCACATGATGTGGTAGCAGCTCTTCAAGATATGCCACAGAGGGATTACCAACCACCTTCTAGACCAAGACTCATCTGCTGGAACTGTGCTGCAGAGGGACACGCTCATCACGCCTGCCTGCGACCACGGCGAATATTTTGCTACGGGTGTGGCTCAGCAGGTGTTGTGAAAAGCAAGTGCGTAACTTGGTCGTCGGGAAACCTGAGGCGGAGACAGAATTCAGTGGGTACTCCCCATATTCTGACTCCGGCCCAGATTTCAAGACGTTCCACCAGCGAAGCGGCAACCAACACCGAACCGGAGCGTTTCCTTTAGGTCAGCTGCGTGGGGGTGATGAGTGCGTCTCGTCCAAAGGCAGGCCAGTAGAAGTCCATGACTTACCTGAATATAACCCGCTTCAAATTGTGACTAAACCTGCACAGTCGTCTACGGCACCAGTAACCACATGCGATGTGGGTGTCCAAACCACCCAGACTCTACCAATGGAGGAACCATGGGGCTCCGAGTCCTGTAGTTGCACCTCCTCCGAAAATACCTCAGCATACTCCGACACCGACTCTGATACTGGTTCTAGTGAAGAACTGTGTCCAGTTATCAACACAGTTGCTTATCCGCCCAGGACCAAATCACGCACCAGCCGTTACCACAGCCTCCGCAGAAATATAAAGGCTGCCATCGCTGAAACAACGCTACTAGGAGGTACGGACCTGCGGCCTTACGCTGATGTCTTCATCCAAGGTCAGCGAATAAGGGGGTTACTAGACAGTGGCGCCAGCGTGAGCGTATTAGGCTTCGGGGGCGAACAATTTTTGGAAAGGACAGGGATACGTTTTCACCCCATGCCATCCTCGATTTCAACTGCAGACGGTCACCAACAACAAGTGTTGGGCCATATCCGCGTATTGGTGAAATACGGTGAAAAGACACGCATGATGCGGCTCCACATCGTTCCCACTCTACAACAGTCGTTATATCTGGGGATTGATTTTTGGAGAGCCTTCGGCCTAGCCCCAGTTATGGTTAGTGAGCTTTATTCTCTACCCAAGCCTGCACCCATGTGCTCTCAGCAGCATGACCTCTCGGATGAAGAGAACCAGAGCCTGCAGACAGTTGTTGAAACCTTTCCATCTTTCAGCAAACACGGCCTCGGTCGCACAGCTTATGTTGAGCACGAGATAGATGTCGGTGCTGCAAAGCCCATCAAACAACGCTATTACGCCGTGTCTCCAGTGATACAGAAAGCAATGTACGACGAGCTCGACCGCATGCTAGCACTCGGAGTTATCGAGGAGAGTCAGAGTGCATGGTCCTCTCCTGTCACCTTAGTGAGAAAACCAAATGGGAAGGTCCGATTATGTTTGGACGCCCGCAAGATAAACTCTGTGACCGTGCCGGATGCATTTCCTCTACCTCTCATCGACGGGCTTTTGAGTCGATTACAGGAGACTCAGTTCATTTCAGCCATCGATCTGAAAGACGCCTTCTGGCAAATCCCACTAGCAAGACCTTCCCGCGATAAGACTGCGTTCGCCGTTCCAGGGCGGCCGTTGTACCAGTTCACAGTACTCCCCTTCGGGCTCTGTAACGCTCCTCAGACGATGTGTAAGTTAATGTGTAAGGTCATTCCGCACCAACTGCACGACCAGGTATCTGTCTACTTAGACGACTTGCTTATTACCTCCTCCACGTTTAATGAACATCTCAAGCTGCTTAGTATAGTCGCAGAGCTGCTGCGTAAGGCCGGCTTGACCATAAACGTGGAGAAGAGTAAGTTCTGCATGCGAGAAGTCAGGTACCTTGGCTTTGTAGTTGGAAATGGCTGCATGAGGGCAGACCCAGAGAAAGTAACTGCCATTCAGAACTTTCCAAGACCAAACACCGTCAAGAAGGTCCGATGCTTCCTGGGGGTCTGTGGCTGGTACCGGCGTTTCATTCCGCAGTTCGCGACAATTGCTACTCCTCTCACAGACCTGCTGAGAAAGAATATTAAATTCCTGTGGAACGAGCAGGCCGAGCAAGCATTCACACAGCTGAAGGGATGTCTCACCACTACGCCAGTACTTGCTAACCCAGATTTCTCGCGCCCGTTTTTCATACAATGCGATGCAAGCACGACGGGAGTGGGCAGCGTGTTATTCCAGCGATCTGCTGACGGAGCTGAACACCCCATCGCGTTTATATCGCAAAAGTTGATTGCGGCACAAAAGAATTATAGCATCACTGAGTTAGAGTGTCTGGCGGCCGTACTGAGTGTCAAACGCTTCCGACCATATGTTGAGGGCCTGGAGTTTACGATTATCACCGATCATGCGAGTCTTAAATGGCTCATGCACCAAAGGGATCTATGTGGCAGGCTGGCACGGTGGAGTCTCAAGCTCCAAGCCTTCAACTTCAACATTGAATACCGGAAGGGCAAGGAAAACGTGGTGGCTGACGCTCTGTCCCGGTGTTATGCTGAGGAGTTGAGAAGTCCTCTTATGGGGAAGGACGCTTGCTCTCCCGACATTAAATCAATCGTTTTGGACTCACGGGCCTATCTTGAGACTTCTTATATCGAGCGAGTTCAGAGAATAACCTCTAACCCAGACGCTTTCAATAACCTCCGAGTCACAGACGGCAAAGTGTACATATCGTTTGTTTCTCCCAGGAACAGCGTGGGAGGGAGTCAAGTCTCATGGAAGCTTTGGGTGCCTGAAGGGCTCACCACCAAACTGATTGATGAGGAACACTGCTCACCAACATCCGCGCATTTTGGGATTGCCAAAACCCTCGAAAAGCTGCGTCGACACTACTATTGGCCGTCAATGGGGCCCGACGTACAAAGATTTATCATCCAGTGCGAGGTCTGTAAAAGCGTGAAGCCTTGCAACTACTCTCTTAGACCCCCTCTAGGAGAGAGACGTCGCACAGAACTTCCGTGGCAACGCGTGTTTTGTGACTTCCTAGGTCCTTACCCACGCAGCAAAAAGGGTAATAAATACATCTTCATCATCCTTGACCACCTAAGCAAATTTGTGTTTTCTTTTCCCCTTCTAGCATTTATTGCCTCTGGTCCCTTCCTAGTTAAGGACTTCGCGAACAGGGTATATAAACGAGTTGGTAAACCAGATCATGACCTTTCGCTGCTCCTCGCAAGAAAAGATGTACGAGTAGGAGTGAAATAGGTGGTGGTTGGGACATGCAGAGGAACTCCTGAGCGCACACACGCCTTAGTCTAACGAACATAACTGGGGCTAAGAATCCTACATGACTGCGACGTCTTAGCCAGGGTGGATGGGGGCGATGGGCCCAATCAGAGTCCAGTCAGGACTCCGCATACACCAGGAGTCCACATCATCTCTCTCTCTTTCTCTCGGCGTTGAACTTTCTCCGGGTGGTTGAGCATTTGTACGGCGTTGCAATTTCCTTTCGTTTTATTTTAGCACCTCGCATCGCTGGCACTATTTCAATTACATCCTTCTGGGGTAATTGCTTACAGGTTGTACCAATGGAGGAGAAGCAGTACGGGACGTAGAAGGATTTTTTTTTTGTGTCTGTCCGTCCGTCTGAAGTCTGACAAAGGTGATTTAGTTTTTTTGTGTACTCATTTTCGCACAGCTTCCAAGCATCGAGGGATGTGGGTGGCAAGAACCTTCCCAAGCCGGCTGACCGCTAGCGGCAATACGCTGTGCGGCCACTCACACCTATCCCCAAGATGATTTTGCAGCAAGGGGTGCCAATCCCAGTGCCTATCTGCATTCATTGCAGGACGGATGTAGGTAGGGCTGAGAATGGGCGCGCTCTTCGCTACAAAAGGATTATCTGCAATACAATGCAGTAACCAGAGCCCAGACACGAAACATTCAGGAAAGCGGAACAAATCAAGGCAGCCAGTCCAAACAAAAAGAACAAACTCATCATCCAGAAGCGGCAGAGGACCTTGACAGTCCACCTAGTACCAATCCACAAATTATAGATGAAACTCGTCCCCCTGAGGTAATCACAAGCCCAGAGGAGATTCAATTAATCCTAAAGGATTGTCATGATTCTCCCTTTGGTGGCCACCAGGGAGTGATAAATACCTATAAACGGATCCGAAGAAAGTACTGGTGGAGGCACATGCTTAGTGACATCAAAAAGCACATTAAGCGGTGTGCCAAATGTCAAACCATGAAGGCCTCACCACAGTATAAAATGCCGATGTTAATTACAGACATAGCGGAACACCCATTCGATAAAATCTATTTAGATATAGTCGGCCCACTAGAGGAGACAGAATCCGGAAACAGATATATAATAACGTTTCAGGATAACCTCACGAAATTTGTAGATTGGTATGCCATACCGAATGGGGAAGCTATAACGGTAGCGCAAATTTTCTTCGACGAAATCGTCACACGCTACCGGATTCCCAAACGAATAGTCACCGATCAGGGAAGTAATTTTCTGAGTGACCTATTCAAAAACGTATGCAAACTCCTCAGGATAAATAAGCTGCAGACCTCAGCTTATCATCCCCAATCAAATGGAGCACTCGAACGGGCACATAGACCATTGATTGAATATCTACGAACTATACTGGACGAAAATCCCAGCTCATGGGATAATAACCTGCGAACCGCTGTTTCGTGTACAATAACAGTGTACACGAAGGGACAAAATTAACTTCCATGGACTGCCTTTACGGCTTTACAGCGGACGTTCCGTCCAACTTAAGGCGAGACCCCGAACCCGTGCATAATCACGAGAGCTACTACCATATTCTCAGGTATAAGCTTCAGAAGTCTTACGCCATGGCACGAAAAAACCTTCTGATGAGTAAACAACGCTCGAAAAATTACTATGACAAAGCTGTACGTCCCCTGACATTTCACAGAGGAGACAAGGTTTGTTCAGGATCGTACACAGCTGTATAAGCTGGTCTCAGCATCTCGATCCTGAAAGAAAGAAAAACAAACCACCAAGAATCAACTCTTATTAACGAAATTAAAAACATCTTACCTAATACAAATCAGTTCAGCAAAACATCAACATGTATCTCATCTGTTCGTTTCAGCATGATTGTTTTGGTCTTTCGGCGGCACCTATATTCATTGTATTTTTATCTGTATGCTATCGTACAATCTTGACACTTATTCATTTGAATTAAAACTCGTTAAATGTAAATCCTTGTAACATCTTAGTGCCCAGCGTCGTGGCCGGGGTTAAAAATAAACAGCTTTTCTATTCCATGCTATTCTAACAATTTCTGCTGTCAACTCAAGACAGCTGGACAGCAACAAGTATGGCCGCCATGGTATCGAGATGCAAGAATTCTCATTATGAACCACGTTCCGCCATTACACGAGAAATTACTGCGCAGCAGAATATTGGAATGTGCAGCAAATCGTGTGGGCTGCTTCTAGCTACGTTTAAGTCAGCTGAAGGTATTGGTTTTAGGAATTTACAAATTTTGTCGGGTAAGTAAACTTTCTCATTCAACAAAATGTGAAAGATTTAGTTGTTATTAACATTTATACTACACTGGATTAGGAATAAATCGAATTTACGCAAAATATTTTTTATATTCATAAGTTGAGTGCAGCTTGTTAACAACAATAACTAAAATGGTAACACTTTATGAATCAATGATGAAGTGCAGTTGCTAGGTCAGGTTATTGTTGCTATGCAAGTTGTTGCTATGCCAATACTGTTGCCACGCGCCGTTGACTACCGTTCTTTGGTGCCGTGCGCAAACTCTGGCTATATAAACAGCAGTTTGACTTGATTCGTTCTCTTTTGTGATTTAGCAGTGCAGTGATTAACTTGGCAATTTATTCCTTTGTGTTCTTTCCTAGTGATTTTTCCTAGTGTTATATTTTATTACTAAATTAAATACTTTGTTTAATTGACGGCTAAAATAAAATATTCTTTTTCTGGGTACCGACTGGATTAAGGATTTTATTTTAGATAGCGATTAAATTAAAGGTTTTTTATTGTGGGTAGCGACTGCAATAAAAAAAATATTACTAACAATACACTTTATTTCTGGTCTCGACGGAAATAAAGAATCTTTCTTCGGGTCTCGACTGAAGTTAAGATATATACTAACATTCACTTTAAGTCGGGTCTCGACTGACTTAAAGAATATTATCTCGGGTCTCGACTGAGATAATATATTACTAACAAATAACTTTATTGCGGGTCTCGACTGTAATAAAGTTTCTTATTGCGGGTCTCGACTGTAATAAGAAATCTACTAACTCACACCACTTTATTGCGGGTCTCGACTGTAATAAAGAGTCTTATTGCGGGTCTCGACTGTAATAAGACAATTACTAACAAAACCACTTTATTGCGGGTATCGACTGTAATAAAGAGTCTTACTGCGGGTATCGACTGTAGTAAGAAAATCAGTAACACAAAACACTTTATTGCGGGTATCGACTGTAATAAAGAGTCTTATTGCGGGTCTCGACTGTAATAAGACAATTCCTAACAAATCCACTTTATTGCGGGTATCGACTGCAATAAAGAATATCCTCATCCCACACCTCAGTCAAATAAAAGGTCAAGTAAATCAGCTGCTACATATCGATCAGGTGAGTACAAGTCAATTGCTACAGTTGAATAAAACAAATTTCTATATATTAATTATTTATTAAACGTCTTGGTTTCAGCTTCTTATATTATAAAATATAGATATACATATCTTGTAGTTTTCCAGTTATCGTATTTATTGAACTCGAAACATTTAGTGCAGTGAATAAACGAATAAAACCACTATCTTTATACCAGTGCATTCATTTCAGTCACTTAATCATTTATTGCGTGTACGTTCTGACTACGGGCAGTACATTTTATGGTCCTTCGTATCCAGATTTAAAGTCTAGTGGTATATATTCTTAAATTTTCAAACATGGCTACACTGCAAAAACTTCTCGCTAATCAAGCCACCTCAGCTCAAATATTCCAAAAATCGTTCAATAACTACAAAAATACTGATGTAGAAAAACGAACAAGAGGACTTATTTCTGAGCGGTTAATCGCCCTAAACGAAATTTGGTCCGACTATAAAAATACGCATTATACGATTCTCCAAGCTACTCACGTTTTAGAAGATAGCGAATTGCAAAAATACGATTATTTTGCAAAAGATCAGTTTTCAAGCGTGGAAGATCAATACTACACGTTTCGAGGTATTCTCAGAGATGCACTAAATGCATTCGAAACAAAAGTAGATTCAAAACCAAACACGGAGAATGAATCTTCTTCTTATCTGAGGTTACCTAGCATCACAATCCCAAAGTTCTCAGGGTCATATGAGTCATGGAGGTCGTTTCGCGATTTATTCCAGTCACTGGTGCATACAAATTCTGCGTTATCTTCAGTGCAGAAATTACATTATTTAAAATCGAATATTTCTGGAGAAGCAGAACATTTGTTGCGTCAGCTTCCAATGACCAATGCGAGTTACGACAACGCATGGAAGATATTGCTCAATAGGTATGACAATAAGCGAGTATTAATTAATGCTCAGCTAAAAATTCTATTTCATCTACCTAAAGCAACACACGAGTCAGCCAAGGCAATAAAAACTGTGCTAGACAAATCGTCAGAATGTATTTATGAACTCGAAGCATTGGAAGTCCCCACTAAACACTGGGATACAATCCTGATTTACATGCTAGTGCAATGTTTACCAGCAGAGACGCATCGCTTATGGGAACAAGAAGTTAATAGTACAAATGAACTTCCTACCCTAAAATCTTTAAAGGCTTTTCTAGAGACGAGATTCCGAACTCTAGAAGCAATCTCAGATACAAAACCATATTCCGTAAACAAACCAGCTCAAATTTCAAGAGCATCCACTCACCTTTCATCATCTGGTGACAGATGTATAATGTGCAAAGAGCAACATCGGATATTCAAATGTCCAAAATTTATTAAACAAGACGTAGACTCAAGATTTAAAATTGTCACGTCAAACAACTTGTGCATTAACTGCCTTTCAAAAGGTCACAACTCGAAATTTTGCTCAAGCAAATTTACGTGTCAGCGATGTGGAAGGAAACATCATTCCTTACTCCATAGGAATAACGCATCTCCACCGGGTTTGATCAAAGCATCAGAAAACCGGAATTCACAAGCTCAACCTTCACCTTCTACATCTAATATGCACACGCTTCACGCGAATCAATCAACAAGAACAACACAAGCATTGCTTGCCACAGCATTGCTCAAAGTGTCTTCAAAAAAGGGCACCGTACTCACATTGCGTGCTTTAATAGACTCAGGCTCGCAAGTCACATTCATTACGCAAGCAGCCGCACGAAAACTACAATTATCAACTAGGAATATGTCAGTACAAATCACTGGCTTAGGAAAGTCAGAAGCTATGAATGTGAAAAAACAGGCAACAATACAAATTCACCCTTATTCATCATCGAACAAGGTAACTACGATCAATGCTCTGGTTGTAAATACTATAACAGATATATTACCTCCGTCCACCATTCCAAACAAGAAATGGAGTCATGTACGAGACCTGCAACTCGCCGATCCATATTTTTTCAAACCAGGAAAAATCGACCTGCTCTTAGGAGCGGATGTATACGGAGAAATTCTCTTGGAAGGATTACGAAAAGGTCCTCCAGGAACACCAATCGCGCAAAACAGTACGCTCGGTTGGATTCTTTTTGGAAATATCAACAATACGTTCACAAGTCCTAAAGCGTCTGTCTTAACAGCACACGCTCATTATGAGGAAGAGTCCTCACTTGATAAACTCCTTCGAAGATTTTGGGAAACCGAAGAACTGTTACCTGGAAGACAACTGTCTAAGGCCGACCATGATTGTGAAAAGTTCTACGAAAAAACTCACTATCGAAATGCAAACGGCAGATATGAAGTCCGTTTGCCCTTTATACAAGATAGTCCAAGCTTAGGCAACTCGCGTAGCATGGCTTTACGGAGATTTTACAGCTTAGAGCACAAATTACAGCAAAATCCTGAGCTCAGTCAGGAATACAAAGCCTGCATTAATGAATATCAATTATTAGGGCACATGACAGCAGTTGACGAAGAAGTTGATAAAGATAAATGCTATTATCTTCCACACCACGCCGTTATTAAAGACAGTACAACTACCAAAGTTCGAGTTGTCTTCGATGCCTCGGCTAAATCCTCCAATGGGAAAAGTTTAAACGAACAGTTGCATAAAGGCCCAGTACTACAATCTGAACTCTTCACAACGTTACTTAGATGGCGAAAGTACAAATACGCTATGTCAGCCGACATAGAGAAGATGTATCGGATGATCAATGTTCAGCCTGCAGATCAAAATTATCAAAGGATACTTTGGAGAAATAATCCTAATGAAGTGATCAAAGAATACAAATTAACTACGGTTACATTTGGCACAACACCAGCTCCTTACTTAGCAATTAAAACCCTTCATCAGTTAGCAAGTGATGAAGCTGCTAAATACCCTGTGGCTGCAAAAATTATACCACGTGAATTCTATGTTGATGATCTCCTCACTGGAGCAGATTCCATCGGTGAAGCCTTGGAAATACAAACGCAGCTTATAAACATCTTGTCGTCAGCAGGATTCAATTTGAGAAAATGGGTCAGTAATTCATCAGATCTCCTATTAGGCATCCCAGAAGAGCACAGGGAAGTACAACTTCCATTACGGTTCGCAAGTGATGAATCTATAAAAACCCTGGGCATACATTGGCACCCACGAGTAAATCATTTTACCTTGCAATATAAACAGTTCGCAGATCGCATTTCTACAAAGCGTTCTGTGTTGTCAGAAATTGCGACACTCTTTGATCCACTAGGTTGGATATCTCCAATTATAGTGACAGCTAAGATTCTGATGCAAACCTTATGGCTTTCTGGATGCTCATGGGACGATCCAATTCCTGCATCCATTGATATGCATTGGCGACAATTCAAAACAAAGTTAAGTTACATTAGCGAAATTCAAATACCACGTTGGATTTTTACAACTAGTGATTTAGCGACTTGCCAATTACATGGATTTTCCGACGCATCCAACCAAGCCTATTCGGCTGCCGTATACATCAGGGCCATCGATGAAGAGGGCCATGTCCATGTCAATCTACTAATGGCAAAAACAAAAATAGCACCCGCTAAACCGATCACGCTTCCTCGTCTTGAGTTATGTGGAGCAGTACTGTTGATTTAAATATGATCAATATGCCCATATTCGCTTGGACAGACTCTTCCATAGTCTTAGCGTGGATACGCAATCACCCAAATAAATACAAAACATACGTAGCGAACAGGATTGCAGAAATCCAGGCCCTAACTGATATCCAGGCATGGCGTCACGTGCGGTCTGCTGATAATCCTGCTGATTGCAACTCCAGAGGCATTGAACCTGCATCTTTAAGCTCCCAGGAGTTATGGTGGCACGGACCTCAGTGGCTGCTAAACTCGGAGGAAAATTGGCCTCATACAAATATTTTGAACGACAGTAATGTAGACTCGGAACAAAAACGAGTGTGCTATGTAACCACGTATGCATATTGTATAAGATTTATCAATCATTGCCGCAAGAAGGCTACAAATATAACTCAGAATTACCAGCATAATTCAGTTCAATTAAAACCTATAGAAATGACTCAAGCGAAACATCTGCTTTTTAAGCTTGTTCAACGAATTGCGTTCGAAAACGAAATCAAGCAATTAAAAGCAGGCATCTCACTAGATGCCAAAAGTAAAATCTTACCTTTAACTCCATTTTTAGATGATCAGGATTTATTGCGTGTGGGTGGCCGATTACAAAACGCCAATATTTCCTACGACCAAAAACATCCAATAATACTGCCGAAAGAAAGCAACTTGACAGTATTAATAATTAATTACTATCATATGAAAACATTACACGGAGGTGTGCAATTGGTTCTATCAACAATAAGAAACAAATTTTGGATACCACAAGGACGAAAAACCGTCAAACATGTTTTACATAAATGTGTTACCTGTTTTAAACAATCCGCTTCCAATAAGAATCAAATCATGGGAAACCTACCCGCATCAAGAGTTAACATATCCAGACCTTTCCAACAAACTGGTGTTGATTATGCTGGCCCCATAAATTTGAAAATGTCGAAACATCGAGGCAATCGTTTTTATAAAGGTTATATATGCATTTTTATCTGCATGGCCACTAAAGCCATCCATATAGAGCCAGTCTCCGATCTCACCACAGCAGCTTTCATCGCAGCATTCCGCCGCTTTTCTAGTCGACGAGGACTTTGCACCGATATATATTCCGATTGCGGAACCAACTTCGTTGGAGCCGACAAAACTTTGCAAAAGCATCTCAAAAATGCGATAAAACAGGCTAGCGAAGAAATGGCAGGAAGGGTAGCAGAAGATGGAACTAGGTGGCATTTTAATCCGCCCTCAGCTCCACATTTTGGCGGATTATGGCGGGAGTGAAATCGATTAAATTTCATTTAAAGCGCATACTAGGAAATTCTGCACTCACGTATGAAGAATTCGCAACCGTGTTAGCTCAAATCGAAGCTCGCTTAAACTCTAGGCCATTATGCCCCATCTCAGAGGATCCAGAGGACTTAATTATTTTAACACCAGGACATTTTTTAATAGGTAACTCATTGATCACTCCTCCAGAGCCAATGATCAACAAGAATGTTTCATCATTAACACGATGGAATTATCTACAAGCCTTACAGCAACAGTTCTGGCATAAATGGTCCAATGATTATTTAAACTCATTGCAAAATAGACCAAAATGGCATACCCCAGTCTCCAATCCCAAAATAGGAGATTTGGTGGTTATAAAAGAACCCAATTTACCAGCATGTCGCTGGATATTGGGACGAATCGTTGAACTACATCCAGGAGCTGATCAGCTGGTAAGAGTTGTTAGTATAAAAACGAAGAATGGAGTCCTAAAAAGGCCAATAACAAAATTTGCTATTCTTCCTTTAAACTAAATTACGCTCTCAACGATTAATCATCACAACAATCAAGATTATATGATTATTCTTAAAACCCAAAGATCACATTATCCCATCAAACTAACTTCCCTGTAAACATACATATTTTTTTATTTTTTTTTTTTTATTTATTTTAAACAAAATATCCAAAGAAGCATTTATTTCCTCATAATCAAATTTATTTTCGTTTTTACAAAATTTTCATACCCATGCAAAATTTCAATTTATTTCCTAACCATAAAAGCGCATTCTTGCCTTACAATAACATGCATACCGTTACATTAGCTAACAAAACATTTATTTTCGTAAAAATTTTTTTTTTTTTTTTTTTCGAAATTTCAATAATCTATTGAAATTCCAATCGTCACAATTGTATGCACCTATGTATGTATGTACATCCATTGTTTACATCAAAGTGTATTCTTCACTAGAGTGATTGAAATTGTATCGCTACAATGTATCATGACGGACCAGTAAATTGAAAAACAAATTTCGTCTCTGCAAATTTGTTTCAATGTAAATGACCAGCCTGATCATGAATAGTTAAGAGAACCCGTTAGTTTTTTTTAAATAGCGAGCTCGTCATTTCACAAGCCACAGTTTAGTCCAGAGTTTTAAAAAGGCAAAATGGAATCATCCAACAAATTTGTTAAGGAAGCTACCAACTCGCCGCCAACACCGGGCAAGTCCATAGAGTGCGAGGTGAAGAAAATTTGGGAGTTGGAGAAGCAACTAAACCAACTAAAGGCAGAAGAGCCGATACGAAAAATAGGCAGACGGCTCAACTTCCTGCAACTGGAAGAATCGGAGGTGATTGACATCACGGATTCTCCACCGCATTCGCCAGGTCGGTCGCCTCAGCTAGAGCCAGCACCAGGACCATCTGGATCCGAACCGATAGTGAATGAAGCCCAGCAGACATCTTCATCGCCCAAGATTAAGATTCTGGAGCACATTGTGGTAGTACCTGCCACAGAGCAAAACAACGATTTGCACTTAATCGTGACGGACAACCAGACGGGAGACATAGAAGACATCACCATCTCATGGGATGCGTTAATCAAATCGAAGAAACGAAAGCAACGAGTGACAACCAAGGATGGAACCCGTTATAACGTGCGGCTATTAAAGGATGGACATATTAAAATTCTTAAATAAAATATAACAAAAGGATTTTCTTAGTTTCCATTCTAGAAACCTGTCATTTCGTTTCCTTTAATATAACTACCGGGGCTTCCTAAACTTCACATCGAAACTGCGTTGACACATTTGGGGCCACATAGGTTGCAGAAATTTTGTTTTCCCACCATTTTCAGATCTCATTTGGATATAAATATAACACATACAGAATATTTAGTGAACTTTAATGAACTACCATGATCACTGCACACAAAATGAGTTTTGCTACTCTAAATATATGGAAATGTGCATAATATTTAGTTTCAAGAGCTTTTTCAGCGCCTTGAGCATTAAATAGTATAACTAAAGTTTACAACATTACATATGTTAACGCAAGTTATATAATTTCAACATCAGCTGGAGTTATCAACAGATTGCTCATCACATATAATTGAAAAGCATCTCAGCCTTTCAACGGGGGGCAGTATGTTCAGGATCGTACACAGCTGTATAAGCTGGTCTCAGCATCTCGATCCTGAAAGAAAGAAAAACAAACCACCAAGAATCAACTCGTATTAACGAAATTAAAAACATCTTACCTAATACAAATCAGTTCAGCAAAACATCAACATGTATCTCATCTGTTCGTTTCAGCATGATTGTTTTGGTCTTTCGGCGGCACCTATATTCATTGTATTTTTGTCTGTATGCTATCGTACAATCTTGACACTTATTCATTTGAATTAAAACTCGTTAAATGTAAATCCTTGTAACATCTTAGTGCCCAGCGTCGTGGCCGGGGTTAAAAATAAACAGCTTTTCTATTCCATGCTATTCTAACAATTTCTGCTGTCAACTCAAGACAGCTGGACAGCAACAAGTATGGCCGCCATGGTATCGAGATGCAAGAATTCTCATTATGAACCACACGAGAAATTACTGCGCAGCAGAATATTGGAATGTGCAGCAAATCGTGTGGGCTGCTTCTAGCTACGTTTAAGTCAGCTGAAGGTATTGGTTTTAGGAATTTACAAATTTTGTCGGGTAAGTAAACTTTCTCATTCAACAAAATGTGAAAGATTTAGTTGTTATTAACGTTTATACTACACTGGATTAGGAATAAATTGAATTTACGCAAAATATTTTTTATATTCATAAGTTGAGTGCAGCTTGTTAACAACAATAACTAAAATGGTAACACTTTATGAATCAATGATGAAGTGCAGTTGCTAGGTCAGGTTATTGTTGCTATGCAAGTTGTTGCTATGCCAATACTGTTGCCACGCGCCGTTGACTACCGTTCTTTGGTGCCGTGCGCAAACTCTCTTTTGTGATTTAGCAGTGCAGTGATTAACTTGGCAATTTATTCCTTTGTGTTCTTTCCTAGTGATTTTTCCTAGTGTTATATTTTATTACTAAATTAAATACTTTGTTTAATTGACGGCTAAAATAAAATATTCTTTTTCTGGGTACCGACTGGATTAAGGATTTTATTTTAGATAGCGATTAAATTAAAGTTTTTTTATTGTGGGTAGCGACTGCAATAAAAAAAATATTACTAACAATACACTTTATTTCTGGTCTCGACGGAAATAAAGAATCTTTCTTCGGGTCTCGACTGAAGTTAAGATATATACTAACATTCACTTTAAGTCGGGTCTCGACTGACTTAAAGAATATTATCTCGGGTCTCGACTGAGATAATATATTACTAACAAATAACTTTATTGCGGGTCTCGACTGTAATAAAGTTTCTTATTGCGGGTCTCGACTGTAATAAGAAATCTACTAACTCACACCACTTTATTGCGGGTCTCGACTGTAATAAAGAGTCTTATTGCGGGTCTCGACTGTAATAAGACAATTACTAACAAAACCACTTTATTGCGGGTATCGACTGTAATAAAGAGTCTTACTGCGGGTATCGACTGTAGTAAGACAATTACTAACTCAAACACTTTATTGCGGGTCTCGACTGTAATAAAGATTCTTGCTGCGGGTCTCGACTGTAGTAAGAAAATCACTAACACAAAACACTTTATTGCGGGTATCGACTGTAATAAAGAGTCTTATTGCGGGTCTCGACTGTAATAAGACAATTCCTAACAAATCCACTTATTGCGGGTATCGACTGCAATAAAGAATATCCTCATCCCACACCTCAGTCAAATAAAAGGTCAAGTAAATCAGCTGCTACATATCGATCAAGTGAGTACAAGTCAATTGCTACAGTTGAATAAAACAAATTTCTATATATTAATTATTTATTAAACGTCTTGGTTTCAGCTTCTTATATTATAAAATATAGATATACATATCTTGTAGTTTTCCAGTTATCGTATTTATTGAACTCGAAACATTTAGTGCAGTGAATAAACGAATAAAACCACTACCTTTATACCAGTGCATTCATTTCAGTCACTTAATCATTTATTGCGTGTACGTTCTGACTACGGGCAGTACAAGGTTCTACTCAAGAGCGAGAGTCGCAAACATAAGCTCTCCCAGATTTGGGTAGGACCCTATACGGTAACCGGCATCCCCAGTTCAGTAAACACAACAATTAAAATTCGCAAAGGAGAGGTGACGGTACATAACAACCGTCTAAAACCTTTCTACGAATAAATAGGTGTCCATAGAAGCTAAGTAGTATTAAGGTACATACATACATTAAATTAAAGAACAATAGAACCTAAGCTACAGAGTCAACAGAAAAACCAATTTTAATATCCTATCCTATCCTCTCCTAGATGACAATGCGGTCAATAATTCTCTACGGACTATTCCTGACCACAATAGGAGCCCTCGCGGAGGAACCTTACTCTATAACGCCCCTAAATAATACGGGAGTACTATTTGAGGACCTTGGAAGCCTATCAGTTTACCACGACACTTGGAGCGTCATTACTGAGTTCGATCTGGGCGAGTTGGACAATCAGACAAAACTGGCGGAACGTGCGGAACACTACGTTCATCAATTATGTGGTAACAAATCCTTCGATCAAGATCTATGTACCCTACAAACCAAACATGTACATGCCCTGATGGAAAACACCTTAGCTGATCTGGAAAAGCAACAGATCAGTGTAATAAAAACCACTTTTGAACAAATTCAAAAACCCTTATCCTCACTGTCTGAACGACAACACCAGATAATCAATCAGATTAACATTACAAATGATAGATTTGGAATTTAGACAACAAGCTCTACTGGACATAATAGTATCCAGTAGAAATAATCAAATTCATCCCCTTTTAATTTCCCCAAACTATTTGCTAGAGATTTATCACAAATCTCACTCCACTTGCCCCAATCTACAGGACTGTTTGTCAGTTCTGTATCAAACAGCAGATGTTAAGACACATTTGTTGCAGGACAAATTAGTTATCCGAATCAATTTTTAATATCCCCAAGATGAAAATCCAACAGATTAGATGCTTCCCCATACGGGTGGATCCAAAGCATTCATTAATACCTGGTATCAAATATTCTCATGTGGCAAGCCAAATCCAGACCCAGGAATTTCTGTTGCTGAAGCCAGAAAACCTGAGATCTTTCAAAAAAATTTCAAAGGGAATCAAGGAAGATACGTGGTTTGGTAAGCTAAATACACCACTCAGCAAAGCTACAAAAACAGATGAATGTGTTATCAAACTTCTATTCAATCCACTGGGCGAACACCCACAATGTAGCATCAGAGCCCAAATTCCCCCAAGAGACACAATAATAAAGCTTAATAGACCGAATTCGTGGCTGTACTCCTTAACTGAAACTACTATAGTACATATAACTTGTACTCAACAGTTACTCACTCATCGTCTCGCAGGACAAGGAATCATGACAGTCAACGAACCATGTTCCTTGCAAATAGGGCCTCACACTCTGCATTACGAAGCAGAAAATCTGCATCCGTTAAAAGTTTTTCAACCACCCTACTTCCCAGGCACAAACGAAAGTCAGGATGAATTGGCAGAATATATGTCCAAGATACCCGCTCCAAAAAACCCTGAGAAACAACCAACTTTACTCCTCGGAGATGATACAAACCAACGTATCCACCTGGATACAAAATCTCTAGAAGAAATCCGTACCAAAGTGAACAACATTCACTTTGGACCAAAGGCCAAGATTCCTCATATACTCTCTATTACATCCCTATCAATGACCGGACTCTTGTTGTTAATGGTATCAGTGGTGGCAATAGCAAAATATGTCATACCGGCATTCATGGCATGGGCTGCTAAACGCTGACAACAGCCCGCAGCTGAAAACGTTCCTATGGAACCGATTTACGCAACACCCCAAGAAAAATTAAAACGTACTCAAAGTCTCCACAGATCGAGATCTATACAAGTAGTATAATCAAAAAGATCTATACTCGTTGGTTGGCCCCGTCTCATTCTTTTGTTACTGACACAACACTCTATCCTTTCACTACACTGGTCTTAGATATAAGTTGAAATAATTTATAGCAAATAAGAAATAAAGCAACCAGATAAAATTAATGTTATATAAGAATAAACTTTATTTAGTAGTACCTAAGAACCCAAAATTAATAAACCCAAGTAGTACTTAGGAAAGTAGAAATAATAAATTAAATAAGTAAAAAAAAAAAAAAAAAATAAGATGATATACTAAATAAGATAACAAAAACAAAACTAGAACAAACTAACAGTTAGATTAAAAAACCTAGACTAGACAACTCGTTCTTAACTAACCCATAGTAAAGATGACAACACGAAATACAACTCCCTAGAATTTCAGAAAATAACTAGGAATTAATAAACGACGTAAAATAAGGAAACGACGTAGAAATAATTAGGTAACGTACAGTAAGTGAATATTTAGTCTCTAGTATAAGTTAAGCCGAACAACAGATTATAATCTACCAACACCGAAACCACTGGGGATATGTAACTACCGGAAAACCAAAATCAAAAGAAACAAAAATCTTTTTCTGGCTCCACACAAAATAATAGGATATCCTAGAGTCAGTATAAACCAACTAAAAACAGGCCAATAGATTTTTTTTTCTCTCAACGACCTCAACAATAACCCGGTAAGCTTAAGGCCACCTAACACCATCCAACCCCAAATATGAATCAGCGTCATAGAGAAATTGATGATCAAACCCAAAAAACTGTCAAGACCATTTTTCCTTTTACCTAAAATCTATAAGGGAGAACACAAAAAAAAACAAATTTTTTTTTTAATAAATGAAAAACGATATCTCGCCATTTAGCCAAGAATTTTTTTTTATTTTTTTTTTATAAGAAATACAAAAATAAGAAGAATAAAATTTAAACTAAATTTTGATAGAGTACAAATTTTTGAAAAAAGGGGTTAAAGTTAATTACAAAAAATCAAGGAGAAAAATTATAAAAAATATGGTGGTGCGGGAAGCTAAATAACACCCAAATTCTAAAAGAAACAAAAAAAAAGGGGAGTAATTAGAAAATGAGGTCCAAATAAAAAGTGAAAATAAGTTACCATGAAGCGGATTAGCGTCCTCGGCTTAACCCTGGGCGGGACTAGAAGCATCACCGGGAAGATCCCAATTCTCCTGGTCAGAACAAGACCCTTCATCTGGGAGGTCCCAGGCCGTGCAAGACTCAACGTCTGACGCATTCAGGTCATCAGGGGCAGGGTCGTCCCAATTCTCCTCGAGAAAAGGACTTGATGCTGCTACCGGAGGACCCCAGCCGGCCACAGGGGTGGAAGTGCCCAAAGCTGCAACGTCGTCCTCATGCAGCATGTACAGTGGATGCGCCCTGCACGTCAGGCAGCAACACCAGCCGACCTCCCCGGATAGATCCAGCGTCGCCCCTAAAAAGAAAAAGACAAAAGAGAATATAGAAAAATAGTCGTTGTTCCAAAAATAAATAATCAAAACTTACCCAAAGCTATCCAAGATGCACCGCCATGGGCAGACAAACATAGCTCCAACCTGTGGAAACTATCTACCTCGGCTGGAGCGGATCAAATACAAATATCTGGGCGCCCGTCCCTCCGCAGCAGTATACGGATTAAGCCCCGCCACCGGGGGGCCACACTCTGCACAGATATGCTGATCACCCTCAAACAGTGGGGCCTGTAACAAACGTACGGAGCACGCGGACTTAACACTTCTCCAAATTGCATGATGAAACTATAAATTACTCCGGTCGCGCGACCCAATTTAAAGGGCAAAACAGCTAACGTTGGAAAAAATTAAGATGCACCTAACCTGTGTTGTGCCCTTATCTCGGAGAATCCCACGCAACCGCAGTAGCCAAAGAAGGTTTTTTTTCTTTCATCCCTTAAAGCATACAAAATAAGCTCCATATATATCACACAAGTTACATTTTGCGCACTATGTATGTAGCTACAAAAACATAAATCTGAAACGTTTTTTTTTTCTTATTTCTTTCCAAGCCGATGCAAGATGCATTTCAATATCTCACACCGACCCTTAAAAAAAAAAAAAACAAAAAAAAATACAATTGCAATGTGCAAACGCTCTCTATACGGCAGAAAAATAAATCCGTGTCTTGTCGTTCGCTTATCAGCGGCACGAGATATTAAATTACGAGCACAGAAGCCGGTTGAACGGAATTCATTTAGACATGTATGTATGAATATCCAAATGAAATGACATTTTTTCTTATCAAACAGATTTTTTTTTATTTTTACTAAACAATTGGGAGAGACTCTTGTATAAAATAATCAATAAGAAATGCACTAAAAGCAGAAAATTTCTTATTCTCTATTTTTAGCAGACGCTAAGATAAAGTCATAAAGACCATAGAAATTAAGAAATAGAATAAGTAAAATATATATTATATAAAACTAAAACTAGAATAACGTAATTGTACAACAGACACAAAAATTGTATATAACAAAACAAAAAGATGTAAACACTCAACCGAAAGCCAACCAAGAACCGCCCGCAAAAAAAAACGCACCCTCTTCAAAGAATAATTCTCTTTTTTCTCAGGGGGAAGGATTGTTATATACCTAAAGTAATAGAATTTAATGTATAAACCTGAAAAGGTCAAAAAATAGAATTTAACGTATAAACCTGAAAAAGGGCAGAAGATAAAAATTATATTCATTAATTTTTCACATAAGCTAATCATGCTCAAAACATGGTTAGCTTATCTCTTAAATGGGTGAAGAAAATTGCATCAGCAATTTTCCTCACATACCATAAATTTTTCTCATAAAACGACTTGGGAAAAACAAAAGTTTCAGATTTCAACCAAGTCGTTTCACTTAAAAATTTCCACGACAAATTTTGCCTTCAGCGAAATTTGTCATTTCAACAATTTAATTAAAAAAATAAAGCAAAAAGCAAATCGTACCTTCAGTACAAATTGCCGCGAAAAATTCAATATGTATGTACATACGTACATACATATTACGATAAAAGCTTTCGTGATAAGAAACGCGCGCCGCACAAATGCAGTGTATGTATATGCGTGCCGCGATTTCAAACGACGGGACGGTGGCTGATGTTTTTGAAAGTGTAAGATTACATTTTGGAAGCCACCGTCCAAAGCAAATAATTCTGGACATGTTTGAACAAGTCCAGAATTAAAAAGTAAAATTTTCTCAGGATAAGAAAATGCAATTTAGCATTTTTCTAACCTGAACAAGGGCTCTTGATCACGATGAATGTGATCAAGAGTTGAGTTTGATTTTTGAATTAAAATACGGCGGTTCGGCGGAAAATTAGAAAAATACAGTTTGAGTTGATTTTTAAATTTAGATTACGGCGGTTTCGGTTCGCGAAAAACTAAAAGAAAAATTAATCGGTGAAAAAAGTGGTTAGCGAGCGAAAGTTTAGGCGCTAAAGAGAAAATAAAAGTTATAAAAAGTTTGTGATCCAATTTTGGAAAAAGAATAATAAAGTTTATGTTCTAGTTTCGACTATTAAAAGAAATAAAGTTTATGTTCTGATTAAAAAAAAAGAGAAAATAAAAGTAATAAAAAGTTTGTGATCCAATTTTGGAAAAAGAATAATAAAGTTTATGTTCTAGTTTCGACTATTAAAAGAAATAAAGTTTATGTTCTGATTAAAAAAAAAAAGCAAAAAACTTTTTGGATATTGATTACACCCAGCAAATCCGGAGGTACGTAATTGTTATAACAACAATATACAACAGTAGGCTTAGGATTCTCAAAACACCACATTTCTTTACAAATAGAAGTTAGATCATTAAAGTGTCCCCACCCCGCCGCTAATGATCTCAGCCAAAAAGTTATATAGCCATATTATACTCATAGTATATAAAGCACACAAGCAAGCTCCAAGCTGGCGTGTATATGATCAAGTCCACCTCAAACATGTGTGCTAGAGAGAGAAAGATGTTTTGAGAGGGCGAGATGGTTTCAAAGTACGGTATTCACTGAAGCTTCCTAATATATATATATTACAGCAAGCTCCAAGCTGGCGTGTATATGATCAAGTCAACCTCAAACATGTGTGCTAGAGAGAGAAAGGTGTTTTGAGAGCGCGAGATGGTTTCAAAGTACGGTATTCACTGAAGCTTCCTAATGCGTTAGAACGAAATATATTACAGCAAATAACACTAACCGCTTCTCGACCATTGCCACGGTCTTAACCAAAGCTTCTATATCCTACTAGAATTATGTAATGCTAAATACCATCCACCAAAGCTTTTAACTTATATTACCCCAGGCTTCACTATTGATACAACACCATTTCGGATTATGATACTTTAGAGGATATAAATATGAAGCGGTATTGCTGATAAAATTTTTACTGAGCGGAAGACTTTCCAATAGACACAAGAAAGTCGTTGAACTTGTTTACTTTTCTCGGCTGTGCGAGTATGCTTGATATAAAATTACCAGTCATACCATTACACTTGAAGACTAATAATTTTCTAACAAGGCTGCACCTATACAATTTTCATAACCCATCTAAGTCGCCACATCATCCTACATTAATATTATAGCTCATCAAAGATTTTAATTTAACCAATTCTCAACTTTATGCTTACAAAAATAGCCTAGACTTGAATTGTTAATAATATGAATTTCATCAGAAAAGGTGATCGCTAATATCACAAAAACCATAGCGCGTAGAGGATTTCTAATAAGACTTTTCAGTACACGCACACTCTACACCGAAAATTTTCTGATATGGCTTTAATTTGCATTCTTACCATCCCAAGCAACCGTGATCTCTTTTTAGATATCGAAAATCATGATCACTCTTGTTTATAAAAGATATATACAGACCACAACTTACGTTATAGTTGTTGTTGATTTTTTATCAGCAAAAGAAATTTTCAATTATAACTTCCACAACTCATCTAAGACATGTTTTTTTTTTTCCAGTTAAAGAAATTGGAATCTTTCATAAATCGTTCAATTTGTTTACTTTACTCGGGTCTGTGTGAATTTTGTTTACATTATTCGACTGCCATTTTGTTTACATTATTCGGTTGTACGAATTGTTTATGCAATGAATCAAATTAGAAGCATTGCACCTGCAGATCAAAAATTAGGCCATTTCTTATCTAAGCCAACATATCTACCTACGTTAGTTGTTCTTGTCACTAATTTAGTAACATGGTATCACCTGGTAGAAAACATTTTGGTATAACGTTGTGTGTGTGTGTGTGTGTGTGTGTGTGTGTGTGTGCGTGTGTGCGTGTGTGTGTGTGTGTGTGAATATCGTTCAATTTGTTTACTTTACTCGGCTGCGATTTTGTTTACATTATTCGAAATTTGATTATCGGTCTGAAGACGAACATATCCAAGTCAACATACCTACCTACATTGGTTGTTGTTGTTGGCATAAGTATCCTACTAAAAGAAAACTTCAAGATGATGTCAAATTTTCAGTACAAAACCGACCTCAGCCTCTTCCCCTGCCCTCCCCCTTGCCAGAACCGTCAGTGATCCATCAAAATAGTTGGAATTTACCTTGTACTTTTGTATGGAAAAAGTGGGCCAGAATCCCCATAGCGTAACTACTAATGGCATTCGGCATAGCTCGCGGGTTTAGAGATTTGGTAGCCAAACCTAGCTCACAGTTATTGTTTTTATCTATTTACAGTGTGAAGCCGGGAAGTATCTGGTTGGCCAATCACCATGAGCTGTCAAGTGATTATATTCAAAATAAATTAAATATCGATATGATGTCAATGAAATAAAAGTCTTTAAGCCAAAAAGAATATTTGAGTGTATGTTTTAATTTGAGTCTTACATTTTTCCCCAATTCGTTTTGTGGGAAAATATTTTTGTTATTTTCATATAAGCAATTTGAAGAAATTGGTAATGGCAATTTCTTCGCTATGTTTTAAGCATGATTAGCTTATACATATGTACGAAAATTTAATAAATTATAGCTTTTTAAAGAGAGAAAAATATAACATTGCCAAATCAGAGATGCGAGCGAGATCCCGAAGCCGACAGACAAAATACAGCTGACTGCTCCATCCAATATACCCAGAATTAAGATAGGCGCGTGTGAGCTCAGTAAGACCTGTCCAAAGGCATAACCGACTCCATCGCCCAACAAAGGTAGTATTAAAAAGCAACCGTGGGTCAAGAGCCCTATACGAGGTGCGTGCGAGCCAAAGATGTATAAAAATTCTTGCGCAGAAAATTTACTGTTTCGTGTCAATTGAAAGGTAATGTTTTCTGAACTTCGGATGTATGATGTTTCCCATAATTTTGTACGGGGAGACGGAATTATTCCCTTCTTCCTTTTTTGTTTTTTTTTCCAGATATTCCTACATTATGGGACAATTCGTACGATCTCCAACAGTGCTTTCAATCCACTCACTCCAAGCCAGATTTGAGCAAAACAATATTCGCCAAACTTTTTTGTTTAAATTTACTTTGTGCTCATAATCATTATTAATCTGTTAAGAAAGCACTGGTATCCCCTGCATTTGCTCACGAAAGCACATAAAATGGAAGGCCGATGAGTATCTAAGAGAAACGCTTAAGCAAGCCAAAGCGAAAGGGGTAAAAGCTTCCCTCCCACATAAGTAGTCAGAAATATCCGATTACTTAAAGTAAGAGCCGGAGTACACCGTACAACAGTGTTGGGAGCTTGACAGAATTTCAAAACCTTACAACCTGAAAAATTTTATCTTATACATATTTTAATTTTTCTTCATTGCTTATTTATCTAATATTCTAAAGTTAAAGTAATACCCTTGCATATAGAACTATATAGTGATTTCGAAAATACTTCCTTGTCCTTCCAGTCAAAACCCTTGAGAATAGTTCACAAGCCATGGAACAGACTCCCTAACTACCCCATGAGAGCCCGAACGGAGGCCTGACATTCTAAAATATTTGCAATGTTCTTATGTAAATCTGACAAAAGTTTGATTTGAACAGCTCCTCCGCCCTAAATTACTATTCATATAGAAAAATGGTGTTCTGATAATCTTAAACTTCCGAACCCAAATAAAATAATCTGAACCAAAAGACTACCATTTCTCAAACAAAAACTATCAGATGAGTACATTGTGTATGTGCTGTGCCGTTATTGCAATGTTTGCCACTTTTTCATAAATATCAATACAGAACATTTTAGAGAACGGACTCCCAACGCACACATATAGGTTTTTGTTTCATGGCTTGGGAAGTATTCTCGAGGATTTTGATTCAGTCCACTTGTACTATTTTGAACAGGTTTGCTCTCACTCAGTCGCTAAAAGTTCTGCAACAGAAGTATTTACAAGGAAGGAATTCTAGGGATAAACCGTAAGAGAATAGATAAAGATAACATACAAGGGGAAGTGGATTAACGAGTAACGCTTCGCTCCAATATAAAATAAACGATGTCTCGATCTCATGTATGGAACGCCGCCATTTTTCCTTAAAAATTTAATCGACATTTTCCCTTAGAATTGTTATGCATTATTGGTGGCCGGCAACGAGTGCTTGCCTCACTAACAATTTTTATGAGCGTAGACCATTTGTTGAAAATATTAAAACCATCTACATGTACATTACACACATGTACATCTAATGCACTGCCTTATCATTTAGGCTCGAGAAAAATAGTTGCGATCATCAAGCCGGACAGTACACATCTAATCGAGAACGATACACCAATAATTAGTTTTAATAAAGGTATTGTTAGTTTAAACGTGTCTTTTCCTTCAATTGCTACGCATTTATCCCTTCTTTTTATCCCGCTGAGTTTATTTTTGATATTAGTGCCGAAACCCGGGAAGTGTAAAGTAATCTAACGGAAAGAAAAGAAACGCCCGTATAACGTTGCTCGTAATATCGCTGATCAAAAATGGATATCGCTACGCGCGCGACCTATCGAGGACAATTAACTAAATTGTATAAGAACGTGTCCGAATATTTACAGTCGTCTGAATCGCGGAAAAGTTTGATACGATAGAAGAAGAACTCGTGGTGTTCTTGGAACGGATAACGGCAACAAGAGATAGTCTCAATAAAGCTAATAATGTAGTTCAACCTTCAATTAAGCCAGAGGATATGTCCAGGGAGTGTGAGTCTATTGCAGACTATGACGATAAAGCCATATCCATGATAGCTCGGGTCAAGCAACGCCTCGCTAAATTGAGATCACATCAAAACACGGCGATGGAGGGTGATCAGCAAAATCAGCAAAATCTTCTTGCTACAAACCATAGCTCAGTGAAATTTCCAAAGCTTAACCTCAGGAAATTTTCTGGTGACTTGAAAGAATGGTTGCCATTTTGGGAGCGGTTTCGCACGTCAGTGCATGAAAACTTAAATTTGAACGGAGCCGAAAAGTTGAACTATTTGCAGTCGCTCTTAGCTCGACGAGCTGTAGAATCTATTGCCGGTCTCACAACAACACAATCCCATTACGATACGGTCATAACCAAGATGAATACGGAGACAATGATAAAATCGTAGACAAAACCATGCGACAGCTGATGGCTCCATCTCCAGTACATTCCCGTTATGATGTAATTGCTTTACGCCGCCTGTACAACTCTGTTATAACAAGCACCAGATCACTAACCGCAATTGGTATTCCGAGTTCTCATTATTCTATAATGCTTAGAAGTGTGCTGCTTAAATGTATTCCGTCCGAGTTGAGAATTGAGTTTCATCGTATAAGTGATGATGCATTGGACAAAGCAGGGTCATCATCAACAAAAGATATCGAATCTGGCTCAAGTGATAGTGTATGATCTGTTAGTATAATCGGTGATAAGCAATTTACGCGAAATTTTTAAAGAGAGAAGTAGAATCGCTAGAAAAAGCAAGTGAAGCTCGACCCCCTTATAAACAATCTAGTCCCAAGATGATGAAAACAGCAACTGGTTTAAGACTTACTGTTGTTTTTGCAAATTAAATTCGCATAAGTCCGAGAATTGTACCGCAAATCTATCAATTTCTGAACGAAAAGAAAATCTCAAACGAGAAGGCCGCTGCTTTAAGTGCACTAGACGGAGTCATAATTCTAAAACGTCTCGTAATAAAGTGATTCGTTGCAATACGTATACCGGCAATCATGCCACTTCATTATGCGATCTCAGCTACAGCCGCAAGTCATCAGACCAACGTTTACAAAAATGCGATCAAAACAATGCAGCGGTCGTAAGACAAACAGCAAATTTGTGTTCTTCCTCCCGATAGTCATCTAATGTGTACTTACAAACTGCGTGCGCATTTCTTTCACAAGGAAAGAAAGCAAAATCGACATATTTCGTAAGAGCTATTTTTGACGGATGTAGTCAACGGTCCTATATTAGGGAAGAAGTTTCAAGGAAATTGGAAATTGTCGATACTATCGCCATAAGAATTTTGCCATTTGGGAGCACAGAAGCACCTCAGCAACGAGTCTGCAATCGAGTGAGGGTGATTGGCGCGGACTATTATTGGAGTTTTGTTCATCATAACCAAATTAAAAAATTATCGCCGCATTTAACAGCAATAAAAACCATTCTCGAGTGGACCATACAAGGGCCAGCAGTTGAAGAACAACATGAGGAGGGAGTAGGCCAGATCACAAAAGCAATGGCATTGCAAGTAAGTTTATGTACAGATAATCAAATTAAACAATTTTGGGATCTTGGGAGATCGGCATAGATAATCCAAGTACTGTAGAATCTAATAATGTTGACATAAATAGGTACATAAAAAAAAGGGGACAAAGGTATGAAGCATCTGTTTTGTGGCGAAATGATAAAATAAAATGAAGTGATAATCGCAGCAATGCACTTATACGACTCGAGGGTTTAGTAAAGAAATTAAAACGTAATACTGGAAGACTACAGGAATATGACTCAGCAATGTGGGAGTTAATAAATTCTGGATTTGGGGAAAGGGTAAACTCGAATTTCAAAACTTCTTCGCGAACCTTTTATATGCCTCATCGGCCGTCTATAAAGAAGAAAGCGTAACTACTAGAACGAGAACAGTTTTTGATGCGTCAGCGCGGGCACAAGACAATCTATCTCTGAATGATAATTTTTTTGCAGGACCCAATCTTCTACCCGATATTCTGTCTGTGCTATTGAATTTTCGAATTGGCAGGTTTGGTTTAGTAGGCGACATCGAGAAGGCATTCTTGCAAATTTCGCTAGCAGAATAGAATCGCGATGCTCTTCGGTTCCTTTGGTTTCATCGCAAAGTAGATAATTTGTGTGAGCTCCCTAGTTACGATGAATTTCAAATGACTCGTGTACCTTTTGGAGTTACTTGTAGTCCTTATCTCTTAACATCCACATTAAAGAAGCATATAGTGAATGAGTCGCTTTCATATCCAAATACATGCCGAATACTGCAAAGATCTTTCTATATGGATGACTTAATCTTGAATGTTGATAATAACGAGAGTGTCATTAATGCTTACGATATATTGAAATGTCCCTCCATGACTTTAAGGAAGTGGAACGCAAATAGCGAGGAGCTACTATCCAGAATCCAACGGCATCTCACCATGAGCAATATTAAAAAGGTCTTGGGTATAATGTGGTTTTGCTCAACTGGTTAAATTACCGTTGATTTGCTTCAGGTAACGCAGTCGGTGCCAACGGAAAACTTTACAAAGAGAATTATACTCCAGTTTGTTGCTTGCATATACAATCCACTAGGTATACTTGGACCCTTCGTGGTGAGATTGAAGATACTGTTTCAAGAAACTTGGAAATCGAAGCATGAATGGAATGAGCCTCTACCTCCGAACTAATAACAACCTGGAATTCCTGTATCGCCGATGTGCAAGTGCTGAATAATATGGTGCTACCCAGATGTGTGTTCACTAGTTCTAACCGTTCAAACGTGCAGCTCCATATATTTACGGATGCTAGTCTCAGTGCCTACGGAGTTGTTGACTACATGAGAAGCTTGAACGAGGATGGCAACATTAGCGTAAGGTATCTTACTTCGAAGAATAGAGTTGCACCCATAAAATCGTCAGGTGATTTCGAGCTCACTTTACCGAAGCTAGAATTCCTGCAGAAAAATCTTGACATAACCTGGGATTGTGCGTTCTTGCGGGCAGACTCAAACATCGCACTCCACTGGATAAACGGAGATATAAGAAGATGAAAACCCTACGTTGTGCATTGTGTGACTGAAATCAGGAATTTGACGGAGCATGCAACATGGAAACACTGTCCCGGAGATCAGAATTGTGCCGACCTGTTGACACGTGGGATAAGTGCAGTTAAACTGGTCAATCCATCAGTGTGGCTCCACGGGCCACCTTGGTTATCAAGCAGGATTGAGGATTGGCATTGACCCCCCAAATGAACTACAGACTTAACGATACGTCGAATCTGACCTGCCTTATGGCTGTAGATGAAGGATGCAAGTCAGAAGCTAACGAGGCAGTATTTTCACCTATTGATATTACAAAATTTAGTAATTACCGAAAACTTCTCCGGGTAACTGCATACGTGCTACGTTTCATTTTTCATCGAAGAGATTCACACATCAGTCTTCATATATTAGCTAATGAGCTTCAGAAGACCGAGTTAGTTTGGATTAACGTCGTACAACGACAGTTTTATACTGCAGAAATAAAAGCGTTGCAAGGTGGAAAGTCGATATCTTCATCTAATTCATTAGATCCTGTTTTGGATGAAAATGGTTTGCTACGAATTAAAACACGACTACAAGAAGCGAGTATGGGATGTGATGCGGGATTTCCAGTAATGATACCAAAAAATTGTTATTTTTCCAAGCTTATTGTTTTAGACGCTCACGAGCGAGTACTCCACGGATTAATCAACACTACATTAGTACGCATTAGAGAGAAATTCTGGATTCTGAAAGCTCGTCAGGTGGTGAAATCAATGTTAGCGAAATACGGAGTATGCAAACGTCTTAAAGGATAACCTGCTTTTCAGCCTTTTGCACCTCTGCCTAGAAGTAGATTGAATGCGTCACGGCCATTTGAGACAACATTCATAGACTTCGCTGGCCCACTTTATATAAAGATTTCAGACGGAGATATCGCTACATGTGAGGTGTACATTTTATTATTTACGTGCGCCACCATTCGTGCCATCCAACTTGAGCTAGTACCTAGCTTGAACAACGATTCCTGTATTCTAGCCATAAGGCGCTTCGTATCGCGCAGGGGAACTCTTAAAGGATTCATCTCCGATAATGCTATGACATTGAAAAGAGCATCAAAGGACCTGAAACTACTTGGAGGTTTAGTATACTCAGATCAATTGCAAGGTTTTATTGGTAACCACGGGGTAGAATGGAGTTTCATAGCTGAGCGCGCCCCTTGGTGGGGTAGCTTTTGGGAGCGCCTAGCTAAAAGCGTTAAGGAGATTTCACGGGTCACAGTTCGACGATCTACGCTTACTACAGAGCAACTACATACGTTTTTGACTGAGGCTGAATGCATTGTTAACTCTCGACCTTTATCATACATAAGTTATGATCCCTTAGATCTTTCCCCTCTGACACCCCCACATTTTTTACTTGGATATTTTTCAACGCAACTTCAAGTTGATGCTTCAAAGATGCAAGCTAATGATCTTTGTTCACATATCTTCATCAAACGCTGGAGAACAGAATACTTGCAGCAACTCAGGTCCGCGCATCATTCTGCTAAACCTCCATCAACAAATCTCAATGTAGGAGACGTTGTTTTCCTACACGACTCATCATTGCCGCGTGTTCTTTGGAAGTTAGCTAGAGTTGAGTCCACTTTTCCTGGAAGAGATGGGAGGACTCGTGCTTGTGAGGTTCGTTTGGCCAATGGATCTAAATTTCGAAGAGCTGTGCAGCTTCTGTTTTCCTTGGAATTATCAAACAATATAGCCGGGCGGAAGATGTTGAAAATATTCAAACCATCTACATCTGCATTACAAACATGTACATCTAATGCACTGCCTTCTCATTGCGATCATCAAGCCGGACAGTACACATCTAATCGAGAACCATACACCAATAATTAGTTTCAATAAAGTTATTGTTAGGTTAAACGTGTCTTTTATTTCAATTGCTACGCAATCATCCCTTCTTTTTATCTCGCTGAATATATTTTTGATACCGTTGAATAAATAACTAACAAGGAAGCGGGGTATCGTGCAAATACAGTGTACGTGTTTAAGCATTTCAGTGACAGTGTGATCAATGGTGGGGGGGGGGGGGGGGGGGAGAAATGACAAGAGGGCTTAATGGCTATTTTGTGTCAGTTCAACATTCTGACATTTCTTTATTCTGAAAATAAGTTCTCGAATTTGAATTCGCGGTATTGTGAAAAATAAATAATTAAACGTGATTTTTACGTAATAGTAGTATGAAATAAGTGCGAAATATTCTTTTGGGATCGATATTTTGTGTAATACAGCCCCCGGAGTATTAAATTATCATAATGAAGTGCGCTGTGTTGTGCTGTAGGAACGAACGGAGTTATAGTCGTGGGAAAGCGTTCTTCAAGTAACTTTAATAGCTTTACTAATTAATTATAGTGTTTCTAGCAAAATAAAAGTGAAATATTTATAAAAATAAACAGCCCTGGCAAGAAATTTAACATTTTACCAATGCCGGTTTGTTTGTTTACAATTGAATTGTAATTGGTGCCTAAATTATTCCAGTCATACAAAGGCAACGCCAAGAAATATTATCTGAAAATAAAGGGGAGCTAAAAATGTTTTTATTTTACATAGGAATTTGGATTATAAAAAATGTTCCCCTTCCGAATATCAGAATTTCATTACTGCCATGACAAAATGAATACAAACAGAGCATACTAATACATTTCGCCGAGTGGCTTACGTTTTCACCCGATATGCCGTTTCCTTATTAGTTATTTATTCAATGGCGTAGACGCGTGGATGAGCAATAACAAAATCCTCGAGAATACTTCCCAAGCCATGAAACAGTAATCTATACGTATGTGTTGCTAGTCCGTTTTCTAAAATGTTCTATATTGATACTTATGGAAAAGTGCCAAACGTTGAGTTTATATATGCCATAGAGCCTAAACTACTATCCATACAGGAAAATAGTCTTCTGGAAACTTAAAGCTTGGTTCCTTTCTTACCCAACTTACGTTTGAGCAAAATACAAGCAACTTTTATATGAAAAACTCCTGCAGTAAGGCAAGGCAAGAAGACTGTGGATGTCGCCTGCTGCTCTCTTTTCTCGACTTTGTTCATGGCTTACATAATCCGGGGGTTACGAATCACGGCATGCCATGACGACGCAGCGACATTACAATGATTACTCAGGTGAGAGTTTTTGTTTGAAGATTCGTAGTCATTTGGTTAAGATAAATTTTTTTAAATAATTTTGTTAGGAAAGGTATGAACATTTTATTTCGGTTCGGAAGATAAGAAAGCAAGCCTAAGATTATCCGCACACCATTTTTCTGTATGAATAGTAATTTAGGGCGGAGGAGCTATTCAAATCAAACTTTTGTCAGTTTTTCATAAGCTCATTGCAAATATTTTAGAATATTAAGACCCCGTTGGGGCTGTCATGTGATGGTGAGGGAGTCTGTTTCATGGCTTGTGAAGTATTTTCGAGGGTTTTGGCAATAAGCATTCATTTCTTCTTATAAAGTTACAGAAAATGTTTCGGCATTTTTATTCAATCTATCTAGGCAGCGTATTTGCAGCTTCTCAAAAGCCTATGAACACCTTTTTACTTAATAGTAGTATGATAGTGTGTTTTGAAATACTGTTTTTTAGCGAGATTTTATATAATCGAGACTCCAGGGTATTTAATTATGGTGTTGAAGTGCGCTGTGCGGTGCTGCAGAAACAGCCGGCGTTATTGTGATGGGAAAGCATTCTTCAAGCAAGATTAATAGCTTTACTAATAAATTGTAGTATAAATTGTAAAGTGAAATATTTATAAACATAAACAGCCATTGCAAAATATCTAACATTTTCTAATGCCGGTTTGTTTGTTTTCAATTGAATTGTCAAATGGGCATTAAATTATCTGAGCCATACAAAGGTAACGCTAAGAAATATTATCTGAAAATAAGGGGAGCAAAGAATTTGTTTATTTTGCAAAGCAATTTGGATTATAAAAAATGTCCCCATTCAAAATTTCATGATTTCATTTTGCCATGACGAAACGAATACACAGCACACTAATATATTTTGCCGAGCGACTTGGGCTTTCACCCGTAATAGTTATTTCCGGATTAGTTATTTATTCAATGGTTGTTGTTGAGACGCATTTCCACTATCCCGAATCAAGGATATTCTCTATCAATTAGGTCATGCCAGGGACGTTACCACTCTCGATTTGGCCAATGGCTATCACCAGTCTTAGTCGCTAAAAAAATCGACATAAGACCGCTTTTAGCACTAGTTATGGGAACTACGAATTCAAGCGTATACCATTCGAACTCAAAGGAGCTCGCGCTACATTTCAACGCCTCATAATCTTCATTCTGAGAGAAAACAACCTCAAAATGCAGCCAGAGAAGTGCCAGTTTATGAGAATTTACTCCGATGGGATGTAACATTGACTTCGATAGAGAAATGCCCAGAAGCATTTCAAAGCATTAAAAATGCTATAATTTCGCACCTCTTTTAACGTATCCAGATTTTTCAAAGCCCTTCAACCTTACAACGGACGCTAGTAACGATACGTTAAGAGCTGCACTTTCTCAAAGAGAAGTTGGAAAAGACCAGGCGAATGCCTATGCAAGCCGTACGCTGAACAAAGCCGAAAAAAATTACACTACTATTGAACAGATGTTACCCGGGGGTTACACCAGCAAGTACAGCTTGCATGCAAGCTGCACTGCCATGCTTGTTGCACATGTAACCTCTACTGCCATGCTGGCAGTACAGCTTTTAGCGAACTTGCATGATGAAAACCCATGGCAGCTGAGGTGATAGTAATTTAACATTATGCAGTTTTCAAGATGGCAGAAAAGAAATGCAGAAATGAATTTGCTAAATTTATTTTGGAAAAATGAGATTTTCTGGGATCATTATTTACCAGCACCTTTCTCTTAACTTTTTCTTGTGTTTTTATCATTCTGCTACTTCCTTTATTGCTATAATTTTCCAATATACGCATGACTTTACGCTGCAATGTCATTTTTTGAATACAAGGTGATAAGACATCAACCGAACTCCTTCTGCTGTCAAGTTAAAAATTGCATTGGAAGGGAGGCTTGCATGCAAGCTGCACTATCTTGTGTAATCCCCGGGTTATTGGGTATTGTCTGGACAACAAAGAATTTCAGATGCTACCTTCAAGGCAGGAGATTCACGGTCTACACTGACAACAAACCTCTCAAATATTTCTTTAATATAAGAGACTCGACTTCCCGTTTGGCGAGATTTCACCACAAAATATCAGAGTTCGACTATAACATCGAATACAAACCAGGGAAGTATAATAACAATGTGGATGCTCTAAGCCGCATTCCACAAGTATTACGCGAAGACACATTAGGCAACCCCTTACCGGTACAAGCCCAAGTCCACCACATTATGTGTGGAGGAAAATGTGGAGGAAAATGATTCCCGAAATAAAAATCAAATAAAGCTCAAAAACAAAAAGCCCAAGAAGAAAATATTAGCTCTACAGCTGAAAAAACAGAGGGTGCGGCAGCGAAAAGTAAATAATTCCACTCCAAGAAGCGGAAACACAACCCTCTGCTACTCTTGAATAAAACATAAGTCCAGTCAGGGCACCTGAAATAATCACAAGCCCAAAGGAAGTTCAAATAATCCTAAACAATTATCACGACTCTCATTTCGGCGACCATCAGTGTGTCATTAAGACTTATAAAAGGATTAGACGCAAGTATTGGTGGATACACATGTTTAGCGATATTGAAAAGTACATAAAAAAATACCATAAGTGCCAAACAATAAAAGCAGTTCCACAATTCAATATATATATATATATCTTGACTTTTCAAGATAATCTTACCAAATTTGTCGATTGGTATGTAATTCCTAATGGGAAGCAGTAACAGTCGCGCATATTTTCTTCGGCGAAATTATCATACGCTATCCCATCCCAAAGAGAATAGTCACCGATCAGGGAATTAATTTCATGAGTGAGCTATTCAAGAAAGTGTGCAAGCTGCTAAAGGTAAATAAGTTACAGACTTCGGCATACCATCCACAATCTAATCTATCTGCGTACATCGTAGATGAAAATCCCAAAATATGGGATCAACCCCTACGTACCGCTACTTTCATGTACAATAATAATGCGCACCAGGTTACTAACTTAACCGCAATGGATTACTTTAACGGCTTCACACTGGATGTACCATCTAATTTAAAACGGGATCCTGAACCCCTTCACAACCAAGAAAGTTATTACCATAAGATGAAATACAGACTACAAAAATCGTATGTCACAGCTTGTAAAAACCTTTTAGTCAGCAAACAACGCTCAAAGGCATATTATGACTAAACAGTCAGGTCTCTCACTTTCCACTTAGGAGATAAAGTTCTCCTCAAAAGTGAAAGTAGAAAACACAAGTGTATTATGCATAACTTGATTATTCATATTAAACAAGAAAAAATTTTTCTTTATTGTCAGCAACATTTTACTATGCATACTTTGTTTCTTCGTAGTTTGCTAAGATAAGCTGCAATTCGATACTTTGTAATATCTTTGTAAACATAAACATTTTCTCGAGATTTTTATGTTCTGTGGGTTTAAGATAATTTTAGGAAGTACAGTTCAGTTCATCTCAAATCGCCGTGCGTTAAACCAATCGGAAAAATATAAATTTTTATACTCTTGTATTCCTTTCTATATATATTTTCTTTTTTATAATAATAAAATATATTTTATACTTTTAATCAAAGTAAACGTTTATTATTTAAAATCATTGCGGAGAAAAAATTTTTAAAATTTTAATTGTTGAAGTGTTTATCTCGCGAATTAAAGAAAGAGGAAAATTGATCTTCTCTATGGTGAGATTGTTCTAGTGTTTAATTCACAAGGTAAAGAAGGGTATCACTTGCTCGCTTTGCAAAACTTTCTAGAGGATTTAACCGAGTCCCAAGACAGAAGGAGACAAAAGGAGGACGAGCGGGAAGAATTCCATAATTTTCGTATTGCTGAAGTAATAAATACACTTGGATGGTTCGACTTTTGGGAGCGCTGGCATCTGCGTCTGTAATGGACTCAAAACTCTATTTGTTACTGTAAGTCTAATGATTGCAAATATTTCCTGATTCTTATCTACAATATCTTGTTTTATTGCTGTAAGCTTGATAATTTCATATATCTTGATTATTTTTATTTTGGATAAGAAAAGAAAAATTTAATTTAAAACAAATTCAAATATTTTATACGTAGAACTTTTGTGAAGTATGGTAATTTTTGTGATGAAATAAGAGCAAACAAGTTTTCTTTTTGGGTGCTTTGTGAAAAATGCGTGAATGAGAAAAGAGCAGCACACAAACTGCTTAGAAATTTAAGAAATATTAAAGAAGTGAGTTAGAATACTTTCGGTTCTTCTCTGAATTTCACCTTTTGTTTACACAAAAACCAAAAAAAAAATCATAATGGGACAGAAATCGAGCATCAGTGAAAGCGATTACGATTTCGATGCCGGACACCCTCAAAAGATCATTCAATTGGGTGGGCGACGTTAGTGGACTAGCGTTCACATTGACCCTTGATGAAATAATTTGAAATAGTCAGATATCTCAGAAAAGTAATACAGAAGGATATAGGATCTTTTACGGTTCACGTAGCTACTCAAGAAAAACGTTCTTGTGTCTTCTTGAAGAAGATTGTAGAGAAGTTGTACCTGTTGAGGGAAATTTATTGTCCAGTCCAGATAGAAATGATAATAGTGTAGAGCGAGACGAAATGAATCAATCTAATGAAGTGAAATTAGGTCAAGAGGAAATTGTAAATAATGTTGTGCCAGGTATACATTCTACTGTTTGCAGTAACGCGGAGGTTAGGATGAGCTTAGAGAATTTAATTAAAATCATTACACATTATGATAGTGATCCCTCTAAGACCTATAGTTTTATTCAAAATTGCGATAATGCTATGCAGTTGGCGACTGAGCATCAGAAAAAGTGCTTGTTGCCTATTATTAAAAGTAGGATTTCGGGAAATGTTGGAATCTTGCTCATGAATAAAAAATTTTCTAGATGGGAGGATTTGAAATATGAGTTGAATAGGGCATTTAGAGAGGTTCACTCGAGTACGCAGCTTCATTTAGAAATGACTAAATTAAAATAAAACCATAACGACACGGTTATGCAGTATACGCAAAGATGTGAAACTTTAACTCGTCGACGCATACAAGCTCTTTTTAACGAGGATTCAGAAAATTCGTCTTATTACGGCTATAGAGAAGGATATGTTAAATGCATACGTTTATGGATTGCGAAAGGAAATAGAGACTTTTGTAAACACTCGACGTCCTAAAACTCTGGCAAAGGTGAGCCAACTAGCAATGGAAGAAGAAATCCGTTTAGGATATTACGGTTGCAAAGATAAGGAGTATACGGGAAGAGATTTAGTCAAAATTCATCATTTTAATCCAAAATGCTATAACTGCGGAGGCATGGGCCACATATCAAGGAATTGTGTCAAAAGTAAACAGAATTTTGATCGAGGAAATAAAAAGGTAGGGTAAACTTATCAACGAGTATACAATAAGTATATTGGTAGTAAAAATACAGCTGATGCAGGTAACCATGATCCTTCTAATATAAAAATAGTGGAAATTCCAATTGGTTCAAATTTTCGAAAAAGGGAACAACAGAGGGTGTTTCCATATTACACTAAATTATGACGGACAGAATTATATATTTCTCGTTGATACAGGGGCAGGTATAAGCCTAATTAAGGAAAATTGCGTCTATAAAGAGGATGTTGATTTTAATGACATAATTTATTTTAAGGGGATTGGTCGCTCCAGTCGCTCTAGTATTGGTAGTGTTAATATATTGTTACAAGTTGGCGTTATCCTCTGTGGATTATTGGCTTCATATAAGTTGACAGGGAGACTTTTTGCTGTGGATGGTGATCTATTGCAACAATGTTGCAGCAGCAACAGCTTGGTGAGAGCGCGCACGAAAGTAGGTCAGTGGGTCGTGTATCCAGAGATGATAACAGCTGCGCTGTGGTGAGAAATAGAAGCTATGAGCGTACGCAGCTCTTTGACTTTAATGGGTGAGGTGAATGGGGCTGGTGGAAACGGAAGAAATGATTAGTGCGAATTGAACTCTGCCACAACCGTGAAGTGTGTTGTTTCTCAGTGTCGATTGGGAAAGATGGACAATAATTAATTCGCGTCGTGGATGAGTTTCGTTTTGTTTTCTTTTCTGGTGTAAAGTGTGCATTTTTAATTCTTCTAAGGAGGAAAGGTGAGGATTTTAGTATAGTGCATTAAGTCGTGGAAAAGTTATAATGCTTCGTTTGACGCCGTTTGCCAAAGGGCACCGGGCTGGGATGGCGTTATCTTAATTTGCCGTCACGCTGGGTACTTTTCAGCAAACCAATAATTCGACGTGGGACGACGTATTGTAGGCACCAATACAAGGAAACTCTTCTCGGAATGCTAAAGATGGCGGATCCAAGTTTGGTAAATACGATTTACTACTACAGATGTAAAAATAAATTAGAAGAAGATTTGTGATGTCAGTGTGCACGTTGGTATATGTGCTCTGTCGACTTTGTGTCAGCAAAGCTTTCGTGCTTGTCAGGGGAAACGACTTCTTCAAGGGCTTTGGGGCTCCTCGATAAAACACCAGACTAACCCAGATGAATTTCTATTTGTTCAATTTAAGTCACTAGTTTGCTACATTTAATGACTGATCAATCTTCTGTGTTTTCCGACTGCCAAATATGCAAAGAAGTTTTATAGAGACTCAAACTTTGCGATCCTCGATTACAGTAGCAGCCACCTATTTTTAGAGTTCTCCACAAGGAGATATTCTGCGGGCTTTTCAGGGTAGCCAAGTGTTGATGGCTCTGGTCTGAAAATGCTTGGCCCTGCTATTTCTGAATAATTACTTGACAAATTACTCACCACCGTCAGCCCTAGAGCTAAAAGCTTTTGCGAAAAATAAATAAATAGCAAATAAACAAAACTTCTCAAGTAATAAGACTCCGTGATTTTCAAGTCGTTGGATTTCTATTTATTGACACAAACTCGAATTTTATTTCTACTACAAAGATTCGCTTTTTTTTTTACAAAAAACTTAACAAATTTTTTCGCCCGCACTTGCCTTTCTTCTTCAAAAACAACGGAAGAACGACAGCCCGTTTTTTCTTTTTTTTTCTTTGATGTCTCTTTTCAGGGGAAAAATGACTTTCCAGAGGGTCCGATCGTTACGAATCAGGATGTTCTGTATCCGGTTTCCAATTCTCGACCTTTATCACCTCTGTACTCTGAACGCTGCACTGAAGAAGTCGACAGGATCACCTTAATTTTCAGGTAAGTTCACTGGTGGTGGTTTCTTCGGGATATTTGTCGTGGTTGTCTTCTATGGGTTTTTTAAATTGTTTTGACTAATTTCGATTAACCATTTTAGAGATTCTGTCGCACTATCCCCTGCTGATGAAAAGGAGCTGTCCTCAGCTCCACAGATTATGGTGACTGGAATTATGAATTATCTGTCGATGAATTCGCTACTACATGGCCTTCTAATAGGGCACCCTCAACGCTTGGATGGACACTGGATGCTCGTGACAGAGAAATAAAAACACAAAATGATTAGCGTTAATTACAACATCACGGGAATAGTTACGAGTTAACCTTGTGAATTTTTATGATTATTTTATATAAATTTCTAGATTTAGTTACAAGTTAAAAATCATTTGATATAAATTTCTAGATTTAGTTACAAGTTAAAAATCATTTTATATAAATTTCTAGATTTAGTTACAAGTTAAAAATCATTTGATATACATTTCTACATTTAGTTACAAGTTAAAAATCATTTTATGTAAATTTCTAGATTTAGTTACAAGTTAAAAATCACTATTTAGAAATTACTTGTTAAAATTACTTATATTAGGTTTTACTTCTCTTTTTTGTTTTTTTTTATTGTGCTGCCTTCCATATAAGCTCCGCATAGAATTCAGTACTCGCTGTTGGGATAGAGCTGTTGGCATTTCCGCCCGCGCTCGCGTATGATAGTTCGTTACGTCCAGCTCCTCCCAACACAGGAACAAGAGGTTATTTTCAGGCGCCTCGACTCGCCTGTTCACGATTAAATTTTCCGGGATATAATTTGAAGCCATGTTTGTACGTGGCTAATATTTGCCAGATTTTCATTTAAATGCTTACTTTTATGGGTCTGGATTAGGTGGGTGGTAAGGTGCCAATCGATTTCTGTGTACAACTTGAGTTTTCTTCTTGCCATCTCTTTGAATTTTGTACGTTACATCACTGGGTTGTCCAAGGATTGCATACGGCCCTTCCCAATCGCACTGTAACTTAGGACATTTACCCTTTTGTCTCTTCGGATGGTAGAGCCAAACTAATTCGTCTATTTTAAACGGATTAGCCCGGGTCATACCTCAATTTCATGCCTTGACTAGTTTTGCCGATATGTAATCTGTTGAACTTGTGAATAGCTCCTAATCTCTGTTTCAGGTTATGGAGATATTCGATAGTAGTCTCCTCCTCTGGCGGTATTCCTGTTGATAATTCGACTGGTAATCTGAGTTCCCTCCCCAGGGTAAGCATGGCGGGGGTTTGATGCGTACTGTTATGCACAGCGGAGCGGTAGGATAATAATAGTAGCGGTAGATGATTATCCCAGTCTCTTTGGTTTTCTGCCACGTATTTTGCCAAGTAATCAAGGATGGTACGGTTAAATCTCTCCACCATTCCATCAGATTGAGGATGTAATGGGGTGGTGCGGGTTTTCTCGATCCCAAATCGTCTCAAAATTTCCCGAAATATTGTAGATTCGAAATTTCTCCCTTGGTCCGAATGGATTTGGAGTGGTATGCCAAAACGAGAAAACATGTGGTCGATTAGTGCCTCGGATATTGTTTCTGCAGTCTGATCTGGGATAGGGATTGCCTCTGGCCACTTCGTAAAATAATCCATAGCCACCAGTATATATCGGTTGTTTCTAGTGGTGGTGGGGAGTGGTCCTAGAACATCTACCGCTATTCGCTCGAATGGAGCACCAACGTTAAAAACTTGTAATTTAGCCCTTGTTCGAAGGATAGGTCCCTTTCTTCGCTGACATATCTGACACTGTCGGCACCAATTTTTTACGTCCTCACTACAGCCTATCCAGTAGTATTTGGATTTTATTTTGGCCAAGGTCTTATCGACTCCTAAATGACCGCCAGAAGGACTATCATGAAGTTGATGCAGTACCTCTATCTTTTGGGAATCCGGCAGTAAGGTTTGGTGATGGATTCCCCCTGCGTTGTTGACTATTCTACAGGCTACATCACCCTTCAAGCATAGAGAGTCCCACATTGCCCAGTATGCTTTCACTGTAGGATGGAGGTGAGTTATTTGCTCCCGTGGTGGTCGGTTTCCTATCTTAAGGCAAGTTTTAATGACACTCAGTTTTTCATCGCTGTCTTGGTAAATTCCGATGAGATCCTGTATGGCAGATATCCGCACAGTACTGCTATGTATTTCCTCGAGACGGTCGCAGTATTTGCAATTGGAAATGAGACAAGGCCGTCTGGACAGCGCGTCTGCATTGCCATGTTTGGCACCTGGGCGGTGCTGAATTTGAAAGTCGTATTCCTGTAGGCGTTCTATCCAGCGCGCGATTTGGCCTTCAGGCTGACGGAAATTCATGAGCCAACGTAAGGAAGCATGATCAGTTCTAAGAAGGAAGCGGCGTCCGAGAAGGTAAGGTTGAAAATGTGCAACGGCCTTTACTACAGCGAGGAGCTCTTTGCGTGGGACAGTAATTCCTTTCTGGTCTGCTTAGTGTTTTGCTGTAGTATTCTATTACCTTCTCTTTATTTTTCTGAACCTGCGATAGAACAGCTCCCCAAGCGAGTTGGCTAGCATCCGTATCTAGGATGAATAATTCGCTATCCATAGGCTGGGAAAGAATAGGTGCAGAGGTCACCCCAATCGAATTTTGTGCCTTTTTCTGTGAGCTAGGTCAAGGGTTTCGCTATTGCCGAGAAGTCTTTGATGAAACGCCTGTAGTATGCACAGAGACCCAGAAAGGACTGAACCTCTTTCTTGTTAGTGGGACTTGGCCAATTTTGAACGGCAGCAATTTTGTCCGGATCCGCTGCTATTCCTTGGCCGGTGATGACATGGCCTAGAAACTTTACTTCTCTTTTACAGAGTTGTCATTTTCCAGGAGACAGTTTAAGCCCAGCTTCTCGAAGTCGTTGAAAAACTCGGGCTATATTGCATACTAAGTCATCAAAAGTCTTTCCGTGTACGATAATATCGTCCAGGTAAACTAGGCAGATAGTATAGGGTATATCTTCTAGAACCAACTTCATCAGCCTTTGGAGGGTGGCGGGTGCATTTGTCAGCCCAAATGGCATTACACTGAACTCCCATAGACCTGTGCCGATAGTGAAGGCGGTCTTTTCACGATCGGCTTCATCCATCTCCACCTGCCAGTATCCTGACTGCAGATCTAGCGTAGCGAACCATTCGGATTCCCCCAGAGCGTCCAAGGTTAGGTCGATGCGTGGCAGAGGGTAGGAGTCTTTTTTGTGACTTCGTTTAGTCTTCTATAGTCCACACAAAATCGGATGGAAGCATCTTTTTTTCGAACTAAGACAACTGGGCTACTCCAGGGGCTTTTTGATGGATGAACTAGCTTTTGCTTTACCATATCCTGCAGTAGCCCTTCAGCTTCTATTCTTCGGGAAAATGGAATCCGTCGTGGTGGCTGTTTAATAGGCCTGGAATCGCCTACATCAATTCGATGGCGTAAAATTGAGGTTCTGCCAATATCATCCTTTGAGTATGAAAACACATCTGCGAAGGTTCTAATCAATTCCTTCAGCTGGTCTCTCTGTTTTTCATTTAGGTCCTTGACACTTCTCTCACCCAGCTGCAATAACTCTTCAGTTAATCCCATACCTTGTCTAGATGGTTCCTTCGTTGCGACTATAAGTGGTATTGGTTCAGCAACTGCAATCGATGTAGCTTCCGGAATCTGAATGGGATATGTGGAATTATTGGCAATCCTTCCTAATACTGTTCCATTATGGATGAATGACAGAGTTGGAATGATCTGCAGGCCTTCAGGTGTAGGTAAGCTGGATGTGATGGTGACATTTCCAAAATAGAGCGTAGAAGCTAGCTTCACCAAATATTGGCATCCAGGTAGCAACGTTAGTGGACTCACTATTCTGGCGACAGTGTTCATAGCTGAATGCTGCTCGAATGGAATTGTTTCATTCCTTATATTCAAAACACCATCTTTGAAATTCAGAATGCATGAGTGTTTGCCAAGAAAATCCATGCCTATAATGCAGTCATCAGTTATCTTGGCCACAAAGACCACGTGTTCGATAGAAAGGTCCCCTAGGTTGATAGTAACCTCGGCGACGCCTTCAACAGGTATTATCTCTCCACTTACACTCTGGATGATGGCTGTAGTGTGATAGAGGCTGAGACTACAATTCGATTGCGTTAAAGTACTTGGATTAACAATGGTTTGAGTAGCGCCGGTATCAATAATCATGGGACAGTGAAATCCGTTGACATCACCTGCTATCCATAAATTGTTGGAGAATCTTGCTGAGCCTATATAGACCTTGATGGGATATGGGGCTATCTCCTTCACTGACTCTAGCCCCAAAGAGGCAATGAATAATGGTTTAAAGGCATATCAGTGGTGGTAATGCTAGACAAACTTGATGGTATTACTGCAACTTCATTTGTGGATGAACATCTGATCGCGTCCGCGGTAGCTCAAGTCAAAACACACTTCCTCTCCTTCTGCGAGAGACGAGACAGATTTTTCTGGATTATCCCTCTTGATGTTGCTTGCATGTACGAAGATCTCCTCGCTGGTTCCTTCTCGGATAATAAATCCGTATCTTCGCCGGACATTAAACCATTTCACCCGACCTATGATCTGTTTCTCAATGGCAGCATTCTGATTATCACTTGTTGTTGTTTTTCTGGGGGTATCTTTAGCTCTCATCCCTTGAGGATGTGGGGCTCTCTGGCTTTTTCTTGGGTCAGATGGTGAAATTACACGAATAGTGTTGTGGTTATTCTTGTTGATAGTGTTGTGATGATTGTTGTTGTTGTGGGTGTAGCTATTTTTGTTTTTGTTCTTCTCCTTCTTCTTGGCTGGAGCTTGTGATTGTGTTTGACTCGGCCTGTGCTCCTCGAAGCCGAGTAGATTTAGTTTCCCGACTTGTGGTCACGGGAAATATTTCCTCTTCGTCTCCTAAGTGGGTTCGAAACCGTGGCCTGCGAGACTCGAACGTGGCGACGACTCATTTTAGAAATATCTCTGTTGGCTTCGATTCTAATAGCTTGCGCCAGTGCCTCTTCCAAAGTCTTGGGTATAGGGTCACGTACTTGCCTTTGTATCTCCATATCTGAAATGGCTTCAAGGAAGTATCCTAGTGCGATTCTGTTCCTGGGTACTTCAGGGCAATCAGCGAAGCTTAGGTTGGTCAGCCGTTGAACGTCCGTGGCAAATTCTGCCAAGCTTTCATTGGGCTTCTGAAAACGTCCTCTCAGCTGAATATGGGCGAGGGCTTGCTGGTACTCATCTGTGAATCGCTCCGCCATAGCTTCACTTAGGGTCTCGAAATTTTCTTTTACGCTTTCCGGTAAGGTTTCGTAAAAGCTAAGGGCCGTGCCACTCAAATATGGCTCAATATAAAGGGTCTTCAGTTCGGCATACCACCCGTTAGCGCGAGATATTGCATCGAAATGCTTCCTGTACTGACTCCAAGGTTCTTTACCATCGTAGTCCTTAGGAGTTAAAGCCATTCTTGCTGGTTGAAGGACAGGCAGCATTCGAGAGAAAGTAGGATTAGGATGTTCCATTATAACGTCTGATTGATTCTGCGTAGAGGGTTGGGGAAGTGAGCGATTAGTAGAATGATGATGTGATTGGATTTTTGATGGTTCTGTATTCCTACTTTCGCCAATATTTGCGGCTTCCTCCTTTTTTGAGCACGATGCTGGGTTTCCATGAAAATTCCCTTGAGGTAATTGCGACACTTCACTGCTGGCGGACGCATTATCATCTAAACCAAGTAGGTCTTCTGTATTCTGCCTAGCGGTGGTTTCAATAAACCTGGAGTTTTGTGGCGTAGGATATTCTGCGAGCTGATCGATAGCTTGTTGTACAGCTTCTGCATGGCTTAGTTCGACCTTTTGTACTCTTTCAGAAATATCCTTCATAAATCGGTTCATATCCGCAAGTTGTTGACTTTGCTGAGACATTTGCTGCGCGAATGCAGTAAGAAGGGCATGACTGGAATCGACTGTACCTAGTTCGCTTACATATTCGCTTACATATCCGCTATTTGCTGCTTTTCGATCTGGCATTTTGTTATGTGGACTGAAATTTCTTTCGAAATAGATCTTACCCCACACTTGACACCAATGTTACAAGTTGGCGTTATCCTCTGTGGATTATTGGCTTCATATAAGTTGACAGGGAGACTTTTTGCTTTGTATGGTGATCTATTGCAACAATGTTGCAGCAGCAACAGCTTGGTGAGAGCGCGCACGAAAGTAGGTCAGTGGGTCGTGTATCCAGAGATGATAACAGCTGCGCTGTGGTGAGAAATAGAAGCTTTTGCCGTAAGCCGTCTGTGGACCGAATAGACCTTTGCACGAAAGTTCGTACTATGAGCGTACGCAGCTCTTTGACTTTAATGGGTGAGGTGAATGGGGCTGGTGGAAACGGAAGAAATGTTTAGTGCGAATTAAACTCTGCCACAACCGTGAAGTGTGTTGTTTCTCAGTGTCGATTGGGAAAGATGGACAATAATTAATTCGCGTCGTGGATGAGTTTCGTTTTTTTTTTCTTTTCTGGTGTAAAGTGTGCGTTTTTAATTCTTCTAAGGAGGAAAGGTGAGGATTTTAGTGTAGTGCATTAAGTCGTGGAAAAGTTATAATGCTTCGTTGGACGCCGTTTGCCAAAGGGCACCGGGCTGGGATGGCGTTATCTTAATTTGCCGTCACGCTGGGTACGTTTCAGCAAACCAATAATTCGACGTGGGACGACGTATTGTAGGCACCAATACAAGGAAACTCTTCTCGGAATGCTAAAGATGGCGGATCCAAGTTTGGTAAATACGATTTACTACTACAGATGTAAAAATAAATTAGAAGAAGATTTGTGATGTCAGTGTGCCCGTTAGTATATGTGCTCTGTCGACTTTGTGTCAGCAAAGCTTTCGTGCTTGTCAGGGGAAACGACTTCTTCAAGGGCTTTGGGGCTCCTCGATAAAACACCAGACTAACCCAGATGAATTTCTATTTGTTCAATTTAAGTCACTAGTTTGCTACATTTAATGACTGATCAATCTTCTGTGTTTTCCGACTGCCAAATATGCAAAGAAGTTTTATAGAGACTCAAACTTTGCGATCCTCGATTACAGTAGCAGCCACCTATTTTTAGAGTTCTCCACAAGGAGATATTCCGCGGGCTTTTCAGGGTAGCCAAGTGTTGATGGCTCTGGTCTGAAAATGTTTGGCCCTACTATTTCTGAATAATTACTTCACAAATTACTCACCACCGTCAGCCCTAGAGCTAAAAGCTTTTGCGAAAAATAAATAAATAGCAAATAAACAAAACTTCTCAAGTAATAAGACTCTGTGATTTTCAAGTCGTTGGATTTCTATTTATTGACACAAACTCGAATTTTATTTCTACTACAAAGATTCGCTTTTTTTTTACAAAAAACTTAACAAATTTTTTCGCCCGCACTTGCCTTTCTTCTTCAAAAACAACGGAAGAACGACAGCCCGTTTTTTCTTTTTTTTCTTTGATGTCTCTTTTCAGGGGAAAAATGACTTTCCAGAGGGTCCGATCGTTACGAATCAGGATGTTCTGTATCCGGTTTCCAATTCTCGACCTTTATCACCTCTGCACTCTGAACGCTGCACTGAAGAAGTCGACAGGATCACCTTAATTTTCAGGTAAGTTCACTGGTGGTGGTTTCTTCGGGATATTTGTCGTGGTTGTCTTCTATGGGTTTTTTAAATTGTTTTGACTAATTTCGATTAACCATTTTAGAGATTCTGTCGCACTATCCCCTGCTGATGAAAAGGAGCTGTCCTCAGCTCCACAGATTATGGTGACTGGAATTATGAATTATCTGTCGATGAATTCGCTACTACATGGCTTTCTAATAGGGCACCCTCAACGCTTGGATGGACACTGGATGCTCCTGACAGAGAAATAAAAACACAAAATGATTAGCGTTAATTACAACATCACGGGAATAGTTACGAGTTAACCTTGTGAATTTTTATGATTATTTTATATAAATTTCTAGATTTAGTTACAAGTTAAAAATCATTTGATATAAATTTCTAGATTTAGTTACAAGTTAAAAATCATTTTATATAAATTTCTAGATTTAGTTACAAGTTAAAAATCATTTGATATACATTTCTACATTTAGTTACAAGTTAAAAATCATTTTATGTAAATTTCTAGATTTAGTTACAAGTTAAAAATCACTATTTAGAAATTACTTGTTAAAATTACTTATATTAGGTTTTACTTCTCTTTTTTGTTTTTTTTTATTGTGCTGCCTTCCATATAAGCTCCGCATAGAATTCAGTACTCGCTGTTGGGATAGAGCTGTTGGCATTTCCGCCCGCGCTCGCGTATGATAGTTCGTTACGTCCAGCTCCTCCCAACACAGGAACAAGAGGTTATTTTCAGGCGCCTCGACTCGCCTGTTCACGATTAAATTTTCCGGGATATAATTTGAAGCCATGTTTGTACGTGGCTAATATTTGCCAGATTTTCATTTAAATGCTTACTTTTATGGGTCTGGATTAGGTGGGTGGTAAGGTGCCAATCGATTTCTGTGTACAACTTGAGTTTTCTTCTTGCCATCTCTTTGAATTTTGTACGTTACATCACTGGGTTGTCCAAGGATTGCATACGGCCCTTCCCAATCGCACTGTAACTTAGGACATTTACCCTTTTGTCTCTTCGGATGGAGATATTCGATAGTAGTCTCCTCCTCTGGCGGTATTCCTGTTGATAATTCGACTGGTAATCTGAGTTCCCTCCCCAGGGTAAGCATGGCGGGGGTTTGATGCGTACTGTTATGCACAGCGGAGCGGTAGGATAATAATAGTAGCGGTAGATGATTATCCCAGTCTCTTTGGTTTTCTGCCACGTATTTTGCCAAGTAATCAAGGATGGTACGGTTAAATCTCTCCACCATTCCATCAGATTGAGGATGTAATGGGGTGGTGCGGGTTTTCTCGATCCCAAATCGTCTCAAAATTTCCCGAAATATTGTAGATTCGAAATTTCTCCCTTGGTCCGAATGGATTTGGAGTGGTATGCCAAAACGAGAAAACATGTGGTCGATTAGTGCCTCGGATATTGTTTCTGCAGTCTGATCTGGGATAGGGATTGCCTCTGGCCACTTCGTAAAATAATCCATAGCCACCAGTATATATCGGTTGTTTCTAGTGGTGGTGGGGAGTGGTCCTAGAACATCTACCGCTATTCGCTCGAATGGAGCACCAACGTTAAAAACTTGTAATTTAGCCCTTGTTCGAAGGATAGGTCCCTTTCTTCGCTGACATATCTGACACTGTCGGCACCAATTTTTTACGTCCTCACTACAGCCTATCCAGTAGTATTTGGATTTTATTTTGGCCAAGGTCTTATCGACTCCTAAATGACCGCCAGAAGGACTATCATGAAGTTGATGCAGTACCTCTATCTTTTGGGAATCCGGCAGTAAGGTTTGGTGATGGATTCCCCCTGCGTTGTTGACTATTCTACAGGCTACATCACCCTTCAAGCATAGAGAGTCCCACATTGCCCAGTATGCTTTCACTGTAGGATGGAGGTGAGTTATTTGCTCCCGTGGTGGTCGGTTTCCTATCTTAAGGCAAGTTTTAATGACACTCAGTTTTTCATCGCTGTCTTGGTAAATTCCGATGAGATCCTGTATGGCAGATATCCGCACAGTACTGCTATGTATTTCCTCGAGACGGTCGCAGTATTTGCAATTGGAAATGAGACAAGGCCGTCTGGACAGCGCGTCTGCATTGCCATGTTTGGCACCTGGGCGGTGCTGAATTTGAAAGTCGTATTCCTGTAGGCGTTCTATCCAGCGCGCGATTTGGCCTTCAGGCTGACGGAAATTCATGAGTCAACGTAAGGAAGCATGATCAGTTCTAAGAAGGAAGCGGCGTCCGAGAAGGTAAGGTTGAAAATGTGCAACGGCCTTTACTACAGCGAGGAGCTCTTTGCGTGGGACAGTAATTCCTTTCTGGTCTGCTTAGTGTTTTGCTGTAGTATTCTATTACCTTCTCTTTATTTTTCTGAACCTGCGATAGAACAGCTCCCCAAGCGAGTTGGCTAGCATCCGTATCTAGGATGAATAATTCGCTATCCATAGGCTGGGAAAGAATAGGTGCAGAGGTCACCCCAATCGAATTTTGTGCCTTTTTCTGTGAGCTAGGTCAAGGGTTTCGCTATTGCCGAGAAGTCTTTGATGAAACGCCTGTAGTATGCACAGAGACCCAGAAAGGACTGAACCTCTTTCTTGTTATTGGGACTTGGCCAATTTTGAACGGCAGCAATTTTGTCCGGATCCGCTGCTATTCCTTGGCCGGTGATGACATGGCCTAGAAACTTTATTTCTCTTTTACAGAGTTGGCATTTTCCAGGAGACAGTTTAAGCTCAGCTTCTCGAAGTCGTTGAAAAACTCGGGCTATATTGCATACTAAGTCATCAAAAGTCTTTCCGTGTACGATAATATCGGCCAGGTAAACTAGGCAGATAGTATAGGGTATATCTTCTAGAACCAACTTCATCAGCCTTTGGAGGGTGGCGGGTGCATTTGTCAGCCCAAATGGCATTACACTGAACTCCCATAGACCTGTGCCGATAGTGAAGGCGGTCTTTTCACGATCGGCTTCATCCATCTCCACCTGCCAGTATCCTGACTGCAGATCTAGCGTAGCGAACCATTCGGATTCCCCCAGAGCGTCCACGGTTAGGTCGATGCGTGGCAGAGAGTAGGAGTCTTTTTTTTGTGACTTCGTTTAGTCTTCTATAGTCCACACAAAATCGGATGGAAGCATCTGTTTTTCGAACTAAGACAACTGGGCTACTCCAGGGGCTTTTTGATGGATGAACTAGCTTTTGCTTTACCATATCCTGCAGTAGCCCTTCAGCTTCTATTCTTCGGGAAAATGGAATCCGTCGTGGTGGCTGTTTAATAGACCTGGAATCGCCTACATCAATTCGATGGCGTAAAATTGAGGTTCTGCCAATATCATCCTTTGAGTATGAAAACACATCTGCGAAGGTTCTAATCAATTCCTTCAGCTGGTCTCTCTGTTTTTCATTTAGGTCCTTGACACTTCTCTCACCCAGCTGCAATAACTCTTCAGTTAATCCCATACCTTGTCTAGATGGTTCCTTCGTTGCGACTATAAGTGGTATTGGTTCAGCAACTGCAATCGATGTAGCTTCCGGAATCTGAATGGGATATGTGGAATTATTGGCAATCCTTCCTAATACTGTTCCATTATGGATGGATGACAGAGTTGGAATGATCTGCAGGCCTTCAGGTGTAGGTAAGCTGGATGTGATGGTGACATTTCCAAAAGAGAGCGTAGAAGCTAGCTTCACCAAATATTGGCATCCAGGTAGCAACGTTAGTGGACTCACTATTCTGGCGACAGTGTTCATAGCTGAATGCTGCTCGAATGGAATTGTTTCATTCCTTATATTCAAAACACCATCTTTGAAATTCAGAATGCATGAGTGTTTGCCAAGAAAATCCATGCCTATAATGCAGTCATCAGTTATCTTGGCCACAAAGACCACGTGTTCGATAGAAAGGTCCCCTAGGTTGATAGTAACCTCGGCGACGCCTTCAACAGGTATTATCTCTCCACTTACACTCTGGATGATGGCTGTAGTGTGATAGAGGCTGAGACTACAATTCGATTGCGTTAAAGTACTTGGATTAACAATGGTTTGAGTAGCGCCGGTATCAATAATCATGGGACAGTGAAATCCGTTGACATCACCTGCTATCCATAAATTGTTGGAGAATCTTGCTGAGCCTATATAGACCTTGATGGGATATGGGGCTATCTCCTTCACTGACTCTAGCCCCAAAGAGGCAATGAATAATGGTTTAAAGGCATATCAGTGGTGGTAATGCTAGACAAACTTGATGGTATTACTGCAACTTCATTTGTGGATGAACATCTGATCGCGTCCGCGGTAGCTCTGGATATCGCTGGTCTATCCGTTGATTGGTCTTGAAACGCAGCTGGAGGGCGAATCACAAATGATGGTTCCAATTTATTACGTGCAAAATGACTTCCTAGAACTGATTGACCACCTGGGCCGGTGACATTTATCGCTTCGCGACTTTTCGTGCCAGTCTTCAAGTCAAAACACACTTCCTCTCCTTCTGCGAGAGACGAGACAGATTTTTCTGGATTATCCCTCTTGATGTTGCTTGCATGTACGAAGATCTCCTCGCTGGTTCCTTCTCGGATAATAAATCCGTATCTTCGCCGGACGTTAAACCATTTCACCCGACCTATGATCTGTTTCTCAATGGCAGCATTCTGATTATCACTTGTTGTTGTTTTTCTGGGGGTATCTTTAGCTCTCATCCCTTGAGGATGTGGGGCTCTCTGGCTTTTTCTTGGGTCGGATGGTGAAATTACACGAATAGTGTTGTGGTTATTCTTGTTGATAGTGTTGTGATGATTGTTGTTGTTGTGGGTGTAGCTATTTTTGTTTTTGTTCTTCTCCTTCTTCTTGGCTGGAGCTTGTGATTGTGTTTGACTCGGCCTGTGCTCCTCGAAGCCGAGTAGATTTAGTTTCCCGACTTGTGGTCACGGGAAATATTTCCTCTTCGTCTCCTAGGTGGGTTCGAAACCGTGGCCTGCGAGACTCGAACGTGGCGACGACTCATTTTAGAAATATCTCTGTTGGCTTCGATTCTAATAGCTTGCCCCAGTGCCTCTTCCAAAGTCTTGGGTATAGGGTCACGTACTTGCCTTTGTGTCTCCATATCTGAAATGGCTTCAAGGAAGTATCCTAGTGCGATTCTGTTCCTGGGTACTTCAGGGCAATCAGCGAAGCTTAGGTTGGTCAGCCGTTGAACGTCCGTGGCAAATTCTGCCAAGCTTTCATTGGGCTTCTGAAAACGTCCTCTCAGCTGAATATGGGCGAGGGCTTGCTGGTACTCATCTGTGAATAGCTCCGCCATAGCTTCACTTAGGGTCTCGAAATTTTCTTTTACGCTTTCCGGTAAGGTTTCGTAAAAGCTAAGGGCCGTGCCACTCAAATATGGCTCAATATAAAGGGTCTTCAGTTCGGCATACCACCCGTTAGCGCGAGATATTGCATCGAAATGCTTCCTGTACTGACTCCAAGGTTCTTTACCATCGTAGTCCTTAGGAGTTAAAGCCATTCTTGCTGGTTGAAGGACAGGCAGCATTCGAGAGAAAGTAGGATTAGGATGTTCCATTATAACGTCTGATTGATTCTGCGTAGAGGGTTGGGGAAGTGAGCGATAAGTAGAATGATGATGTGATTGGATTTTTGATGGTTCTGTATTCCTACTTTCGCCAATATTTGCGGCTTCCTCCTTTTTTGAGCACGATGCTGGGTTTCCATGAAAATTCCCTTGAGGTAATTGCGACACTTCACTGCTGTCGGACGCATTATCATCTAAACCAAGTAGGTCTTCTGTATTCTGCCTAGCGGTGGTTTCAATAAACCTGGAGTTTTGTGGCGTAGGATATTCTGCGAGCTGATCGATAGCTTGTTGTACAGCTTCTGCATGGCTTATTTCGACCTTTTGTACTCTTTCAGAAATATCCTTCATAAATCGGTTCATATCCGCAAGTTGTTGACTTTGCTGAGACAGTAGTTAGTCAGATGAATTCGAGCAGTTAACACGTCGTACAATTCGCTTGCAAGTCTTTTTTTGCTAATTTTAATTAAGCTCTGCGCAGTTGACTTTGGTTATCTTATACTAATTGCTAATGTGAGTGCTTTATTCTGTGAGCTATTTAACAGTGCTTTTTTCTGTGGAATTATTTATCAAAAACATTTAATTTTTCTGTGAGTTATCTAATTTGCGCAATTAAATTCCTCATCCTCTGTACTATTTAACGGTGCTTAAATGTCGCTCTCAACCACAAGCGGCACTCACATTTCTGGACATACTCGCAGTAGCAAAAACTATAAACAGCTTAAGCCGGTTATGCATACCAATGCAGCTTCAAAATCAGATGGAGCTACCGACTCTATTACAGTCTTGTCTGGGACAATTTCCGATGGACTAGCACTGCCTAGCCCAACAACATCTGTTTTCTCATCACCATCTCTAGAATCATTAGAAATTCTCATTAAGACAGTGTCTAGCAAACTTACAGCTAGGTTGGAGGAATTGAGTGAAAGCTTTCGAAGTGAACTTAATCAGCTACATCAACGTATCGATAATGTGGTCGAAGAAAGTGTTGAAAGAAAAGCATTGCACTTTAATGCAAAGATAAGTAAGCTTGAAGATCATATGGACTTACTTGAAAGGCGTTTTATCTCCAACGACTTGATATTGAATAGATTACCTAGCTCTCCGGACGAAAACTTAATTAGTATTTTCAACACCTTGTGTAAATCATTAACCATCACTACACCCCCGTTCGAGAAGTCTTCCGTGTCAAGAACAAAAACAACCTAGACAGCTCTGTTGTTATTAAACTGAATTCTGCTTCAGATAAGGTTAATATTTTTAAGGCAATGCATGCTAAATACAAACGCACTCGTGTGGGCTTGACACTTCATGACCTTGGCATTAATTCTACGAAACGGATTTTTCTTCATGAAAGTCTAACAACAAAAAATTATCAAATATATCGTAATGCCTTGCGTTTGCAAAAATCAAAACATTTAAGTGCTGTATTTACTCGCAACGGCATTGTTTACGTCCGCAAATCAGTCAATGACTCTGCTTCACCGGTATCAAGCACCACGGCGCTTAATCAGCTTGCAGCGATGGATAATCATCAATAATTTATGACGTCTCTCGTTTATATTAGCGCATACGCATTTCATCCTTTATTCTGCTTGTTTTTAATTGTCGCTGCTATTATGAAATTTTTATTTTTATTGTATTGCTTGTATGTGCATTTGAATTTTACCTTTGAATTTCTTTTTTTTCTCAACCATATTATATTTACTGTAGATCAATCTTTATATAACATAACCAATTTTGTTAACATTACAGATCTTTACTTTGCGGTTGTGGTTGCTGCTGTCTATTTAAATGTACTTAATATTATTTCTTTCTCTTTGTTTGTTTTCCTAAATGAATGATTCCACCTCTCAGATGTCTAGTGGGCTGAACAATTCCAGAATTTTATTGGATATTATGTGCAAGCAAGCGCAGGGATTAAGGTTTTGCCACATAAATGCTCAGAGTATTTATCCCAAAATCGATGAATTTCATGATATCTTCAACGGTTCGCTTCTCGATGTAATATGCATTTCAGAAACATGGTTAAAGCCTAACATTGGCTCCGAACGTATTGGCGGGGGTGTCGCGATCTTTGTTAAGTCTTCATGACAGGCGCGTGTTGTTGCAAAATCTTTAGATACTTCAGTAGAATACATTTTTGTTGAAGTTGTCGTTAATTCCGAGAAATGTCTCGTGGGTAATGTTTATAAACCGCCTAATGTCACTGATATCAGTTCTTTAGACACCATATTGTCCGATTTGAGCCACAATTATGCCCACATATTCATTACTGGTGACTTTAACATTGATCTGTTGCAACTTAACTCTAATACCCGTACCTTTAACGATATGTTGAATACATATTGTCTATCTGTATTTAACTCCATCCCAACACATTTTACGTCAACTTCCGCTACTCTATTGGACCTGCTACTTGTAGCCAATTCTGATCACGTACTCTTCTTTAATCAGATTTCAATGCCTTGTTTTTCGAAGCATGATCTGATTTTAGGGATTTACGATTTACGCCCTCAGGCTGATGCTGAACAAATGTTCATGTATCGCGACTTCAATAACGTCAGCTGTCAGAGTTTGCTCGATGAAGCGGAGGGCATGAACTGGAATTTGGTTTTCTCATTGGCATCTGTTGATGACCAACTCCTGCATCTAACGAGCTTAATATCGTATCTTCATGATAAATATGTACCATTAAAAAGACGACGTATACTTAACCCTCAATGTCCTTGGTTTACTTATAGAATTAGAGAACTCATTTTACGGCGTGATATCGCGTATCGTAGATGGAAGCGTTTCCGTACTCCTCAATGTTGGGAGAATTTTAGGATCCTACGTAATTCGGTAAATATAGAAATAACTCGGTCAAAGCTTCAATATCATAATTCTAAATTTAACACTTCTTTGCCTAAAAAACAATTGTGGCGGAATCTTTCGGAAATTGGGGTTGGTAAGTCAAAAAATAACATTATAGAAGCTGATGCGAATGACTTAAATCGTGTTTTTACGTCCGATAGTGGGATTCCCAATGGAGGTTCTAATTTTAATATTCTAAGTGACAATACCATTTTTGATGGGTTCTCCTTTACTTCGGCTACTGAAATTGAAGTGTTTTCTGCAGTAATGTCCATCGGATCTAATGCTGTTGGTCTTGATGGTTTGCATCCCAGAATAATAAAACTGCTACTGCCAATATTACTTCCCTGTCTTACTCATGTCTTTAATACTATCATTATGAGATCAATTTTTCCAGTGTCATGGAAGTTTTCGAAAGTTTTACCCATTCATAAAAAAACTCTCGGTGTGGCAGAATATCGCCCAATATCTATTCTTCCATTTTGTGCTAAAGCTTTTGAAAAAATTTTACATAAGCAAATTACTAATTACTTAGAGAATAATAATCTGTTATCAAATTTACAGTCAGGTTTCAGATCTAAGCGTAGCTGCATTACTGCTGTATTGAAAATAACAGACGACATTAGAATCTCTCTGGATAATGATAATTTAACGGTATTAACCCTTTTGGACTTTTCAAAGGCTTTCGATCGAGTCAACCACGCCTTATTAATCCAAAAACTTCGTTCATTTTTTTCATTTTCCAGTTCTGCATGTAGATTGATCTGGTCGTACTTGAATGGTCGCTTTCAGAGGGTTGTTTGTAATCAAACTACATCTGATTTCCTTCCTGTACACAATGGAGTTCCACAAGGATCCATTCTTGGTCCATTACTTTTTGCCATATTCATAAATGATCTTCCATCAGTTCTGCGAAATTGCAACTATCACCTATATGCAGACGATGTCCAGCTTTATATTTCTAGACCCCTCGGACTTATTGAAGATGCTGTCTGCCGTATGAATGAAGATCTTGGTCTCTTATCTAAATGGGCTCAAGTTAATGGCCTCCTTTTAAACGCATCCAAGAGTAATACTATTATTATCTATAGAACTGAATTAGATACGTCCTCTTTTCCAAAGGTGATGCTTGATCATATCGTCATACCTTTTAAAGATTCTATAAAAAACCTGGGCTTGATATTTAATACGACTTTAGATTGGTCTCATCATGTTAATAATCTTGTTGGCAAAGTGTATGGTACTATACGTAAACTGTCTTTATCCGCACCCTTCACACCCCTGAAAACTCGCATCATGCTTGTAAAAACACTTATTATTCCTTTGTTATTGTATGGGTGCGAAGTATTTTGTAAATTAGACTCTGTTTCATCACGTAAACTCAATGTTGCTTTCAACTCTGCAGTACGTTATGTGTTTTCTCTACGAAGATATGATCATATTACAGTGTATTCAAAATCGATTTTGGGATGTACTTTTGACAATTATATTAAATTTCGTATATTAATTTTTTTAAGGAACCTTATGATAAGTAAGGAACCATACTACTTGTACAGCAAACTCATATTCTCCCAATCTAGCAGAACATGTTCATTAATCATGCCACGATTTATTTTTCTCCCGAGTGAGCGCCAATTTTTCGTCCAGTCCATTAGACTCTGGAATTCTCTTCCGTCTGAGCTCAGAAGGATTAGCAGCAATCGCAAGTTTCGTATAAATTTGTTAGTGAATTTTTCATAGTTAATATATATGTAATTAATTTTGTACCCTATTTTCTCTTTTTTTCTTTTTTTTTTCTTTTTACTTTTGCGTAATTTATAATAGTGTTGTACTTATTTGCTTATTTGCTTTATTTTATTAATCAATTTTCTTAATTTCTTAATTATAATTTTTGTTACTATTACTTTAGTTTTATAATTTTTTTTTTTGTTTATTTATTTATCTCTAATTTTTCCTCTTTTTTTTTCTATACTTTGTTCACCTACACCTTAATATAAGATTTATCTTACAAGTGTAGAGTTTATGAATAAATGCAATTTGAATTTGAATTTGCTGCGCTAATGCAGTAAGAAGGGCATGACTGGAATCGACTGTACCTAGTTCGCTTACATATTCGCTTACATATCCGCTATTTGCTGCTTTTCGATCTGGCATTTTGTTATGTGGACTGAAATTTCTTTCGAAATAGATCTTACCCCACACTTGACACCAATGTTACAAGTTGGCGTTATCCTCTGTGGTTTATTGGCTTCATATAAGTTGAGAGGGAGACTTTTTGCTTTGTATGGTGATCTATTGCAACAATGTTGCAGCAGCAACAGCTTGGTGAGAGCGCGCACGAAATTAGGTCAGTGGGTCGTGTATCCAGAGATGATAACAGCTGCGCTGTGGTGAGAAATAGAAGCTTTTGCCGTAAGCCGTCTGTGGACCGAATAGACCTTTGCACGAAAGCTCCTACTATGATCGTACGCAGCTCTTTGACTTTAATGGGTGAGGTGAATGGGGCTCGTGGAAACGGAAGAAATGTTTAGTGCGAATTGAACTCTGCCACAACCGTGAAGTGTGTTGTTTCTCAGTGTCGATTGGGAAAGATGGACAATAATTAATTCGCGTCGTGGATAAGTTTCGTTTTTTTTTCTTTTCTGGTGTAAAGTGTGCGTTTTTAATTCTTCTAAGGAGGAAAGGTGAGGATTTTAGTGTAGTGCATTAAGTCGTGGAAAAGTTATAATGCTTCGTTGGACGCCGTTTGCCAAAGGGCATCGGGCTGGGATGGCGTTATCTTAATTTGCCGTCACGCTGGGTACTTTTCAGCAAACCAATAATTTGACGTGGGACGACGTATTGTAGGCACCAATACAAGGAAACTCTTCTCGGAATGCTAAAGATGGCGGATCCAAGTTTGGTAAATACGATTTACTACTACAGATGTAAAAATAAATTAGAAGAAGATTTGTGATGTCAGTGTGCACGTTAGTATATGTGCTCTGTCGACTTTGTGTCAGCAAAGCTTTCCTGCTTGTCAGGGGAAACGACTTCTTCAAGGGCTTTGGGGCTCCTCGATAAAACACCAGACTAACCCAGATGAATTTCTATTTGTTCAATTTAAGTCACTAGTTTGCTACATTTAATGACTGATCAATCTTCTGTGTTTTCCGACTGCCAAATATGCAAAGAAGTTTTATAGAGACTCAAACTTTGCGATCCTCGATTACAGTAGCAGCCACCTATTTTTAGAGTTCTCCACAAGGAGATATTCCGCGGGCTTTTCAGTGTAGCCAAGTGTTGATGGCTCTGGTCTGAAAATGTTTGGCCCTGCTATTTCTGAATAATTACTTCACAAATTACTCACCACCGTCAGCCCTAGAGCTAAAAGCTTTTGCGAAAAATAAATAAATAGCAAATAAACAAAACTTCTCAAGTAATAAGACTCCGTAATTTTCAAGTCGTTGGATTTCTATTTATTGTCACAAACTCGAATTTTATTTCTACTACAAAGATTCGCTTTTTTTTTACAAAAAACTTAACAAATTTTTTCGCCCGCACTTGCCTTTCTTCTTCAAAGACAACGGAAGAACCCGTTTTTTCTTTTTTTTCTTTGATGTCTCTTTTCAGGGGAAAAATGACTTTCCAGAGGGCCCGATAGTTACGAATCAGGATGTTCTGTATCCGGTTTCCAATTCTCGACCTTTATCACCTCTGCACTCTGAACGCTGCACTGAAGAAGTCGACAGGATCACCTTAATTTTCAGGTAAGTTCACTGGTGGTGGTTTCTTCGGGATATTTGTCGTGGTTGTCTTCTATGGGTTTTTTAAATTGTTTTGACTAATTTCGATTAACCATTTTAGGGATTCTGTCACAATATCTATGAATCATTGTAATGAATTAAATAAAAACTATTATTCTATCAAAACTAAGTTTTATGTCGTTACGAAAGATGTAATCGGATTCTATGATGGGATCATAGGTAGCGATTTTTTAAGTGAGATGAATTTATGCATCGATTTAAATAATAATATAATATATAATGATTATCTTGAAATGAAGCTCGAATTTAAAAATCAAGAAATGATAACAAACTGCGTTGATCAACGTATTGGAGAGAACAGATCTCTGAACGAATCTCCTACGTTACTGTCTACTACATACAATGAACGATTTAATAAAGTATGGGAAGGAATTATAAAGAATCACTTAAAATATAGAAAAAATTGGAAACTTTGAATAATATAATTAAAGAATTCCACCATATATTTAGTTGGAAGGTGATAATCTGCTTGAAACTTCTGTTATTGAGTACCATATAAGAACAAACAGCGAATCACCAATTAATGTTAAAACCTATAGGTATCCCAAGATTCATGAGGATGAAGTCGAAACCCAGGTTCGGAAACTGCTGGAGAATGGTGTCGTCCGCCATAGTGTATCCCCATGGTGAAGTCCGTTGTGGATTGTATCGAAAAAGCTGGACTCAAGTGGGACAAAGAAATGGAGAATGGTGATTTATTACAAAAACTTAATGAGATAACGATAACCGATAATTATCGAATACCGAATATGCAGGAAATCTTAGTTCAATTGAGACAAGCAAAATATTTCAGAGCCCTTGACCTTACATCAGGATTCCATCAAATTCCATTAAGTGGGGAAAGCGTGGAAAAAACAGCTTTTCAACTGCACATGAGCATTTCGAATATACTCGAACGACAAGACTCAAGAATGCAACAGCTTCCAGATGATTATGAATACCGTATTAAATAGATTGTTAGGTAGAGGTTGCTTTGTATATATTGACGACATAGTGGTCTATGGTAAGAATTTAGAAGAACACAATGAAATACTGAGGCGAGTTTTGAAAAGAATAAAGGATGCGAATCTAAGGATTCAAATAGATAATACGGAATTTCTAATTTCATCTAATTACTAGTAAGGTTGTCTCACCTAACTTAAAGAAGGTTGAAGCAAATTGATAAACTGGATGAACCTTGGAATCAAAAGGAAGTAAAGAGTTTTCTAGAAATGATCGGATACTATCAGAAATTTATAAAAGATCTCAGTATTATAGCGGCACCAATGAATAGGTTATTGAAAAATATCATTGAATTTTACTGGGGAAATAAAGAACAAAGTAGTTTCGAAGAATTGAAGAAAAGATTGAAAAAATTTACTATGCTGCGGATTACAACAGAGAGTTTATCATCACAACTGATGCTAGCAATTCTGGCATGGGCGCAGTTCTATCCGAAGAGTATGGAGGAAAAGATTTACCCATTCATTTTATTAGCAGAACTCTAAATAGCGCTGAAGGTAACTATAGCACAACTGAGAAGAAATGCCTTGCTGTGGTATGAGCTGTACAATATTTTAGGCCACATCTCTATTGTAGAGGGTTTAAAATTAAAACCGATTATAGATCGTTGACATGGCTATTCAATGTAAAAAACCCAGGGTCAAGAGTAGTTACGCTATGTATGTTCTAGAACACTTTTTCCATACAAAAAGTGTCCGGAAAATTCCAATTATTTTGGTGGCTCTGGACCACTGGGGGGGCTTCCGTCTAGTGGTATACGTCACAGGGCATGCCTGAGGAATTCCTTTCCTATCGTCTGGCTGACCAGGTGATGACGTCATCTGTTTACCGATCCCCGTCAGCTGATCAAGCTCTGTCATAGCTGATTTGAAAATTCAAACTGTCTTAGTCTACGCCTGCCTGAGGGAATTCCTTTCCTATCGTTTGGCTGACCAGGTGATGACGTCATCTGGTTGCCGATCCCCGTCAGCTGATCAAGCTCTGTCATAGCTGATTTGAAAATTCAAACTGTTTTGTATTACGTCTGCCTCAGGGAATTCCTACCTACCGTCTGGCTGACCAGGGGATGACGTCATCGGGTTGGCTGATTCCCATAAGCTGTTCAAGCTCTTGTTTTAGCTGATTTTTAATAAAATAATGCTGGCTTTTGCTGGAATCGAACCGAGAACGCTTGGTTTTGTAAAATCCGAGGCGCTCTTCCATCAGGCCATGGAGGTGTTGTGTGAATGTTCTTTAAACTTGCTATGTACGCTTAGAGTTGTGGGGACAGACACATCGGGACACTTGTGCGAGGATGGACACACACACACACACCCCCATACACCACACACACATACACACACACACACACACACGCGCGCGCGCGCGCACACACACACACACTAGTCATACCAAGAGGTTTTCTACCAGGCGATATTCCGTATTGCACCATGTTATTAAATTAGCAACAACAACAACTAACGTAGGGAGGTATGCTGGCTTAGATAAGAAATTGCCTAATTTTTGATCTTCAGGTGCAATGCTTCTAATTTGATTCATTGCATAAACAATTCGTACAGCCGAATAATGTAAACAAAATTGCAGTCGAATAATGTAAACAAAATTCGCACAGAGCCGAGTAACGTAAACAAATTGAACGATTCCCGATTTCTTTAGCTGGAAAAAAAAACAACTGATAAGTTGTCTTAGATGAGCAGTGGAAGTTATAATTGAAAATTTCTTTTGTTGATAACAAATCAACAACAACTATAGCGTAAGTTGTTGTCTGTATGTATCTTTTATAAACAAGAGTGATCATGATATTCGATATCTAAAAAGAGATCACGGCTGCTTGGGATGGTAAGAATGGAAATTAAAGCCTAGAAAATTTTCGCTGTAGGGGTGTGCGTGTACTGAAAAGTCTTATCAGAAATCCTCTACGGGCTATGGTTTTCGTGATATTAGCGATCATACCTTTTATGATGTAATTCATATTATTAACAAGTAAAAAAGCTAGAATTGGTCTAAGACCAATTCTTATGATACCCTAGATGAATGCCCGTATTAAATTTCGTATGGTCACCGATCTATTCAAGTATTGATTTTGAAGTTGTTTTTCGCATATATTTCTAGAACAGTTTATCGCACAGCAAAAACGGTAATAACCAATTTTATAGGATTTCGTATTCTGCAGAAGTTCTTATTACAATAAAAATGTCTTGGACTGATCGTTTTCAAAGTATACGTAAAAAACCGAAATTTTTATATTGCAACACCAAGAAGGAGTTGCCCGATTTAGTCCATTTTCGACATTTTATTTGCTAATGTAGTAAAAACATCATGTACGAAATTTCAGCTCTCTACGTCGATGCTTTCTCAAGCAGTGTCCAAATATATAGCGGAAAACGAAATTTTTATATGGCAACCCCACGAAGGAGTTGATTTGTCTCATTTTCGAACTTAATTTTACTTTTTTTTTTAAAGTCCGTGTACAAAATTTCAGCTCTTTAAGTATACGCGTTCTCGAGTTATCGTGCGCACAGACGGACAGACAGACGGACGGACGGACAGACGGACGGACGGACATGCAAAAATCGAAATAACTTTTAATATTATAAATGGGTGTCCAATCCATTTTGCTCTACCATAATTATTTCGAGGTGTTACAAACGGAATGACAAACTTAGTATACCCCTATGATTTCATCTAGGGTATAATAATTCAAGTCTAGGCTATTTTTTTTGTAAGCATAAAGTTGAGAATTGGTTAAGTTAAAATCTTTGTGAGCTATCATATTATTGTAGGATGATGTGGCGACTTAGATGAGTAATGAAAATTGTATAGCTGCAGCCTTGTTAGAACATTTTTAGTCTTCAAGTGTAATGGGATGACTGGTAATTTTATATCAAACAAACTCGCACAGCCGAGAAAAGTAAACAAGTTGAGCGATTTTTTTGTGTCTATTGGAAAGTCTTTCTTACCGCTTCATATTTATATCCTCTAAAGTATCATCATTCGAAATGGTGTTGTATCAATAGTGCAATAGTGAAGACCGTGGTACTATAAGTTAAAAGCTTTGGTGGATGGTATTTAGCATCACATAATTCTAGTAGGATATAGAAGCTTTGGTGAAGACCGGGGCGATGATCGGAAGTGGTTAGTGTTATTTACTTATTTTTAATCTTTTCATGAAAGTATTAGGTTGGTTAGGGTGGATTAAATTAAAAGTTTTGATGAAAGAAGGTGGCATGATTATATTAATTTAGTTTTGGATGAGTAGTGGAGTGCTGTAATATGTCTCGCTCCAACACACGTTAGGAAGCTTTAGTGAATACCGTACCTTGAAACCATCTCGTTCTCTCCAAACATCTTTCTCTCTCCAGCACACATGTTTGAGGTAGACATGATCATATACATTCCAGCTTGGAGCTTGCTTGTCTGCTTTATATACTATGAGTATAGTATGGTTGCCTGGAATTGTCAGGCTTGTTGTTGAACGGGGCTATATAACTTGTTGGCTGAGATCATTAGCGGCGGGGTGGGGCCACTTTACTGATCTAACTTGTATTCGTACAGAAATGTGGTGTTCTGATAATCCTAGGCCTACTTTATTATCTTCCGAACCAAAATAAATTGTTAACCAAATGACAACGATTCTTCAATCAAGAACTCCCTGTTGAGTAATCATTGTATATGGCGCTGTACCTTGGGCTGATGATAACGAATGTAGCTGCCTACAGATTCGGGCTCCGGTTGCAAATAGACACACATTCAGTTGGGAGTTAGTGGGCGTAATATGTAAGGTTACATTTTAATCAAAACTATTTTATTATTTTGTTAAGTAAGGTATATAGTAAGTGTAGCCTTTGGGAAGGTAAGGAACCAAGCTGTAAATTACTAGAAGACTATTTTCCTGTATAGATAGTAAGTTGGGCTCTATAGCATATATACAAATTCAATGTTTGGCAGTTTTCTATAAGTATCAATATAGAACATTTTAGATAGCGGACTCTCAGTGCACACAAATAGATTTCTGTTTCATGGCTTGGGAAGTATTCTCGGGGTTTTGGTATGAGGGATTGAATCGATGTATGTTGTACAATAGATTGGAGGTATATGTTTTTATTTGATTGGGGCAAAGTATTCTCACGGTTTCATGATCCAAAGCTTAAATATAACTAAAATTCTTAAATAAATGTTGAATCGAAGACTAATGCTATCGTAATACTGAGGTTTAAGAAAAAGAAGGTGGTAGTATGATATGTTGATTTGAGGAATATCTTGGATGAGCAGTGGTAGTTGTATGGGTGCAGTAAAAGAAAGCCTTATTAACAATTATTTTTATGATCAGGTGTAATGGCACGGTCAATGTTACCACTTGAAATCTTTCTAGAATAGCTTTTTAGTATAGTCCGAAAGTGGTATGCATTGCCACACCTTTGTAGGTAGATATTGCTATGATATTAACATTAGTATGATATGCTGACTTAAATGAGTAGTGGAAGTCGTATGGGTGAAGTAAAAACCTAATTTTAGGTGATCTGGTATAATGGAATGACCAGTGTTGCAATACGAAATGTTTCTAGAGTAACTTTTTCGAAAACACAACATCTGTCTCCCTCTAATACATATGCTTGAGGTAGATTTGGTCATATACTAGCCTGCTTGGAGCTTGGTATTATCAGTTCTTTAGAAGATAGTGCTATGATATTAACTAATGGAAATTGTATGGGAGCAGTAAAAGAATAATTTTTGGTTGTCAGGTGTGATGACATGGCTTAGCAGGTAATTTGATATCACCTTTTGCCAAGATCGTGGCGGTTGAGATTGGATTAAGTTTAGTGGTGCTCGCAGTTTATTTTATGGGTGGTGGGTGTGCATAATATAGTAGGAAGCTTTAGTGAATACCATACTTTTCAACCATCTGACTGTATCAAAACATCTGTGTCGCTCTAACATTAATCTGTTCATACTTGAGGCGGTTATGATAGCTTGAAATTATCTTATTCATATTAGTCAATGAGGAATTCCACAGGTTTTGTTTACAATTCGTTATATTTTTCGGGTCTGGTATTAACAAATATTTTGAGAATAAATTAAGTTTGGTGATGCTTGAAGTTTCTTTTATGTGCGGTGGGTGCATATAATCTAGTAGGAAGTTTTAGTGAATACCATACCTTTAAACCATCTCGCTCTAACACACAACTTCTGCCTCGCTCTAACATACATGCTTGAAGTCGACATGATCGTTTACATGCCAGCTTGGATCTGTGTGTGTTATCAGTTGTTTGATTTATATGCTATACCTGCCTGGAATTATCATGCTTGTGTTGGGCTGGTCTGTATACTTGCTGGATGAGAGCTTTAGCGACAATATGCTATCGTCTACTTAGCAGCTTGGAACTTGGTGATATCAGTTTTTGCTTTATATGCTCTTGCTGTCAGGGGTTATCATGTGTTTAGCTGGGCTGGGCTAGATCATGTGAAACTGCTGCGATATTAGAGTATTTTCTTATCAGGTTGAGAGGGGGTTAAATTTGAAGTTTTGGTGAAAGAATGCGATGTTCTAGATGGTAACAAAATGAAAGTTTATAAGAATTTGGTAAGATTATGTTCTACAAAAAAAATCTAATAAGCAGAAGAAAATTGTATAATAATCTGGTAAGAGTATGTTCCATACAAAATCTAATAGGCAGAAGAAATTTTATAAAAATCTGGGTGTCTCTTTGATGAAAGAATGCGATGTTCTAGATGGCAACAAAATGAAAGTTTATAAGAATTTGGTAAGATTATGTCCTATAAAAAAATCTAATAAGCAGAAGAAAATTGTATAATAATCTGGTAAGAGTATGTTCCATACAAAATCTAACAGGCAGAAGAAATTTTATACAAATCTGGGTGTCTCTATTGAATCACAGGAGACTTGATTTTTCACAGGTTTACCTGGTAATCACTCTTTAAAATTTCGAATGGGATCCTCAAATAAATGATAGTACTGCAGAGTTATCCATTTGAGAACCTTTTTCACATAGCTCATCAGCTGCTTCATTACTCTAGATATCCATATGTCCATGAACCTAGAATAGGGTGACCATATGCTTTATGGATATAGGCTATAGCTTTACAAATATATAGTGGTAAAACAATAGTTTATAGGAATCTGGTAACAGTATGTTCTATCCAAAATCTAATAAGCAGGGATAATTTGTACAAGAAATTGGTATGTTCTATACAAAATCTAAGTGGCAAAAAGAGAATTGCATGAGAATTTGGTTAGTGGTTAGTGTCTTCTTGAATGTGAGACTGTTAACATGAATATTGAGGAGTTTATAAGAGAATATAATAACATTTTTCTCGATGAGCATAAGAAACAAATTCAAGATTGCTATAACATTTTAAAATTATATAAAAAATATTGACAAAGTCGAATCAAAATGTTATGAGCACCATGTAAGCTGGGCTTGGGCAAGAGTTGATTCAGCGGATTCAACAGTGTGAGTTTATGGCCGAAAATATAAACAAATTTGATACAAATGATTACCCAGAAGATAATCAATTCAATTTACCGCTCAAGAATAAAAAGATTCCTGGCCTAATGAAGGATGAGCTGAATGGGAAAATCATGAGCGAATTTGTAGGCTTGCGCTCGATAATGTACAGTCTGCGAATAAACGATGGTAAAACTGTAAAAAGCAGAAGAAGTAAAGAATAATGTAGTCCAGAGGCATATCAATTTCATCGACTACGTCGAATTTTTGAATAACAAACGTATATTAACTTCTAATCACAGCTCCATACGATCGCATAACCATAATGTCTACACGATCAGCCAAAAGAAGATTGCATTGAGTCCATATGATAAGAAGCGGTATATTATGAGTGGGACAACGGATACTCTAGCATGGGGACATTACTCTATTCAATCAGAACAGCAAGGAGCAGACGGAGAAAACATAGTCTACGAATGTTGTAAATAATACTGGTATTTTAGCTAAAATACCATTTAATTATATAGTTTGTTTTAATTGTATTTTAGTCTAATATATACATTATATTAAAATAAAAAAGTTAGAGGGAAACCGATTAAAGGAAGCCCAACCATTGAATGATACACTAAGAATTAAATGCCAATATTTTTCAATTTATAATAAATTATATTTTATATATGGTAATCTTTTTATTCAATTTCCCTACTAAGTCCAGAGCTCCCGAATTACATCTGCCCCATACAGCGAGCTCCTAATCGGACGGTTGAGCGTTTTACCCAGAATTCTAGGGCGGCTTGAGAAAAAACGTATACACGTGGGCTCGACCTTGACCCCTGACATCACATTTGAAACCGGAAGGCCCTTGTCTGACCTGTTTGAAAAGCTGATAAGCTGTTATCTGGAGTGTTTGAAAAGCTGTTAAGCTGTTATCAGACCTGTTTAAAAGCTGCTGAGCTATTATCAGACCTGTTTGAAAAGCTGTTAAGCTGTTATCCGACCTGTTTGAAAAGCTGCTAAGCTGTTATCAGACCTATTTAAAAGCTGTTAAGCTGTTATCAGACCTGTTTAAAAAGCTGTTAAGCTGTTATCAGACCTGTTTAAAAGCTTTTAAGCTCTTATCAGACTTTTTTGAAAAGCTGTTAAGCTGTTATCAGACCTGTTTAAAAAGCTGTTAAGCTATTATCTGACCTGTTTGAAAAGCTGTTAAGCTGTTATCAGACCTGCTCGACAAGCTGTGTAACTGTTATATGACCCGTTCAGAAGCTGTTAAGCGGTTATCAGCCCTGTTTTGAAAAGCAATGTGGAACCCCCTGTGACATGCTTGATTATAGGGAATCAAGGTTGTAGCCTCCAATATACACTCCAGATGAAGATCAAGGACTTGACGCCCTTGCCACCTTTTTTCATCAAAACTTTTAATTTAATCCACCCTAACCAACCTAATACTTTCATGACAAGATTTAAAAATAAGAAAATAACACTAACCACTTCCGATCATCGCCCCGGTCTTCACCAAAGCTTCTATATCCTACTAGAATTATGTGATGCTAAATACCATCCACCAAAGCTTTTAACTTATAGTACCACGGTCTTCACTATTGCACTATTGATACAACACCATTTCGGATGATGATACTTTAGAGGATATAAATATCAAGCGGTAAGAAAGACTTTCCAATAGACACAAAAAAATCGCTCAACTTGTTTACTTTTCTCGGCTGTGCGAGTTTGTTTGATATAAAATTACCAGTCATCCCATTACACTTGAAGACTAAAAATTTTCTAACAAGGCTGCAGCTATACAATTTTCATTACTCATCTAAGTCGCCACATCATCCTACAATAATATGATAGCTCACAAAGATTTTAACTTAACCAATTCTCAAATTTATGCTTACAAAAAAAATAGCCTAGACTTGAATTATTATACCCTAGATGAAATCATAGGGGTATACTAAGTTTGTCATTCCGTTTGTAACACCTCGAAATAATTATGGTAGAGCAAAATGGATTGGACACCCATTTATAATATTAAAAGTTATTTCGATTTTTGCATGTCCGTCCGTCCGTCTGTCCGTCCGTCCGTCTGTCTGTCCGTCTGTGCGCACGATAACTCGAGAACGCGTATACTTAAAGAGCTGAAATTTTGTACACGGACTTTAAAAAAAAAAGTAAAATTAAGTTCGAAAATGAGACAAATCGGGCAACTCCTTCGTGGGGTTGCCATATAAAAATTTCGTTTTCCGCTATATATTTGGACACTGCCTGAGAACGCATCGACGGAGAGAACTGAAATTTCGTACATGATGTTTTTACCACATTAGCAAATAAAATGTCGAAAATAGACTAAATCGGGCAACTCCTTCTTGGTGTTGCCATATAAAAATTTCGGTTTTTTACGTATACTTTGAAAACGATCAGTCCAAGACATTTTTATTGTAATAAGAACTGCTGCAGAATACGAAATCCTATAAAATTGGTTATTACCGTTTTTGCTGTGCGATAAACTGTTCTAGAAATATATGCGAAAAACAACTTCAAAATCAATACTTGAATAGGTCGGTGACCATACGAAATTTAATACGGGCATTCATCTAGGGTATCATAAGAATTGGTCTTAGACCAATTCTAGCTTTTTTACTTGTTAATAATATGAATTACATCATAAAAGGTATGATCGCTAATATCACGAAAACCATAGCCCGTAGAGGATTTCTGATAAGACTTTTCAGTATACGCACACCCCTACAGCGAAAATTTTCTAGGCTTTAATTTCCATTCTTACCATCCCAAGCAGCCGTGATCTCTTTTTAGATATCGAATATCATGATCACTCTTGTTTATAAAAGATACATACAGACAACAACTTACGCTATAGTTGTTGTTGATTTGTTATCAACAAAAGAAATTTTCAATTATAACTTCCACTGCTCATCTAAGACAACCTATCAGTTGTTTTTTTTTTCCAGCTAAAGAAATCGGGAATCGTTCAATTTGTTTACGTTACTCGGCTCTGTGCGAATTTTGTTTACATTATTCGACTGCAATTTTGTTTACATTATTCGGCTGTACGAATTGTTTATGCAATGAATCAAATTAGAAGCATTATATGACTAGTGTGTGTGTGTGTGTGGGTGTGCATGTGTGTGTGTGTGTGTGTGTGTGTGTGTGTGTGTGTGTGTGTGTTGTATGGGTGTGTGTGTGTGTGTGTGTGTGTCCAGCCTCGCACAAGTGTCCCGATGTGTCTGTCCCCACAACTCTAAGCGTACATAGCAAGTTTAAAGAACATTCACACAACACCTCCATGGCCTGATGGAAGAGCGCCTCGGATTTTACAAAACCAAGCGTTCTCGGTTCGATTCCAGCAAAAGCCAGCATTATTTTATTAAAAATCAGCTAAAACAAGAGCTTGAACAGCTTATGGGAATCAGCCAACCAGATGACGTCATCCCCTGGTCCGCCAGACGGTAGGAAGGAATTCCCTCAGGCAGACGTAGACTAAAACAGTTTGAATTTTCAAATCAGCTATGACAGAGCATGTTCTGTGACGTATACCACTAGACGGAAGCTCCCCCAGTGGTCCAGAGCCACCAAAATAGTTGGAATTTTCCGGACACTTTTTGTATGGAAAAAGTGTTCCAGAACATACATAGCGTAACTACTGTCAAGACTTGTAAGATGGCGGTTGAAGCTTGAGGAGTATGATTATGTAATACTATACCAAAAAGGAGTAGACAATATAGTAGCAGACGAGTTGAGTAGAAACTTGATATATCCGGTAGAAAGAACAAATGAAAGGTATACAAAGGAAGTGGAAGATAATAACATTTTTGGGGAAGATTTGTTGGATTCACAGCAGAATGGATTAGGCTTGAAAGAAATGTTTGAAGCCAATGGCGGGAACCTTATCCCAAGCAGTGTTAATGTGAGTAATAAAACCATTAGTGAGAAAGGTAAAGACATAATAAAGAAAGTAACTCAGATGAACGGATTGCAGAGAAAATTTAAATTGTCAAGGACAAAGTTAAGCAACGAAAAATTATTAAGGAGAAGCACGAAGACTTAATAGGAGGTCACGGAAAACAAAAAGCTACTATAACAAAGATAAGAGAGAGATTCTATTGGAAAGGTGTAAATAGAGATGTGATTGAATACATAAAGAAATGTGTACCATGTCAGAAGCAGAAAATTAATAGACACCTAGGAAGAAATTCAATGAAAATTGTAACTAGTGCTGAATGTAGTCTAGAAAAGGTATCAATGGACCTTACAGGCCCTTATAAAAAAGGGGATAAGTCTCTTTATAGTCTCACAATACAAGATGACTTGAGCAAATATATAAGATACATTCTAATCGAGGATAAGAAAGTTGAAACTATAGCCAGCGCATTTACTAACGAATGGATTTTGTATTTCGAAATACCTAAACATATCCTTACTGATAATGGTGGAGAATTTGTGAATGAGGTCATGTCGGAATTAAGCATTTGAAAACAGGCAGTACTTATTCACAGAGTAATGGGTCAGCTGAAAGAACACATGCAAGACTGGGTGAGTATATAAAATCACTAACTAAGGATAGGACTAAACCGGAATATGCAAAGTTCTTCAGGTATGCAGTATTCTGTCATAATGTTACAAAACAGTACAAGTTTCACCCCTCACGAAATGTTATTTGGAAGAAAAGCAAATGTTCCAAGCGAGTTTGGCAACATGAAACTTAATATTTAGGTCGACTATATTCAGGAATTGCAACTCAAATTAATTTGTATGGTAACGGAGGCTAAAAGAAATTTACTTAATGCAAAAAATAAGGCTAACGAGAGATATGATAAAAAATTGAGCTCTAAGATCAAGGAACTTAGGGTTAAAGATCTCATCCTCTTTGGAAATGATCGAAGAGATAAATTGAGTGAAAAATATTCAGGTCCATTTAGAATAGTCAAAGTTTTGGAGGACTCTATTGTAATTAGAGGACACAATCAATCTATAGTATTAAATATTATAAAAGTCAAATCAAAAATTTTTCAGGTTGATCACTGTAACAGTAAGTGATGCTATCATGGTTTAGGAAGTAGCTTAAAATGGGTTATACTTCAAACAATTTGGAAAAATGACGCGTATCAAAGGTTACATTTCTATAATTAACAGCATAGATATCAATGAAATAGAAGTAGGTATAGATAGTATAGTTAAGCAGTCCCAAGGATTAGGGGAAATGTGTAATAACTACAAATTAGAATTCGATGAAATACGAAATGAGGTATCGAAATATACCAACCGAATAAATAGCAGATTGGATAACATACATAGTTTGTTAGGAATCGAAAGGAATAAAATTATGAGAAAACAGAAAAGAGGACTGGCTAATTTTGTTGGTAAGAGATTGAAGGGCTTATTCGGAAAGATGGACAGTGAAGAATACTATGAAAATGCCATCAGAACATTACAAAGTAATAGCGAAAATATCCAAAATAGTCTCAAATCCCAAATTGTAATCATAAAATCTTTTAATGAACAGAATAAAGCTCTCCATAATAGTTATTATGCCCACGAAGAAAAAATTAATGATATTATCGCAAAGACTAATAGTATAGCAGCCGAACGGAAATTAGAAATTAATAAATACTTCGAAAAAATTGACAGGCAGGTTTTGTAAAACGCTGGCCTTAGATATCGAAACTGACGTAATGGAGCAAGTAATCCTTTTACTGAATGCAAATATTGTCCATCCAATTATACTAAAACCGGTGAAATTTATTGAAATCTTGCAAAAGTATCCGTATAAGGAAGACTTGTTATTTGATCCAGTTCTCGAAAATTATCACAACCTCATTCACGAATATAAAACTAGCTCTTACCTTTTTGATAAAACTATTAGAATACTTGTTGATGTACCAATATTAGAAAACGATAAATTTGAATTATATGAAACTATAATACTACCAATTATAAAAGCAGACCAATCATTCATTTTTGATTTTCAAGATAAGTATTTTGTAATTAGCGAGAATTAGGATAAATATACATTTCTATCAGACTTGAACAAGTGTAAGAAGTATAATAAGAATTATGTTTGCGGAGAATTGATAATGTATAACACTGTGAGGCGAGAAGAATGTGTATTAAATGTTTTTATGAAAAAGTCAATTCAAAATTGCAAAATCAGTCATGTTCCCAATAATTTTGAAATTTTCCATGGTTTAGACCAGGCGTGTCCAACCCGCGGCCCGCAGGCCGCATGTGGCCCAGGACGGCTTTGAATGCGGCCCAACAAAACTCATATACTTAAATACTTTCTCAATTAATTTTATAAAACATTTTCTTTATCTATATAACATTTCCATGGGAGTAGTTATTTCTCGACATAATAAATACACAATTGCGCAATGTGGCCAAAGAAAGTTTTCAATGTGCTATTGTACATACTTAAGTCAAATTGGCACTGAAGACATTCTGGACATTATTTATTTTTCGGAAATAAGATGGTTAAGTCGGGGTATGTTTTGCGAAACGAAATCAAGTCATTTATGGAATCAAGAATAAAATCTGTGCCAGAACTTGGTGATGAAAACAGGCTCACAGATTTTGCTTTTTTTAGTAGATTTGACAGCTCATTTAAATGAGCTAAATTTGCGTCTTCAAAGTGAAATACAACTATGCCTCAAACTATAGTGGCCTTCGAAATGAAACTGAAACTATGGTAGTCACAAATTCAAGCAAATAATTTTATGTATTTTGAAACGTTGGCTAAACACCACTGACATATAATAAGAATGGACTGAGCCATCCGATCTAATTCCTATAGTCAAAAATGTTTGTCTCTTTCAAGCTCAAAATGTACACTGAACTGTAACCAATTTTGGAAACAGTACGGCTGTATTAATTGGAATACACGGGAATTGAAATAAAAATGCAGACAAATATATTATTTATATACGTCTATCTCTTACAAGCTCAAGCATATTTGGTATCAAAATTGCAGAGGAGCACATTTTTCAGTAATATTAAAAATTAATTTTTGTGTTAATTAAAACGAGTTTAACTTCCTAAACAATTTTCATTTAATGCAATACGATTTTACAACATCTTTAGTGTTTCCAATCGACAAATAATAACTAATTATAAATCGGTGTGCAATTGTACGAAATAAAGGGTTTCACAGCCTTCAATATTTGTGCCATTTTTGAAGCAAGAACGCTCGGTCCATTCTTATTATATGTCAGTGCTAAACATTGTCCTGAGAGTAACGAAAAATATGCAAACTTGATTTTCGATTTGATACAGGAATCTTAGGAGATTTCAAAATTACCAAAAATATCATCATTTTTTGGACACATTTGCAACTCCATTTTTAGTCGACATAAACTTACCAGCAAATTTTCAAATGAAATGGCTAGAGCTGCAATCTGATGTTCAACTTTAAAAAAAATTTAAAAATTTCTCTTTACTTGACTTTTATAAGAATTATCTTCCCAGAAAAAAGTACCCCTTGCTTCACAATTCATGCCATCGCTATTTGGAAGCACCTACATTTGTGAGCAGCTATTTTCTAAGATGAAGCACACAAAGAATAAAAATAGGAGCAAAATAACTTATGAGCATCTTGAGAACTCACTGAGAGTTGCATCAACTTCGATCGCAAAATATCGAAGCATTATTGTCTCAAAAACAATGTCAAATATCACATCAATTTCATGATGCTATTTCTTAAATTTTATAATAAAAAATTTATGAATTAATGAAGCTTAAATTACTTAAAATTGCTGACTAAGTATGTACATATGTATATTCCTCGTTTTTGTTCATTAACTATCTTTACGGTTCGTATATTTTATGTGTGGCCCAATATAACTCGTACACTTCCAATGCGGCCCAGGGAAGCTGAAAGGTTGGCCACCCCTGGTTTAGACGTAAACAAATATATATTCGCCATTTATAACCGCACAAAATACAAATGTAAATGTGAAGATAATCAGAATGAAGATGTAATTCAAGGATGGGAATTCTACTCTTAGATGCAAATTGTAAATTTACAACAGTAGAAACAAAAATAATAGCTAGTAATGTTACCTATAGTTATATGAATAAAGACAAATTTAATTTTGATCTGGATAACTGCATAAATGTGAAATTGAATAATGTAATAATTAATGTGGTGCCGATAACTGCATTGAAAACAAAATTGAAAGATCTGAATGACTTGAGTATCAAATTACAAAATGAGAAAAGTTTTTTGAATAGATTGTTGAAACCAATACCAAAGAGAGTACAGGGAGGAATTTTTACTTTTTCTGCAATAGTTACTATTGTGATTATATACATAGTTGTGAAATGTGTAAGTGAAGTGAAATCACCTTCTTTAAAAACTGTTTTAATAGACGAAATAATAGATTATTTATAATGAAGAACTTTAAATTTCGTCTGTACAAATAATAATTTTACTTTTATGAATATTGTTTGATTTTAGTAAGGGAGGTGTTATGCATTTCTTGATTATTCATATTAGATAAGAAACAATTTTTCTTTATTGTCAGCAACATTTTACTGTGCATACTTTGTTTCTTCGTAGTTTACTAAGAGAAACTGTAATTCGATACTTTGTATATCTTTGTAAACATACACATTTTCTCGAAAAGTGAATTGCGCTACTCAGCTACTTTCATGTTTATGTTCTGTTGGTTTAAGATAATTTTAGGAAGTACAGTTCAGTTCATCTCAAATCGCCGTGCGTTAAACCAATCGGAAAAATATAAATTTTTGTACTCTTGTATTCCTTTCTATATATATTTTCCTTTTTATAATAATAAAATATATTTTATTCTTTTAATCAAAGTAAGCGTATATTATTTAAAATCATTGCGGAGAAGTTAGAAAAAAATTCTCTCTCTCTCTTCGATTAGCCATTCCGTATATAACAAGTGTAGTTCCAAGATGCCAATATTATAATTATTACTTTTAAAAAAATGCTAACTAGCTCGAGTGCCCTGTTCCCGGTCCGGGTGAATCAGCTACTCTGCCCTTTTCAGCACACTAGAACTAGTCTCGTATCAGGAGGTAGCAGTAAATTAGTAACCACATACATGCAAAGGAGAATACAGGGCTTTCGCGCTCTCCTCATTCATGTATCATTCATTCTGCTTGGGCTTACGGTCTTCTCACTAGAGCTATTGTTAGTATTGCTAAACTAGTTTTATTCTACATATAATTTTTACTTTTTCATGCTTCAACACTACAAAAGTTGTCTCAAATCTTGGTTGGTCGATAGTGGTAATCAATGTATCTAGCGCAACAGACACCACCATAAAAATAGCCAAGCGACAGATTGTAGTACACAACAATTGTTTGAAACCCTATTTCGAATAGTATTACATGGTGCATATATTCGTAAAAAACACATTCCCAATATAGAACACTTCAGCAATTAAATTAATGACTAGTTAATAGCTCTACACTCGGAATTTATTATAACTGATTGACTCACGTAGTTTGCCCTTACCTAAATTTTAATTGAATTAATAAAAAATGCGCTAGATATACAATTTGCTTTATTACTTAAAAAAAATCGAGCGTATAACAAACAAAACTTACTTTTTACTCATTAACGTGGCTTCCCACGTCGGGCGCGTGATTTCACGAGCCACACCAGCTCATCCTCGCGCGGCACGGCGCGTGAAATCACAGGCCGTGGGAGGCAGGCTACGAGCTTGCGCCGGAATTCCTCGTTTGTTTTGGACTGTATATAGCATCTAAAATTGCCGAAAAGATATTCCAAAACAGCCAATCAAGATTGTAAATTTCGCCTGCACCACTTCATGGATTCTTTTTTGCTTCTTAATTTCCTATAAGTTTCCATTAAGCTGTCCCTCCTCTTCCATATTTCCTTAATCTTTTAATATTAATTATATGTTTCCGTCCTTCAATTTGTTTTTAATTCTAGTGCAGCCATCTTGATGATCGTTCTTGTTTTTCTGCTCCACGAAATTTGATTTCCACAAAGCGGGTTCGTTCTCATGTAAACTTAAGAACTCAAAAATAGGTTCGTTTGTCCACTCTATATTTATTGAAAATATAAACGATATACGGCAAAAGTACGGGAGTACGAACAAAATCGATATGAAGAGTAAATATCACGCGCCGCCTCAAGCCAACTCAAGACGACGCGCCTTTGAAGTTACCGACTCGAAATGGGTTGGCCACGCCAGGACAAGGGAGCTCGCACCACCTCGAGCCAGACCTATCCCACGACGCGTTGGTTACGCGCCGTGGGAAGCCAGCTTCAGAGTAAATTAAATTTCGTGAAAATACACAATGCTCTTCGTCATAAAAGCTCTATGAGAGGTTGAAGAGGTTCAGAATGCCTTGCCTCACATTCCTCCTACCTTGTTTTGAGAAATTCGCACCCCTACGAGCAGTATCAAAATGTGAATAATTACTGAACAAATAATTTCTCATTACATAACATCTCAACAATTAAATTAAGGACTACTAGTTTTAAACACAAAACCCTCTATATTCCGTCGCGGAACAATGTTTAAACTTAAAACTAAACTTACATGTCAAAAACTCACATCTTTTTTAATATGATGACCAGTAGCAATAATTCCCGCGATGTATCCCACGAGGCAAGCTAAAAGAAAAACAAAAGCATCCATAAAAGATAAACAAACAAATAGAAGTCTCAGATCATTCACGATCTGAGACTTCAATTGAAACAAAAACTAACACTACACCAACAATGTTCCCACGACGTCCTAAATAATCCGACGGGATCAAAAAACCTGAAATAACAACAAATAATTATTCAAATTAAATGAAAACAAAATTCAAACGGTAAACACTTACCATCAAAACATCTGCCATGAACCACTTTGACATTTCCAAAATGGCAGCTCATAGTACAGAATAAATTCTTATTAGAACTAAGACGACGTCATTTGCAGACCAAAAGTCAAAAAAATTCTACAAACGACGCGAGCGTCATGGCAACGCCACCGGCAGACACAATTCCCATTGTGTTTCTGCCTATAAATAGCGAGCTACTGGAAGTAGAAAATCACTCTCGTTTTGACTGAGCCACAAAGCAGATCGGCAGTATTGAAGCCATATTAAGCTTTGACTAAACCAATCTAAGGGAAGTATTGCACCCTAGTTACTAACAAAATTTATTGATTTATTACTGATTTTCAGCATCCTACTGGGAGTTTTTTGACCCCAACAAAATCTATATGAGCAGGTCGTTGACGCTCATTCTGACCAACCCCATCTGTCATTAAATAGATTAATAAAAACCTCCTTTTCTATTTTTACAGACTAAGGAGTAAACCACGTCAGGGGAAATCACACCAAAAACAAAAAATTAAAACATTGAATTAAAATTAGATTTGTAAGTACGTGAATTATTTGTAGAATTAGTGAATTGAATTAAAATCAAAGTACCTGAATTTTCTAGTTTATAAGACTTATTTTGTGATGAATAAAAAGTGAATTTTGCTATTTTGAACTCAACCTGTCTTATAAATTATCAAACCGGCACCTGCCCCTTTTTATGATTAAACCCATATTGGGACTTAACATTGGTCCTTCGAGCCGGATAAGACAGGAAGATTTTCAAGATGGCGGATATCGCTAGTTTAACATTATCACTGATAGCTTTTAATGATCAAATCAACAAGGCCGCCATAAATCACTCCAAGGCAGGTAGTGATACCAAAGCAGGCAAGAAATACTATGCAGCACGCATAGATTCTCTAGAAAAACTCTGGAAATCTTTCACAGATCTGCATGTAGCAATCTGGTCAACCAAAGATGGCGCTCAAAGCGACTACGCCAAAGGGGAATTATATGAGGAAACCGAGCTCATATATATAAATCTCCTCTCTACTCTATTAGAGGAATTAGAGCAGTCATTCCCAGCACTCCCTCCTAACACAAATGAGCCCAGAGTTCAGCCAGTACGACTTTCAAAGCCAGAAACACGGGTACCCCCAATCCATATACCGACATTTGACGGTAACTACAAATCATGGCGGACATTCCATGATCTATTCAATTCATTAATTCACACAGACCTAAACATATCCAAAGTTCAAAAGCTTCATTACCTGAAGCTCAGCGTCACTGGCGAAGCTGAACGCTTACTACGTCAGTTCGAAGTAACAGAAGCGAATTATAATAAGGCATGGGAATTATTGAAAAAGAGATATGACAACAAACGGGCTCAAGTCAACACACACTTAAAAACCTTACTAAATCAGACACCAATTACAACAGAGTCTGCCAATGCCATTCGCTCACTCTTCGACCAGACAGAAGAGAGCCTACACGAGCTCAAATACTTAGAATTGCCCATTGAGCACTGGGATGCAATACTAATTTACAACCTGGTTCAGCGCCTTCCATCAGAAACCCAACAGCTATGGGAGCAAGACCAAGGCAACAAAACCGACTTACCGACATATGCCGATCTGTCAACTTTCCTAGAGGCACGTTTCCGTACTCTAGAATCCCTTCAAGTACGTCAGAACTTGAAACCATTAGATTATGGACGACAAACAAGGTCTCCTAATCAGCAAGAAACTCGTTGTGGTTACAGACCCACACATCCAAATTACCATCCGTCAGCAACAAAACATACACACAAAGACGCATATGCATTTATGAACAGATCCTATACATGCGTCAAGTGTAAACAGAATCACACTCTGTTCCACTGCTCAGCGTTCACAAAATTAACTCCAACATCAAGGCTGCAATTTGTGCAACAGTTTAAACTTTGCAAAAATTGTCTAGCCTCAGGACACAACATCAATAGTTGTCCCAGCCACAAAACCTGCTTCCTGTGTCCCAAGCGATACAACACATTACTACACGTAAACCAATCTCTAGAAACAAAAAGCGAGATAACAAACATTGACCAAAAGCAAGCAGAAATGAAGCTTAACCAACCTAGTGGCAGTAATGAGCCAACATCACTTTTCACAACGAATGTCAACCGTGCATTGTTGTCAACAGCTCTCGTTCACATTGAGGGGCCGAACGGACAAAAACACCAAATGAGAGCACTGATAGATTCAGGCTCTCAAGTTTCATTCATAACAGAAGCGGCAAGTAGACGAATAAGACTCCCGAAAAACCCTATCAAAATCAAGGTAACAGGGTTAGGCAAAACACAAACAGCTTCCATAAAGGCACAAACGTCATTTAAATTAAGGTCACTCCACACAAGCTTCGAAACAAATATAGACGCACTTATACTAAAACAGATAACAGATTTTATACCAGCTGACACAATAGATAGCAGCAAATTGCCTTATCTGCAGCATCTACTACTAGCAGATCCTAAATTTTACGCTCCCGGCCCAATTGACATACTACTAGGAGCTGACATCTACGGGGAAAGAATTGAAAACGGAATTATTAAGGGTACACCAGGAGAACCCACAGCACAGCACACTCAGCTAGGTTGGATTCTAATGGGTAAAACTAGAAAAAGTGACGGCACCGATAGTATTAACGCGCTTACGGTACAAGTGACAGACAATGACAAGTTCAGTCAACAACTGAGAAAATTCTGGGAATTAGAGGAAATTCCACAAAAAGTGATCCATCCCGATGATCAATTATGTGAGGAAAAATACAAAGACTCACATCGACGTTTAAGCCATGGAGCTTACCTAGTCAAATTACCCTTCAAAAACGAAAACGGACCAGAACTAGGGCAGACCAGACCCATGGCAATAAAACAGTTTTTTCAGCTAGAACAACGTTTGAAAAAGCATCCAGAAATGTATGCCGAATACAAGGCATGCATAAAGGAATATCAACGATTGGGACACATGAAAGAAATCCCGTCAAGTCAAATAAAAACTGAACAGAGCATGGCCAGAGCAAACCAAATCCAGCAATATTATTTACCTCACCATGCAGTCACCAAAGAAAGCTCCACCACAAAGATGCGAGTCGTGTTCAACGCATCAGCCAGGTCATCCAACTGTCAGTCATTAAACCAGCAAATGTTAGTAGGCCCAACAATACAACCCACATTGTGGGCCATCATTCTACAATGGCGGCTATATAAGTACGTACTGACAACCGACATCGAGAAAATGTACAAGATGATACACATGCATCCAAACCATCAAGAATACCAAAGGATTATATGGAGGAATAGCCCAGACGAGCCATTAAAGGATTTTCGTTTGACAACGGTCACATTTGGAACAGCAGCAGCTCCATATCTGGCTATTCGAACACTCAATCAGCTGGCCAACGATGACGAGCACAGTTTTCCACTCGCTACCAAAAGTATAAAAACAGAATTCTACGTGGATGACCTACTGACTGGAGCACATGACATTAATACAGGCTTATCACTGCAAAGGGAACTCATCAGTACACTAAGCAAAGGAGGATTTGACCTCAGGAAGTGGACAACAAATAGTCCAGAATTATTAGCTAACATTCCGATAACAGATCAAGAAGCCAAACCCATCCTAAATCTATCGGAAAAAAATACGATAAAACTCTCGGCCTACAATGGAATCGCATGACAGATGAATTTAGCTTCACTATTAAGCCAACAGTAGCACAAGACAGCTACACCAAACGAATCATTCTGTCAGAGACAGCTGCTTTATTTGACCCACTAGGATGGCTAGCCCCATGCGTTATACTTGCGAAAATCCTCATTCAAAGGCTATGGCTAGGTGGATATGCTTGGGACGAACCATTACCACCCATATTAGTTCCAGAGTAGACCAAATATCAAAAGGGACTCCAAGATGACAAATTCATAAAAATACCTAGATGGATAAAATATGCACCAAAAATAAAAAAACATGCAGCTACATGGATTCTGTGACGCGTCAACAAAAGCCTACGCTAGCGTCGTCTTCATACGAATAATCGATGAAAATGACTCGGTCACAATACAGCTGCTGACATCCAAAACGCGAGTCGCTTCCACAAAGACAACATCACTCCCCAAATTGGAATTGTGTGGAGCTCTCATTTTATCACGCCTTCTAAAACAGATCCACAACGACATGAAACTACAAGACATAGCAACCATCGCATGGTGTGATTCTGAGATCACGTTGGCCTGGATACAAAGCCATCCGACGCGATGGAAAACATTCGTCGCTAATAGAGTGGCAGAAATCCAAGAGAACATCCAGCCACAACTATGGCGTTTCGTGCCATCAAAGGATACACCGCAGATTGCCCCACTCGAGGTTTATACCCCACCGAGCTCAGTAACCACGAGCTCTGGTGGAACTGCCCCTCTTGGCTTCAGCAACATGCTGACAGGTGGCCAAAACAACACATAACTAACAAGTGTCTTGAACTTGAGTCGCGAAAAGTCAAGGCTCTGATTTGCACAGATAACCATATCGACTGGTTAAACAAGTATTCATCATTTCCCAAACTCATACTCATCATTGCATATTGTAGAAGATTCTACTTCAATTGCCAGACAACCTCAACAAATCACAAGAATGGATATCTAACATGTGAGGAACTTCGACAGGCAGAAGCAAAAATTATCACACTAATACAAAGGCAAACATTTTCTGACGAATATGAAAGTCTAGTCAAACGGAAACCAATTCCAAGCAAAAGTCGATTATCAAGCTTAACCCCATTTTTGGACATCAATCAATTCATTCGAGTAGGTGGCAGACTTGAAAATGCCATCCTAACTTACGATTAAAAACACCCCATGATTCTACCTAACAATCATCACGTGTCCAAAATAATCATCGATTACACCCATTTGTACACGTTGCACGGAGGTACATAACTTGTGCTCAACACCCTAAGAAATAAGTATTGGCTAATAAATGCCAGAAACACTATCAGACAACGAAATTACCAGTGCATAACATGTTTTCGAACTAAGGCAAAAACATCAAATCAATTAATGGGGAATTTACCCTCCCCAAGAACAACGCCATCTATGGCATTCGAACACACGGGAGTAGACTATGCTGGTCCAATCGACATTGTAGAGCCATGACCACGGTCAAGAAATGTAAACATAAATTGAAATGAAAAATAAATAAAAACAAACAAAGTTTGCTCGACCTCAAGACGAATTTGCAACGCAAGCAAATTCTGCTATGCAAGCATAATTCTTCATTGATAAAATATTCATACCTGAAGTCATTGCTTTACATACATATCGATACATTTTGACTCATTCAGAAATTGTGTGATCAGAAATGCTGACATTACAATTTCTGATTATTAATTTTGTATATTGCAATTCTGCAATAATCCCCCTTTAGAATTGTAAAGAAATGTTGATTCCTTTGTAATCATTTTATATAAATAAGCTGCTACTGTTCAATAAAAATTAGACTTAAACTGACTATCGAAAGGTGTCTTTTTATTTCTCAAAATTCAACATCGGCATATCATGCTATTACAGCGGCATACTCTGCCTTAGCAAAATTCAAGATCGGCATACTCTGCCATCCCTCCATAATAGCGGCATACTCTGCCATACATTATAAAGCGGCATATTCTGCCTAAAATATTATAAAGCGGCATACTCTGCCACACAAATTACATTGGCATATTCTGCCTTAAATAATATAACAAGAGAGGCATATTCTGCCATCAAAAGTAAGTTCGGCAGTCTTCTGCCTTTTCTTGATACAAGTCATGACATGTACAAAACATGGATAGATGCGTGTGTAAAAACTATAACATTATTACAACATCAAAACATCAAAAATACGAAATGCCAAAATTACATATCTCAGTATTTTTGTATGTATGGCCACCAAAGCCATACACATTGAGATTGTGACAGAGCTCACAACAACAGCATTTCTCGCAGCCCTCAAACGCTTTACCAGTAGAAGAGGACTATGCAGACACTTATACTCCGATTGTGGTACAAACTTCATTGGAGCTAGCAAAGAACTGTCATGCCAGTTGCAAAAACTGTCATGTCAGCTCCCACATGACATCTCCAATGACATCACATTGACAGGAATCACTTGGCACTTCAATCCACCAGCGGCTCCCCACTTCGGAGGGCTGTGGGAGGCCGGCGTGAAGTCAATAAAAACCCATCTAAAGAGAACACTACAAAATACAACACTCACATACGAAGAACTATCTACGGTCTTATGCCAGATAGAAGCATGTGTAAATTTTCGACCATTGACACCACTCTCAAATGACCCTAATGACTACAACGTGCTGACACCCGGTCATTTCTTGACAGGCCGGAATATCAAAGCTGTTCCAGAGCCATCTATATTAGAAAATTGCAATCTACTTAAACGATGGCAATACGCACAAATTTTGACAGAACAGTTTTGGAAGAAATGGTCTATCGAATACATCCACAATATGCAACAACGCACAAAATGGAGAATTGCGAAAACCAATTTAAAGATCAATGACTTGGTTTTAATTCAAAACCAACATTGCCCACCGACAAAATGGTTATTAGGAAGAATCACAAAGATCCATACAGGGGCGGACAACCACGTTAAAGTCGCCACAGTAAAAACTGCATCACAAGAATACTGTCGTCCGATCACAAAATTATTTAGATTACCAATAGCAAAAGAACAAACAAACAGCAACGAAAGCCACGAGTAATTTACTACCGTGTTGCCCACACGTCGCAACAGAAGAAATTGCAGCGCCATCTATTCAGATCATGATAAAATAAAAATGCCGATAATACAGTGCACCAGCAAAAAACAAGCCAAACTTCATCACTAACTCAATGCGCCAAATTGGTTTTTCATTTATTTTATTTGCAATTACCTATTTCCATTTTTATATACTAACAAACCTGTGAGTTTATCGCTTAATTTTTATTGTTTTTTAAATTATTTTAATCTTTTATTTTGCGTAGTATCATTTATTATTTTTTATTTTTTGTTGTTGTCTTTATCATGATCCCCAGGAGAATGAATTGCCTACCCGACCTAGAAGACTGCCTAGACATCGACGACGTTCCAGAGCTTGAAAATTCCTTGAAGGACAAGCTGCGTATAACAGACATGCCCAGGCACCCGAAAACGTACCTACCGCCCTTCGAAGCCATACAGGCACGCCCAAAAATCAGAAATCTGGCTGATGAAATATCCAACAGAAAACCAACAAGGACAGCTAGAGCTCCTACAGGGGCACGCAAACAAATCATTCAAAAACCAGAACGGCCTCTTGAACTTGAGGCTAGCACAACACCACATAACCACACGAACCGTAAAAGGTCAGCACAGACGGCCTTTACCACAACAACAACGCTTCACGACACGCCAAACAACATTCCACACAAGAGGCCAGCATTGATGGCACCATTAACAGCACCAGTGGAGGCATCACAAAAGGGGGCTGCCTTAATGCCTCAAAAGCAACACCCGACTTCAGCGCCACCGAAGGCATTCATAAAGCCGCCAGCCAATTTTATTGTCGACCATCGGCTGTGGGAGCAAATCCAACACCAAAATATTCCATGGCTAAAAATTATGGCAGCTAGAAAGTGCTACCGAATCCCAACGGAGGACGGAGATACACTTCGTTTTCTGAAATTATCAACAGGACAAATCAGGGTTCGCTTACAAATAAAAAACAGTAACGTAAGTTTTGCACAGTAGTTTTGACCAGTAGCAATAATTCCCGCGATGTATCCCACGAAGCAAGCTAAAAGAAAAACAAAAGCATCCATAAAAGATAAACAAACAAATAGAAGTCTCAGATCATTCACGATCTGAGACTTCAATTGAAACAAAAACTTACACTACACCAACAATGTTCCCACGACGTCCTAAATAATCCGACGGGATCAAAAAACCTGAAATAACAACAAATAATTATTAAAATTAAATGAAAACAAAATTCAAACGGTAAACACTTACCATCAAAACATCTGCCATGAACCACTTTGACATTTCCAAAATGGCAGCTCATAGTACAGAATAAATTCTCATTAGAACTATGACGACGTCATTTGCGGACCAAAAGTCTAAAAAATTCTACAAACGACGCGAGCGTCATGGCAACGCCACCGGCAGATACAATTTCCATTGTGTTTCTGCCTATAAATAGCGAGCTACTGGAAGTAGAACATCACTCTCGTTTTGACTGAGCCACAAAGCAGATCGGCAGTATTAAAGCCATATTAAGCTTTGACTAAACCAATCTAAGTTAAGTATTGCACCCTAGTTACTAACAAAATTTTGTGACCCCAACAAAATCTATATGAGCAGGACGTTGACGCTCATTCTGATCAACCCCATCTGTCATTAAATAGATTAATAAAACCTCCTTTTCTATTTTTACAGACTAAGGAGTAAACCACGTCAGGAGAAACCACACCAAAAACAAAAAATTAAAACATTGAATTAAAATTAGATTTGTAAGTACGTGAATTATTTGTAGAATTAGTGAATTGAATTAAAATCAAAGTACCTGAATTTTCTAGTTTATAAGACTTATTTTGTGATGAATAAAAAGTGAATTTTGCTATTTTGAACTCAACCTGTCTTATCAATTATCAAACCGGCACCTACCCCTTTTTATGATTAAGCCCATATTGGGACTTAACACTCTATCATGACTAATTGACTAACAAAGTCTATCCTTCACCATCTACAGAACATGAAGCATATATTGGTGTTAATTTGCTGTATCCATCTGGCAAAGGGACAAATACAAGCAGAAACCTAGGTACATGGTAAGTCTCTTGAACAACACAGGAGTACCTCCTGTACGAGCACTTAGGAAACTTACAAATATACCACAGTACATGGAATATACTGACGGAAATAAGCCAACTGGAATTGGAAAACCAAACGCTAATGGCAGAACAGGCAGAACATCTAGTGTATCGACTATGTGTAAACCGCTCTCACACGGATGAGCTGTGCCTTGTTCAACAAAAATACGTTTATTCCCTCCTGGAAAACATCAAGAGAAGAGCCTCACTTTTCAAATTGTCGAAATTGATTACAGGCAACAAGCCTTGCTCGATATAATCATTTCCAGCAAAAATCGTCAGCTGCATCCGCTAGGGGTATCTCCGAAAAATTTATTAGAGGTATACCACAAATCCCAGGCATTTTGCTCAGATACACAAAACTGCCTGTCTCAATGTGGAAACAAAGGCTCGATTAGTTCAAGACAAGTTATTTAATCGAGTACAACTTCCGATTTTCAATTAACCACAAATGAAGTTGTATAGGATACATAGCTTCCCCATACACATTAATAACCAGCATTCGTTTGTACCCGGTACAGACACAGAATAATCTATTGTTAAAATTGCAAAGATTACTCAAAACTCCAAGGAGTACACTTACGTCGCTAGGCTAGGCATTCCCATAACAAAGACTACAATGTCTAAAGAATGCGTAGTGAAACCGCTCTTCAATATAGTGCGAATTGTTATAATCCGAGGTGTATAGATAAAATTGTAAAATCATTAAACCTCTGTGAAATACCAGGAAATGAAAATAAATATTGTGTGAGAATTGTGGAAATCCGATGTGTAATGATATAATTGAGAAATTACTAAAATTTTGTAAGATAGCCGAATTGGAATAAATATTGTGAAGAAATTCTGTGCGTTTTTGTCATAATCTTGGAATACCAAAACCTTTAGGAAATCGTTGAATTATATACAAAAACTGGTAAAGATGTGTGTTGGCTTAAATTACTCTTCCATTCGCTTCTCTTTGGACATACCAGAAAGCACGAGCGATTGGTCGCACAACGTTATTGGTGGCAGCGGTATAACCCAATCAAAGCAAAAAATAAAAATAAAAATAAACTAATTTTGAATTTTTGAACTAAATTTATCAAAAAATTAAAACAAACAAAAATAAGTAATAAAATAAAAAAAAAAAAACCAAATAGAAATTGTAAAATAAAACTAATAAGAAAAAATTAATAAAGCTCATAAATTAAACATCTGCAATAAAATAATAATAAAAAAAAATAAAAGACCAGGTAAAGGGTATTAGAGAAATAAGTTTTATAAAAGTTTAGAGTGTCATAGTGCTCCAACTGTTGCAGCGCAAACCACATCCAGTAAAAATCACCATCAAACCTGGAAGAAAACTAAACAAAGTATCATTCTAACATAGTAAATAAGTAACTAGATACTTATCTAAAAATCAGTACAAATTATCCTTAACACTTAGTCATGTATAGGTTTAGCTTTCCTGCTTCTCGGTAGTTCTTTTTGCACCTAAAAAATATAATTCATAACATTAGAATAGTAGCTATAAATAAAATACACATAAACACAGATTAGGCACACACATACTCACCACAAAACCAGACGAAAATGATTTTAACCTTTGCAAGCGCTTTACATAAAACCACATAAAACAAATAGAATAGAACAAAAACAAATAAATAAAGTAAAATACTTACCCTTTACGTGCTTGAGATTTGTCCATCGTCGCACAAGCTTAACATCGTCGACATGTCTTAATGACATTGATAAACAACAATATAGTTTATCGATAGTCGATAAATTTCGAAAACGATAGACTTGGCTAACCCTGAAAATGGTAGATTACGAGTTTCGTTAAACATTATAGAAAGGGACATGAACACCTGAGATAGGTTGAGAGTTAATTTTAAAATGTTCTCTTAACGGAAAAAAGAATTCTAGAAAAATCATGTTCCAAGCAAAAGCAGTTAATTAATATATAGTTGAAACCTCTACATCGCGACGGACAAGTTTTTTTTGAGCAACAAACAAAGGGCATTAAAATAGAAAAAAAAGAAGTTTTTGGAAATAAGTTGAATTCTCGGTAACAAATCAATTGTTGTTTTCGAAACCAAAATTGAAATCAATTTCGTCTCGGGCGGATTAGTAATAACCTGTATTCGAGTTTGAACTTTGAATTGTGCACAACATTTATAGTACGCAGTTAATTAGAGAACTTGCATTGCATTGTAAATCATTCAAAAAAGAATTTAAAATCATGATCTAAATGTTTTGAAGTGATTAGTTTTTAATTAAAGCCTATACCTAATATTAAGAAAAAGAGTGTTTTATTTAACATTGGATTATAATAACAACGAGTGAGATTGGTTCGGTGGAGAAGAGTTTGGACTAGCATCCGTCGACTGTGGGTTCAAATCTGGTGAACGTTTAGTGGCACCGTTTTCTTTTTTTTTGTCATTTTCTGCAAAGGGCATTTTGTTTTTTTATTAATTTGTGGAAAAGCAGTTTTCTTTGGAAAACTTATTGAAAATCCCATACATAAAATGGTCCTTCGAGCCGGATCTTTGTAGTATTAGTTATATAATTGTGCTGAAAAATTTGAAATTGAATTACAAACTTAAGTCTGAGTGAACTTTGAACTTGAACACAGTGTCTGTTAATTTGAGTAATTTGTGAACCTTGAACTATAGAACAAAGTGTCGGTGAGTAGAATAAGTTGTGAACTTTGGACTATACATACATGACTAAGTTATAACAGAAATCTTCGATTAATTGTATAATTAAACAGAACCATAATCTATCTGGAAAATTCTGGTGAGTCCATTCCATATATATATCTTCTTTTGCATGCCCTTTGTTTGCAAAATACATACATAACTATAGTTATTTAGAATAATGAAACAACTAATTAAGTTGCAAAATCGCACTAAAAAGGTAATAGAGGATTTCTTTCGTAATTATAAGAAAGATGGTCAAGATCGCAGAACAAAACATTATTATGAGGCGAGAATCACCAATTTCGAGAAACACTGGGAGGAATTTATAAGGCGCGATGTAGAAATTACCTTAGCAGCGAGCGAAGAAGATATGGAACAGGAACCATATTTTGTTAGTGAAATATATTCTACAGTCGAGAATTTTTACATCGACTCATTCGTAGCAATCGTGTCGGATTTTGAACGGGATTACCCACCGGCTATATTGGAAAACACTACAGTAAATGACAGTAATGTAAGATACATCAATCTGAACTCACGAAGCAATGAGCCTAAATTACCGAACATTACATTACCTACATTTTCCGGAGATTATCTCACATGGAACACTTTCTATGATTTATTCAAAGCATTGGTGTATGATAATGAGCGTCTGTCAGATGTGCAAAAACTGCAATATTTAAAGACACATCTCGCAGGTGAAGCCAAAGGTCTTCTTAGTAATACCACAATTACAAGTGCAAATTTTGAACCAGCATGGAAAACTTTAGTAGAAAGATATGACAATAAACGAGTCCTAGTAAAAGCCCAATTAGATGTTCTGCTCAACCAGCAAACTGTTAACCAAGAATCCGCCAAGGGCGTCAAATCTCTTCTCGATAAAACTTCCGAATGTCTAGCTGCTCTACAGAATCTTGAAGTCAAAACCGAAAATTAGGATCCAATTGTAGTTCATTTGATTTCACAGAAATTGCCTTATGAGACTCTAGAATTATGGGAACAGTCGTTGAGCTCCGCAAAGGATCTCCCAAGGTGGGATGAATTAAAAAAATTCTTAGAGGCACGGTTTCGCACTTTAGAAATTATAAACGTTAAAAGAAAGCCTGTATTGAAGGAAGCCAAACCTGCAACTCAAACAGAGACACCGTGGAGAAGAACCCAAACGTTTCACATAGCCACGAACTCATCTTGCTTGCTCTGTCGTGAGTTACACGCTTTTCGTCGATGTCCAAAGTATTTAAGTCTGAATCATCAATCTAGATTAGAAACAGTCAAATCAAAGGGTCTTTGTTTAAATTGCTTAGGTACTGGTCATCTTGTTGCAAATTGTCCGAGCAAGCTTAAATGTTTAACTTGTCAGAAATCGCATCATACAACACTACATAAATCACAAAGCACGCCAGAAAGTGCAGAAAATAAGCGAACCGTCCATGCCGAAACGTCCAGACAGACTTTTGTTATAACCAGTAATGAGGAGACTCCAATAGAAGCTCAGTCATTTGTCGTGAATCAAACTTCGAGATCCCATCAAATCATCTTAGCGACAGCCTTGGTAAAAATCATTGCGCCAAATGGACTGCAACAAATCTGTAGGGCTCTCATCGACCCTGGATCACAAGCATCCTTTGTCACGGAGCATATTGTGCAAGCTCTTCGACTACCCAGGAAGCTTATTTACGCTAACATAACTGGAGTTGGCAATGCGTCGACCGAGAAAGTCCGAACGAGTGTAAAACTTACAGTTACACAGAAGGATTCGACAACAGATAGTACTATACATGTCAATACTTTTGTATTAAAGAAGATCACTAATGTGTTACCAGGACATGAAATTAAAAAGATAAATTGGCATCATTTGAATGGTCTTCAGCTAGCTGACCCTACTTTTAATCAACCTGGCCGCATCGACGTGCTGTTAGGAGCCGATGTATATCCCTCTCTCATTTGCGATGGCATACGAAAAGGAGAAACTGGAACTCCGGTTGCACAGTGTACCATATTTGGCTGGATATTGTCAGGCGAAACGTCATCTCAGTCTTCTAAACTTGATCACCTAGAAAGTTACCATGTTAGTGTCAATCCATATCATGATCTAAGAATATTCTGGGAATTGGAGGAAATACCTTCGAAACATTTCTTAACTAACGAAGAAAATCGGTGTGAGCAACATTTCGGTAATAACTGCGTCAGATTGTCCAATGGGAGATATCAGGTTAGATTACCCTTCAGCGAAGAAGAAGCAATGTTGGGAGCATCCAGAAACATCGCAGTTGCTCGACTGCTTCAGATGGAAAGGCGCTTCGCTCAAGACCCTCATCTAAAAATAGAATATATTCAATGCATAAATGAATATTTGGAATTAGGACATATGGAAGAAACAAAGACGACGGAAACGCACTATATAGCACACGACGCGAATAGAAAACCATATTATACCTGTGCATACTTGCCGCATCATGCCGTGTTGAAACCGAGTAGCACTACTACTAAGGTTCGTATAGTTTTTGACGCCTCGCGCCAAAGAAGCAATGGTAAGTCATTGAACGAGGTCCTGTTAAAGGGACCAACTATACAAGAAACGTTGTTCACCATTCTTATGCGTTGGCGAAAATACAAAATCGCATTCATGGCAGATGTGCAAAAGATGTATAGGCAGATCCAGATTCATCCTCGAGACGCTGAATATCAAAGAATAGTGTGGAGAGACACACCAGACAAATCAATACGTGACTATAAACTAACCACTGTCACATTTGGAATTAAAAGTGCTCCGTATCTTGCAATTCGGAGTATGCAACAATTAGCCCGAGACGAAAGCCACAATTATCCCATTGAAGCAGCAGCCATACTTAATGATTTCTACGTAGATGACCTAATTTCTGGTGGAAATAGTGTTGAAGAAGCCACTCTTAAGCAATTTCAAATTAGCCGTCTACTATATTCAGGAGGATTCGAATTAAGGAAATGGGCTTCAAATGATGATTCATTACTCCAAACTATTCCGGAAGAGTACCGAGAAGTCGATCTACCTCTTTCAGTAGATACTAGTGAGGTTAAGGCTCTTGGAATGCGGTGGAACCCACGAAATGACACTCTTTCTTATAGAGCAGAAATACAGAATATCAGCCGAGAATGGACGAAACGGAGTATGCTTTCAGAGATCGCAAAACTGTTTGATCCAATAGGATGGCTTGCTCCCATAACGATCACAGCAAAAATCTTCATCCAAAAATTTGGCTTATAGGACTTCATTGGGACGACGAAATATCCGAAGATTTAGACAGGAATGGAACCAATATCGGGACAGTCTTGTTCAAATTCAGGTCATACAGATTCCTCGATGGATTCAGACAGGAAAGAACTCTTTGAAGATCGACTTGCATGGGTTTTGTGATGCATCCATCAAAGCGTATGCTGCAGCGGTTTATGTTCGTATTGAAAATGCCAATGGACAAATTGACGTGCACCTATTATCGGCAAAAACCAAAGTCGCTCCTATAAAGACAATATCCCTTCCTAGACTTGAGCTTTGTGGGGCCAATATCTTAGCTAAACTGATAACCGAAGTACAACATGATATTCAATTAAACATAAATGATATCTACGCTTGGACTGACTCTACCATTGTTCTTGCATGGTTGAAAAGGCATCCTTCGACATGGGAAACCTTTATTGCTAACCGGGTATCAAATATACATCAATTATTAAAGGAAAATTGTTGGGCTCATGTGCCAACTGAAGTCAATCCGGCAGATTGTGCAAGTAGAGGCATGGAGCCCTATAAATTGAAAGATTACAGCCTCTGGTGGAGTGGTCCGCCGTGGCTAAGGAAATCAAAAGATCTGTGGCCAAAAAATAAAGGGAACATCGAGACATCAAATGGATTGCGAAAAAATATCCTAAGCCTACACATACACACTCCATGCGAACATTGGAACTTATTGGACCAATACTCGTCGTTGAGTAAACTCCTAAGGACAACTGCGTACATCTTACGTTTTTCAAAGAATGCTCGCACTGACTACCAACATCGAGAACTGAAATACTTAACTAGTGAAGAACTACAAACTTCACTAACATTTTGGTTGCGAACTGTTCAGAATGAATATTTTTCTAACGAGATCAAAGCGCTGCGAGAAAGGAAACCGATCCCAAGGCAAAGCAAACTAATCAAATTAAACCCCTTTCCCCATGTTGATGGGCTTATCAGAGTTGGTGGTCGTCTTCAAAACTCTTCGCTTATGTATTCAGAAAGACACCCTGTTATATTACCCGAAAAAAGTCATTTGGTAAATCTCATCGTGGATAATATGCACAAAACAACTATGCATGGAGGGACTCAACTAATGCTATCTTTACTTCGACGCAAATATTGGATACTGAACGCCAGAAACATAGTCCGTTCTTATAATCACAAATGCATCCAATGTTTTCGACAGACAGCCCGAACTAGAACGCAACTAATGGCAGACTTACCCAGTTATCGTATACGAAGAGCACGGCCATTCGCACACTCTGGAGTAGATTACTGTGGCCCATTTGATTTAAAAAGCTCCAAAGGTAGAGGAACTCGCAGTTATAAGGCCTATATAGCGGTTTTCATTTGCATGGTCACAAAAGTGATGCATCTAGAAATAGTAAGTGATCTGTCGACAACTGGATTTTTAGCAGCTTTCCGTAGATTCGTGTCTCGTCGCGGCTTGTGCACTGATATGTACAGCGACTGTGGGTCAAATTTCATAGGAGCAAATGCCATCCTCACGCGCTATAAATTTGACATGGTACAACAAATTAAAAACGATATTGCACAAACAATCGAAAACGAAGGAATCAATTGGCACTTTATACCACCATCTTCACCTCATTTCGGTGGATTATGGGAAAGTGGCGTAAAATCTGTTAAAACACACCTAAAGAGAATAATTGGAAACGTGATTCTTACTTATGAGGAATTCAGTACCCTGATAACACAGATCGAAGCTACGCTGAACTCTAGACCTCTGACAGAAATGTCCCAAGACCCGAATGACACATCAGCACTAACGCCAGGGCACTTTCTAATTGGAGGAGCTTTGCTCACACCACCAGAACCAACACTCCTGGACACGAACATCAACCATCTTGATCGTTATCAGTACATTCAGAGACTTTTTCAAACTTTCTGGACACGCTGGAGTAGCGAATACCTGCATCGTCTTCAACAAAGACCAAAGTGGCTGACTAAAGAAATCAATCTGAAAGAGAATGACTTAGTGTTAGTGAAAGATGATAGACTCCCGCCGTCACGATGGCTAATGGGAAGAATTATTAAAACGCACCCGGGGAGAGATAACTTAGTACGAGTTGTAACCATAAAAACGCAGAATAACATCATAAAACGACCCACAACAAAAATCTGTCTCCTTCCCATTCCAAATGTTATCCAATCCAATTAATATACCTTTTAATCCCTTCACCTGAACATTTTTTAACATCCTTTCTTGTAGTCACATACATACCTCCTGACATTATCACCATCTTTAAACGCAATTAGCATACAGTCCACTCAAGTTATATTGACTTTTCTCAGAAACATCCTGTCGATGAACATCATATTGGAAATCTTCATTCGAGCCCATATCTGTGCCTAATACTACTTCTAGACAACTTTCAGTGAAGTATTGAAACTTGTCGTTTCAAGGCGGGGTGCATGTTGCAGCGCAAACCACATCCAGTAAAAATCACCATCAAACCTGGAAGAAAACTAAACAAAGTATCATTCTAACATAGTAAATAAGTAACTAGATACTTATCTAAAAATCAGTACAAATTATCCTTAACACTTAGTCATGTATAGGTTTAGCTTTCCTTCTTCTCGGTAGTTCTTTTTGCACCTAAAAAATATAATTCATAACATTAGAATAGTAGCTATAAATAAAATACACATAAACACAGATTAGGTACACACATACTCACCACAAAACCAGACGAAAATGATTTCAACCTTTGCAAGCGCTTTACATAAAACCACATAAAACAAATAGAATAGAACAAAAACAAATAAATAAAATAAAATACTTACCCTTTACGTGCTTGAGATTTGTCCATCGTCGCACAAGCTTAACATCGTCGACATGTCTTAATGACATTGATAAACAACAATATAGTTTATCGATAGTCGATAAATTTCGAAAACGATAGACTTGGCTAACCCTGAAAATGGTAGATTACGAGTTTCGTTAAACATTATAGAAAGGGACATGAACACCTGAGATAGGTTGAGAGTTAATTTTAAAATGTTCTCTTAACGGAAAAAAGAATTCTAGAAAAATCATGTTCCAAGCAAAAGCAGTTAATTAATATATAGTTGAAACCTCTACATCGCGACGGACAAGTTTTTTTTGAGCAACAAACAAAGGGCATTAAAATAGAAAAAAAGGAAGTTTTTGGAAATAAGTTGAATTCTCGGTAACAAATCAATTGTTGTTTTCGAAACCAAAATTGAAATCAATTTCGTCTCGGGCGGATTAGTAATAACCTGTATTCGAGTTTGAACTTTGAATTGTGCACAACATTTATAGTACGCAGTTAATTAGAGAACTTGCATTGCATTGTAAATCATTCAAAAAAGAATTTAAAATCATGATCTAAATGTTTTGAAGTGATTAGTTTTTAATTAAAGCCTATAATATTAAGAAAAAGAGTGTTTTATTTAACATTGGATTATAATAACAACGAGTGAGATTGGTTCGGTGGAGAAGAGTTTGGACTAGCACCCGTCGGCTGTGGGTTCAAATCTGGTGAACGTTTAGTGGCACCGTTTTCTTTTTTTTTGTCATTTTCTGCAAAGGGCATTTTGTTTTTTTATTAATTTGTGGAAAAGCAGTTTTCTTTGGAAAACTTATTGAAAATCCCATACACCAACCGCGGACCCTTGCGAGGCTTCAACCCTACCTCACCAAGGCGTTCAACAACCCAGAAGGAAAACCTCTTGTGTATATACTCCATCATCATCTTCACTAATAACAACAATAACCACAACGACCAGCAAGTCCGACGGAAAGCTAGGAACCAACAAAACATAACACCATCCTCATCATAATCACCAACATAAACTCTTCATCAAATAGAATATTTGATAGAGTTAAAAGTACAGTGAATGATGTTTTTTCATATTTTAAATTAATTTTTAAAACATATGTTTTTATACACATGTAATGGTTATTTTGTTTTTCAATATTATTAATTAATTCAACCCCTAAAATATATTACCTTCATGTACAAATGAATATATATATTTTTTTTTTATTTGCTTCGCATTACATATACAAGTGAATACACAAGGGAATGATTGGATTAAAACAAATGATTCCACAAATAATTCTTAAGCCTATTAGCGAAATTTTGCGTATATACAGAATTTAATTTCCAAATTTCTTTGCTTAAAAAAATTACTTAGATGTTTCCTGTTATATATAAATTTAAATTTTTTTGATTATTGACATATTTTCATGTATATACATATGTATATAAAAGATGGAAAACAATACTTCCGTTTCTTAGAATTCTGGGCTAATTAAATTAATTAAATTCAACACGGAAAAACTGAAATCCGCTTTTCCTAGAAGTAACCTCTGCTGCAAGACCTCGTGAGCTTGTTGGTCAGAGGACTTCGACAAAAGTCAAATATTAATCCCCTGCGGTAGGACTTCGTGAGCCTATCAGTGTTGATTTTATACATATAGATATGCCACCAAATCATAAAGTGTAGGGGAAATTCGCACCCGAGCAAATTTCATCCTATAGGGAGGAAATTATCACAGTCATTTTTATTAACTGAAATTCGCACCGATGTAAATTTTTTTACAGAAATCACAAATTTATAAAACTTATAACATAGCGTAAAGGAATCTTACAAAATATGATTTTAGAGATCCGACGGGAATTTTACACCTTAAAGAATGCTCACATAAACAGAATATTATCTTGTAAACAACTATACCTTCAGTTCAAGCAGTTCAACTTATAATCGAGAAGATTAACCTGTGTGCGAATTTTACAAGAGCAATTATTATGGTGTTAGTTATGGCTTTGCATTTAATAGAGGGTGCGAATATCACAAATAAGAGCATTATAAATTAAATAGGGCGCGAATGTCACAGATGCAATTTTTGAAAATTTGAGCGATAGCCTTTTACTTTAAACATGGTGCGAATCTTATACATGCAATTTTTGGCAATTTGAGTGATAGCCTTCTATTTAAAATACGGTGCGAATTTTACAGGTGCAATTTTCGGTAGTTCAAATGACAGCCTTCTACCTTAAGGGGTAACGGTTTTTTCATGAATTTTTTTCTCGCGAAATTAAATTTCTGGCACGGGACCTTTTTTGCTTATTCTAGAGGGTTTAAACTATTTTTTAAGCCAATAAAAACAAAATCGATTTTTCAAAAAATTTACAGTGGCGTTACCCCTGGTTGCGAATTTTATACGTGTAATTTTTGGTAATTCAAGTAATAGCCTTCTGCTTTAAACATGGCGTGAATGTTACAGGTACAATTTTTGCCAGTTCGAGTGATAGCCTTCTAATATAAATATGTGTGAATGTTACAGGTGCAATGGTTGAAAATTCGAGTGATAGCCATTTACTTTAAACAGGGTGCGAATCTTATACATGCGATGTTTGGCAGTTCGTATAATAGCCTTCTACTTTAAACAGGGTGCGAATATTGAAGGTAAAATTTCTGGCAGTTTGAGTGATAGTCTTCTATTTTAAGTAGGTTGCGAATTTTACAGGTGCAATTTTCGGTAGTTCGAATGACAGACTTCTACCTTAAACAGGGTGCGAATCTTACACATGCAATTTTTGGCAGTTCAAGTAATAACCTTCTGCTTTAAACAGGGAGTGAATGTTACAGGTAAAATTTTTGCCAGCCCCAGTATGTGTGTGTATGTGTGTTATATGTGTATAAGTGGGTGTGTTCACCACACATCTCCCTCTCCTAGTATTTGGTTATATAGGGTGGTATTACACTATCGGCGTAAAGGCTTTTAACATTTCATGAATTGACTAAAACTTTCGGACACATAATGTAAAAAGTTGGCAGGTCAAAACCGTTACACTATCTGCCTACTTTTCATGAAGTGTCTAGACTTTTCGTGAAGAGCTGAGTTACGTCAAGTGCTAACGACATACATATTATAGGTAGGTATCTTCGGCTAATGAATAAGTTATTATCAAATTTGGAATGGCTTATTCAAATTTCAAAATCGCGTCAATTTTGCAATGCCTCCTTTCAGCCAGCGCGTCAACAGTTTCGTTTCGCAGCAACCAGTTACACATCCTCAAAAATTCTTATATATAGTACGAGAGCTAGAAACGTCACCATCTGGCCCATCTGGATGGTAAGAGGGGTTGCGTTTACCTGTGTCCATTCTGTTCCACAGATAAACAAAGCACTTTCAAAATGATTTTAGCTCGATTTTTTTTAATTAGTTTTTATAAATATTGAATAATATAAATTCATTATTCCCAGGCAGTTTCTTTGCTGCTAGTACTGTCCCAGATGCTTTTTTTTCGATAAAAACAAAATATTTTATTATGGCTGTAATTTTTATGCGAGCTAGTTAAGATATCGAAGGAAGCACATGAAATTAATTTTCCAAGCAGAAATTTGGTTGATTGTCAATAGCCAAATCGATTGGAGTGTGAAATGGAATAAATGTGTAAGAGTACGGCCGACAAGACCTTGGTTTTTAACGAAAAAAAACAACCAAAGTCTTGCACGGTGCCAGCAATGAGGAAACTGTCTGGGAATAGTGAATTTATATTGTTGGATGTTTATGAAAATAGATGAAACAAAACATCGAACTAAAATCATTTTAAAAACTACTTTTTTCACCTGTGCAACGGAAAGGGCACAGGGAAACGCAACCCCTCCCATCAGCCAGACGGGCTCCATGACTATTGAGATACTTTAAGGAAACGCATGTCAAAAAACTAGCCGAACTAAAGTAATTTCTCGAAAACGGTGTTAGCTTTTAGACTATTCAGGTCACATAGAAATTATATGATATTTTTTAAAATGACGTGCTATCGTTATCGTTGAGAATAGGTTTGAAAATAGGTTTGAGAATAGGCTAAGAGCTAATAACTCTTAAAGGGCTACAGATAAGTAAAACTAAAGAGGAGAGTCTAAAGTTTATAGTTATTATAAAAAAAGTTATGTGAATGACCTTTTCGCAAAAATAATAGAGGTCAAAATAAAAAAAAGAAAGTCCGAAATTTTTAGTTTAGACAACCATAATTCTTGAGGGGAGAGGTATACAGGGCTGGGTGATAGAGGGTGTTTTTCGTGAAAAACTAGATTTTTTCTTAATCACCCTATAACTCCTAAACGGTTGTAATCCCCCCCCCCCCCCCGTCATACAATTTTTGGTTCGTATAAGGGAGTACTATCTCCTCCTGCTCTATTGACCTCCTACGGGGAAACATCATGTAGATATATCTTTACAATAAACACCCTGTATACTATGGCCCTGCGAATCAATAACGCACCCAAGATTTGGCTTTTGGGGGGACCATAGGTGTCCCAAGTCATAACAAGTCAGAAAAATAGGGCTTTTAAGTCGCGTCCTGCACCCATCTGAGCACATAAGGACTGCTATTGTAGATTAAAAGGTTTTATTTTATTTTATCGGACTTTGTAATAATATACAGACCACATTTTATACGTAATTTATAAATTATGTTCAGAGGACTGACATTCTGAAGGCGGACCGGTCCCGTTCGTCCCCCCTCTCGGTGCGCCAATGCTGTGAATGAGGACAGAGTCGGTGAGCCAGTCTTTCGCAACAACAAAGAAACAAAGAATGTGTTCTGCATTTCCTCTTCAACTACATATAATTTGTATTTCGTCGCTGGTAGTGATTCTGTGCAGATTCTTTCTAATCCGATAGAGTCCCGTTAAATGTTAGAAGCCAGATTTGATTCCTTTCTAGATTTAGTAGCTCGGAAGTTCTTCTCCTGAAGTAATTCTACACAAATAGTTTTGAAGACATACAGGCAGCTATCAGTATTCCTCCAGTGGAGTTCAACTTGGTTGTTCAACCTTCCTATTAGCTTGTCTATCACAACCGCCGTGGCGCAGAAAAACCTCTGAATGGTAGGAATTCCATTTCGGATCCTTTCCTGGATAGTTGGCACCCTTTTCCGTTGTCTACGATATTGCTGTGTACAGGCGCCCATATTAGTGCACTTTAGTGCGTTAGTTTAATTAACTGTAGCAGGTAGTCCAAAATAAGTTTGGAATTAAATCCATGTGATTGAAGAGCCAGTAATGCAGCTCTGCTGGCAGAGTGGATGTAATAGATATTTTGTTCCTGTGGGTTCTCTTGATATTTTCCCTAATTTATAGCTCAATTGCATGAATTTCTGCTTTGAAGGCTATGATAATTTCATCGAGGCTAGCATATATGTCGACCCAAGGTCTTAAACCATATCCTCCTGCCCCAATTCCCTCTTTTGTTTTGGAGCCATACGTAAATTGAAAAAATGTTCTGTCTAAGCTCAGGCGTTGCAAGCACCCGAATTAATCCAACTTTATTAGATCGTTCTCGGAAACTAATAATGCATAAGAATTCTGAAGAAAAATGTCCAGCAATTTATAATAAACAAGTAAAAAAGCTAGAATTGGTCTAGACCAATTCTTATGATACACTAGGAAAGCTCGTTTGTAATTTCGCGTGGTCACCCATCTGCGCAAGTTTGATATTTGAAGTAGTTCTGAATATATCTCTAGAACGGTTCATCAAACAGCAAAAATGATTATAACCAATTTTATAGGATTTCATATTCTGAAGAGCTTGTCAGTACATTAAAACCGGATAAGACTGATCGTTTTCACAGGATACGTAAAAACTTGAAATTTTTATGCGGCCACACCAAGAAGGGGTAGACCTTTTTGTGAGCAGATGATAAAGTACTATATTATATTTCCGTGTTTTTCTTGGTTAGTATTGAAACTGCTAAATAAATAGCAGTGTACTGGCTAAAGGAAGGCAGTCTATTTTCAAATCTTCAACAGTCTATTTTTCAACAGTGAACGTTCATTACAATCCAGTCATTTAAAGTTTATTAGTGAAATTTTAGCAGTCAGTTAAAAATTAGCAGCGATTTAATAGTTTTTGTGGATACTCAGTTCAAACAGACTTCTTTATTCAAGCAATCTGTTCGACCTAAAGTAAAAGTAAGCTAGTGAAATTAACTAATCCATAGACTTGAAAAGTGAATATAAAAATATTAAGTCAACCAAAGTGAGCATCAAATTAAATAATTATCCCAACTCACAAACTGCCTAACCGTCTTTTATTCAGCTTAAGCGTTAAGGTAATACGCGCGGAACCAGAATAATGGGCCAGCGACCTTCTCCTCCGGGAAAGAACATCGCTCTCCTTGGTGCCGCGAAAAGAAAACAAACCCGCGATAGAGCACTTCACCGTCAATCTTCATCAACTGCTCCAAGTTCAAAATGGAAGGGAGAATCTATACCGTAGGGTATGTGATATTATGTCGTTAATGTTGCCAAATTTGTCGAAGGCTTGACTGATGCAGTGTTATTTGTCAATACATCATTGAAGGTAGATGCTCGATCGCCCCCAACAGTCTAGACTCAGCGAAGATATCTTTAGTTTGAGCTGCTGCGTCTTGCCAGTTATCACCAACACACATCCTAGTTACAAGGTCAATACCGGTTGCTTAAGCATTTCCACAAAATATTGAGCTAGCTAACCGTAGTTTCTATGAACCACAAAAAATTTATGTCTTAATCGGAGTGGCAATATTCTTTCAGTTGCTTGCTGTGGGACAAATAAGAATTGGAGCAATGCAACCAATCTTACAGAAAACTTCATTAGGATGGGTCGTTACTGAGAGAATTCGAGCTCTCGAGTCGTGTTCAACATTGCCGGAAATTTTCACGGAAAAGGCGATGGAATAAGAGAACGATCCACTGAATAAGATGTTGGAAAGCCTCTCGACCATCACAAACCGCTCCGACTCTCGGAGCATTTCCTCAGTTGAACAGCAGGAATGTGAGTCGTACTTTGTGAACAGTGTTCGAAGAGCCTTATCTTTGCACCTTATCGTGTCGGTGCCCTTTCGAGAAGAGCCCATTTCGTTAGAGAATTATTATGATGGTGCATTTAGAAGATGTTTGAGTCTCGAAAGAAGGCTGAATAAGAACTTGGAGCTTAAAATTCAATATTCACAATGCATGCAAGAATATCCACATGAAGTTAGTAAATAAAGCTTACTTGCCCATTTGACAATATTATATGCCACATCACTGTGTCATTCGTCCCGACAGTACGACTACAAAATTATGGGTTGTGTTCGATGCGTCTGCTCGTGCCAGTTCCAACAAAACCCTAAATGACATAATGACGGTGGGGCCAACCACTGAATCAGAATTATTTGGCATCGTCATTCGATTTCGTTTCCATCGGTGTGTAATAACGGCTGATGTTGCAAAGATGTACAAGCGCATATTGGTGGATCCAGAGGACTGCAATTTGCAGTGTATTCTTTAGACAGATTATCCCTGCGAGGAGATAAGAATCTTTGGTTGTGAGGTAATGCTGTGGTGTTCCACACGGTACGTCCTTGTCGACGATATACCTCTGAACGTATTTGGTCCAAGTTCCTTCTATCAGGTGAGGGGAACTCTGGACTCCATATGAATGCGCTGCGGCGCCTGGATGGATGTCGGCACTTCTAATCCTTTTTGATGTCTTCACGTCAATATGATAATAAAACCCATATTAATATATTTTATTAATATATTTTATTAATATAGTTTATTTTAATATATTTATTAACGAATGGAATGGTCAAACATTAATAATTAAATAATTTAAACAAAATTAATTATTAATTGAACGCGAATATTTTCCTGTTCTTGTCGGTTTCGACTTGACAACTAGACTAAAGTTTTATTTCTTTTTTATTATTTTTACACAAATCAAGGCCTACCTAATCATAACCTTTTCCATCTTTTCTCAAGTGCCCCTTCTCGCGTCAACTTGCAAAACCTTACAAATGCTTAGTGAGGTTGCTAAGCAAAGGTTGGTGCACGTAGCTCGATGTGAAGGTAGCCACAACACTCCCCCGCCAGCGTAACCATTGGTTTAGCGATCCGTAATTCTACCGGGCGGTTGTGTGGTTCGACCAGTCCTTGTGGTTTGTTGCCGGAACGCAGTGTTTCCGTCTGGCATGAATCTGACTGCCCGTGACACCTGAGGACTAGGTGGTGTGTTTGTATGTGTTATTTCGGATGAGTCTTCAAAGCCACGAAAATTATCCGATTCATTATCTGTGTAATCAACGTCTTGATTAGTTAATATGTCTTCAGGTCGTGACTGTGGTGAAAATTCGGGATTTGGCTGAGATCGTACTGGGTTGTCTGATGGTGAGAATGATGATGGGGTGTTATTTTGACTAGTGGGTTCGACGCGTTGGCTTTGGTGGACGGCAATGTCGTTTTCGCTAAAATAAGGTTTCAACCTATCGACTGAAACATTTAACTCTCTGTTCCCGACTTTAAGGGTGTAATATTTGTCCTTACGACATACGACCTCGTATGGGCCTTCGTAAGGTGGCTGAAGGGAAGCTCGAACTGAGTCCGTACGAATAAAGACGTGAGAGCAGTCCGTAAGCTCCTTGAATTTGAACAGTGAGTGTCGAGCGTGGTTCGAAGCTTGAACAGGTCTAATTTCAGCAAAGGCATTCCGGAGCAAAGTAATAAATTCGTTTTGTGAGTGGTTTTTCGAAACCATCAAGAAGTCGGCGGGAAGACGCAAACTTTCGCCGTACACCAATTCTGCTGGAGTTGCTTGAAACTCCTCTCTGAAAGTAGTCCGCAGCCCTAATAAGGCTAACGGGAGGATTTTCGACCAAGATCTTTCTTTATATGCCATGATCGCTGCTTTAAGAGTCCGATGCCATCGTTCTAGGAAACCATTTGCCTGAGGGTGGTAAGCAGTGGTTCGGATACGCCGGAAGCCTAACAATTTAGAGAGTTCCCCAAAGAGGGCTGACTCAAATTGTGGTCCTTGGTCGGTGACAATTGTTTCGGGTACGCCAAAACGCGACATCCAGTGTTGGAAAAGTGCTTCTGCGACCGTTCCAGCGTCGATGCTTGACAGAGGGATTGCCTCTGGCCATCTTGTGAACCTGTCTATAATGGTAAGACAATACCTGAAGCTTTGTGAAGGCGGCAGCGGACCAATTAGGTCGATGTGTAGTTCCTGAAAACGGTGTGACGATGGAGGAAATGTGCCTAGCGAACTTTTCACATGACGTGAGACCTTGCATTGTTGGCAGGCTAAGCAAGACCGTGCCCAAGAGTTAACATCCTTATTAATGGAAGTCCAAAAATAACGAGATGTAACCATCTTGTTTGATGTACGAATACCCGGATGAGCGAGATTGTGAATGGAATCGAACACTTGCTTTCTAAAATTTGGCGGAATGAAAGGCCTAATGCCAATAGGCGAAATTTCACAATACAATTGTTTCTCTGTGCCGAAGACTGGAATTCTGTTGAATTTATACTTTGAACTTTGTAAAAGTTCTTGCAACTCTGGATCTTCCGCCTGGATATCCGCGATAGCTCCGAAATCAACAACACTTGGGATGTGTATCTCTTCTATACGTGACAAGGTGTCGGCAACGACATTGTCCTTTCCTGCAACATGCCTTATGTCTGTTGTGAATTGGCCCACGAAATCCAAATGTCGCAACTGTCTAGGTGAGGCTTTCTCTGGCTGTTGTTTAAACGCGAACGTTAACGGTTTGTGATCTGTATATAATGTGAAAATACGTCCCTCCAGGTGAAAGCGAAAGTATTTGATGCCTAGGTAGGCCGCGAGCAGCTCTCGGTCATAAGCGCTATAATTACACTGGGCGTTGTTAAGCTTCACTGAATAGAAACCAAGAGGTTGCCACAAGTTATCCACCTTTTGGTGAAGTGCGGCGCCGATAGCGGTGTCTGAGGCGTCAACGTGCAACGCGAGCTCTGCTGAAAGGCGAGGAAAAGCTAGCAAAGCTGTTTCAGCCAGCTGGATTTTGACTTGTTTGAATGCATTGGTGGCCTCTATAGACCAGTTGATAATTTGGGATCCCTTCTTTTTAGGACCGGTTAAATATTGGTTGAGTAGGGCATGGTGACTGGCCGCATGAGGATGGAATCTGCGGTAAAAGTTTATCATGCCTAGAAAACGCCGCAGTTCTTTGACAGTTTTCGGGATTAAAAAGTTCGAAATTACTGACACACATTCTGGAGATGGTTTAATTCCTTGACGTGTGACAAGGTGTCCTAGGAATTTGACCTGGGCTTGCAAAAACTTGCATTTGTCTAAGTTTATGATGAGACCATATTCTTTTAATCGAGTGAAAATTTGTTTCAAATGGGTAATGTGTTCGGATTTAGATCGAGAGGCAATAAGAATGTCGTCCAAATAGACGAAGCAAAAGGCAAATTCCTGCAGCACGGTATGTATAAACCTTTGAAAGGTTTGCGCTGCATTGCAGAGACCAAAGGTCATGCGAGTGAATTCAAAGAGCCCAAATGGAGTGCATATAGCAGTCTTGGGAATGTCTTCCGGTTCAATAGGAATTTGGTGATATGCCTTGGCCAGATCTAGCGTCGAAAAATATTTGCAATCTTGAAGGTGGTAAACGAAATCATGAATCAGCGGAATAGGGTAGCGGTCAGGAACGGTAATGGCATTCAACCGCCTGTAATCTCCGCAAGGTCTCCAGTCGCCATTTTTTTTCTGGACGAGGTGTAAAGGTGAAGACCAGCTACTGCTTGAGGGTCTACAAATTCCCTGCTTAAGCAAAAAATCAAACTCTTTTCTAGCAGCAGCCAGCTTCTCAGGAGAAAGCCGTGGTACCTTTGAAACGATAGGTGGTCCGTTAGTAATGATGCAGTGGGTTACCTTGTGAGTTACCTGTTTAATGAAGCCCGTCTCTACGGTAATGGCCTGATGCTCACGTAACAGCTTTTGTATTTCACTGTCCACCCCTGGATCGATGAGCACTGATAGTGCTGAATTTTGCCCAATTACCCGTTGTCCAAAAGATTTCAGTGTAGTAAGTGGGTCAATAAGTGTCCTGTCCCTGACGTTGACGAGCAACCCGTAGTGACCTAGGAAGTCAGCTCCTAATATGGGTCTAGGTACGTTTGCCAAAATAAACTGCCAAGGGAATGCGCGACGGAGGCCTAAATCTAAAGTAAGGATTTTTCTGCCGAAAGTGTGAATGGTTGAGGAATTTGCCGCGACAAGACATAAATCAGATTTGTTTTGCCGGTCGGTTGGAGTTGGCGGAATGACTGATACATCAGCTCCAGTGTCGATTAAAAAATGTTTCTTTGATGATCTGTCATATAAGTAGAGACGACTATTTAAGAAGCCTCTTCCACCCGTCGTCAATGGCGGAGGGCTGTTTAGTTTGTCGAAGGTTGTGAAGTAATAGCCGAATTGGCACCTGAATTTTGTTTGCCGAGCGAACAAGGAGGAATGCATTTCCTTGCCTTGTGTGCGTACCTTTGGTGGTACCAACAAACAGAATTCCTTTGGCTTGACTGGAAACGGGGTGATAGAGATCTATTTCTGGACTGACTTCTGGACTGCGAACGGTCACTACGATGTGGATTGCGATTGAGCGCTAAAGAGCTTGTGACAAGTTTCGTCAAATTTCGGACTTCGACGGCTAGCTGTGTAAGGGCGGAATTATGACCTTCGGATCCCGTGGCAATAGAATACATCTGGGGATTAGCATTGACTTCCACGATTGTGTCGGCGCACGAAGCTAGTGTCTCTAAGCTTCCTGTATTGCAGGCTAAGATGGCCTGTATGTGTGCGGGCAAACGTTGAAGCCAGAGTGATTTAAGAATGTCTTCAGACAACTTCCCGTTGTTCAAGTTCCGCATCTCTCTAAGTAATTGCGAAGGGTTAGAATCACCTAATGGCAATTCCGTCAATAGCTGCTTTAGACGTCGGTTCTCGCTACCTGTAAGCCTAGAGATCAACGTGTCCTTTAACCTATCGTACTCGATACCTTCAGGAGGGTTATCAATGATATCGCTTACTATTCTAGCGTTGTTTTCGTCGAGGTAAGCTAGCGCATGATAAAATCTTGTTTGTTGCTGTGTGATTCGTGCCAACGCAAACTGTGCCTCCAACTGGCGGAACCACAACTGCGGGTTACTCCTCAAAAAGGCGTGCACTTCACCGAGACCGAATTGAGAGTGATCTCCGGTGCAGGAGTTGTTGATGTAATACGCGAAATTGCTGGAGAAGAATTGTCCTGGCCTGAGCTGGCACCTGAGAGATCCTCAGCTGACGAGTAAATGTCCTGCATCTTTGGTGAGCAACCTCAACGAAACAAAACAATGAAACGACGTAAGTAGAAGTAATTTCGACGAAGCAAAGATTGACAAACGAAAAAGAACACTTTGAGGATGGGAAAGGTTTCACAATATTTTTACAATAAAATTATCAATTAGTGTAAAGACATATTATTCTACTATATTATACTACTAGAATACTAATTGCTGAATTAACTTTTCAAACCTTACACTTCCGTACTGATAGACTTGAATTGCCGTCTTGAACATTCAGCTGCCTCTTGAGTATTCTGCTGCCTCTTGAATATTCTGCTGCCTCTTGAATATTCTGCTGCCTCTTGAATATTCTGCTGCCTCTTGAAAGGTCTGCTGCCTCTTGAAAATTCTGCTGCCTCTTGAAAATTCTGCTGCCTCTTGAATATTCTGTCGCACTCTTGAATATTCTGCTGCCTCTTGAAACTTCTGTCGCACTCTTGAAACTTCTGCTGCCTCTTGAAACTTCTGCTGCCTCTTGAAACTTCTGCTGCCTCTTGCAATTTCTGCTGCCTCTTGAAAATTCTGCTGCCTCTTGAAAATTCTATTGCGTCTTGAAAATTCTGCTGCCTCTTGAAAAATTCTGCTGCCTCTTGAAAATTCTGCTGCCTCTTGAATATTCTGTCGCACTCTTTTTAGTACCTTACCACTGGTGTGGGGTAACTAAAAGAATGTCAGAATTGTTGATCGAAGCTAAAAAACAAAAATAGAAATTTTTCGTGCAACGTCCTCTGAAGGCTGCTGCGGCTATTTATTCTTTTTGTCGGGGTCACCAGTTTTGGTTGTTGTGTGGGTAATGCTGTGGTGTTCCACACGGTACGTCCTTGTCGACGATATACCTCTGAACGTATTTGGTCCAAGTTCCTTCTATCAGGTGAGGGGAACTCTGGACTCCATATGAATGCGCTGTGGCGCCTGGATGGATGTCGGCACTTCTAATCCTTTTTGATGTCTTCACGTCAATATGATAATAAAACCCATATTAATATATTTTATTAATATATTTTATTAATATAGTTTATTTTAATATATTTATTAACGAATGGAATGGTCAAACATTAATAATTAAATAATTTAAACAAAATTAATTATTAATTGAACGCGAATATTTTCCTGTTCTTGTCGGTTTCGACTTGACAACTAGAATAAAGTTTTATTTCTTTTTTATTATTTTTACACAAATCAAGGCCTACCTAATCATAACCTTTTCCATCTTTTCTCAAGTGCCCCTTCTCGCGTCAACTTGCAAAACCTTACAAATGCTTAGTGAGGTTGCTAAGCAAAGGTTGGTGCACGTAGCTCGATGTGAAGGTAGCCACAAATCCATCATTTTCTCACAATTATTTACGGAACTGCAGCGATTCAACGGGATTTTTATATAAACGGTGTTCCAATAAGAGGTGTTATTTTAATTAGCCCACTATTTCGGTAGATGTCACTTTTGGAGCTGTCATTTTTTGACATTTGACAAGTAGAAACTACGTAAAAATGGAACGATACACGATTCAACAACGCATTGAAATTATTAAAATTCACTATAAAAATGGTGAAAATGTGGCAGAGACGGTTCGTAAAAATCGAACATTTTTGGGTGGTCGTGAAGCACCTTGTCGGACCGCAATACAGAAATTGGTAGAAAAATTCGAGCTGTCGGGACAAGTTAGTGATGTGAAGAATAAAACCCGTGCACGTCGCTCAAGAACGGCCGAGAATATTGCTGCTGTAGACGAAAGTGTTGAAGAAAACCCAGGTTTGTCCATTCCTCGTCGTTCTTTGGAATTAGGCATTCCACAAACGTCATTACACCGTATTTTGCATAAAGATTTGAGTCTTAAGGCTTATAAAGTTCAGTTAACACAAAAACTCAAGCCGGCTGATCATCAACAATGTCGAGTCTTTGCTGATTGGGTCCTTGAAAGGCATGAAAATGATCCGGAATTCCATCGAAAACTCATCTTGAGTGATGAGGCCCGTTTCCACCTCGATGGCTTCGCCAACAAGCAAAATTGTCGCATCTGGGGATCGGAAAACCCAAGAGTTATTGTTGAAAAGCCTCTCTGTCCTCAACGTGTGACTGTTTGGTGCGGTTTATGGTCCCGCGGGGTCATTGGACCTTACTTTTTCGGAAATCAGGCTGGAGCAACAGTTACGGTGAATAGATTGCGCTATCGACAGATGATTAATGATTTTTTATGGCCGGAATTGGATGGTATTGATCTGAGAACGGTTACTTTTAACAAGACGGCGCTACGGGCCATACAAGCAACGAAACCATTGATCTTTTACGGGAAAAGTTTCCGGACCGTGTTATCTCTCGAAGAGGTGATCACAATTGACCACCGAGATCTTGTGACTTAACACCTTGCGACTTCTTCCTTTGGGGCCACGTGAAAGAGAAGGTCTACGCCAACAGTCCAGCGTCGATTCAAGACCTCAAAGATGGAATTCGTGAGGCTATCGAGGACATAGGGCAGCCACTTTGCGATTTGTTTATGGAAAATTTCATTAAAAAGAATTTGGTCCTGTAGGCGTGGTCGTGGTGGTCATTTGGCTGATCTTATTTTCCATTATTAACGGCATACCTTCCTCTTTATAATGAAATAAAGATCCGATCATTTGTCTCAAAAAACGGTACTTTTTTTCAATATCAAAATGACACCTCTTATTGGAAAACCATTAATATATTTCCTTGGAGGAAGCTACTGAAATAAGGAAACAGTTAGTAGAAATTCGGAGAGTTGGAAAACTTGACCTTAGTAAATGATGTTTGAATGACAGTCGCGTTCTTGCTGATTTACCTCAAGATAGTGAAGACAAAATAGAATATCGGCAACCGAGTTATACAACCAAGAGTCTGGGAATAGTCTGGGGGACCTGCACCAGACAAATCTATGACTACAAATTGACTTTGCACTCCATTTCAATAACAAAAAGAGTTTTCTTTCCAATTTGCCCTGACTGTACGACCCTATTTGCATTATAATTCCTGTTGTCGTGCTAAGAAAAATCTTTCTTCTAGAACTTTGGATTCGAAAAGTTAATTGGGATGAATCAGTTCCTCAGAATTTGCATACTCAATGGGAACGGCTACGTAATGGCCTCGACTCGCGTGAACAAAATCCTCGATTTGTGTTAACTGACGCGACAATTGCTATATTCGAAATTCATGAATTCATAAGTGAGCCTACGGAGCCTGCGTCTATATTCAGTTAACGGACACCAAAGGAAAGTCAGAGATAAGATGACTGTGCGGAAAATCTCGAATCACGCCAGTAGAAACTATCTCCCTTCCTAATTTGGAATTATGCGTTGCTCTACTATTAGCTGAACTTATAGATCGCCTTCGTTACACGATTTGTAGCACAGTGCATAGAATCTCTTGTTGGACAGACTCAAGGATTGCCTTCGATTGGCTGTCGTCCCACGCTTCCAACTCATTTGTTTCAAATCGAGGGGCCAAAATTCAAGGGATATCAGCTAAGATCTCCAGGAATCACGTTGATAGTAAAAACAATCCTGCAGACATAGTATCTCGTGGTATGCTGCCGGAAGAATTAGGAGGCTCTGAGTTGTGTTTTCAAGGATCATCATTTTTAAGGAAGCTGGAAGAAATATGTCCCAAGTCCAAAACTCTTGATATTTCGGTTGTGCATATTACTGAAGGGAAAAGAAGTAAGTTCACGTTTGTGGCCACAACACTAGAAAAACCAGGTTCCAAAAACATCGTTGGTGTAGACCATTTTATCTTGGACATAAAATATCTGAAAGACTTTCGTAAATTGCAACGAATAATATGCTTCGTGCTGAGATTTATTCAAAATGTTCCGTGATCGAACAGAATACCAAGGATGGCAGTACCATTTTCAACAGAAGAGCTGGATACTTCATCGAAACGGATGGTTTGCGCAATCCAACAGACAGTATTGGTACAGAAATTGGAGACCTAGGAAGAAGTTCAGTGATTAGCTCCAAAAATTGTCTCAGAACATTAAATGTGTTCCTCAAAGACAACTATGGAACACAACTCTTAAGAGTTAGAGGCCGTCTGCAGAATGCAGATATTTCCCATGATGTAAAACGTCCTCTCTTGCTTCCCAAGTTTCACCCATTTGTGCATCATATGTCCAAGACGGTTAACATGGCATCGCTAGCATATGAAGAACTGCATTTCATCGTGATTCCAATCGAAGTGATTTTGAACTCGAGACCGTTCACAGCATTTTCGCCTGATCCTTCTGATTTAGAGCCCTTAACCCCAGGCCGGTTTATAATTGGAGCTCCGTTCACAGCCATAGTTGAGCCCAGTATGCCAGAGGTAAATATTTCTCGTCTGTCGGGCTGACAAAGAATTTTCTATCTGCAGCAGCTATTTTGGGCTCGTTGGTCGTTAGAGCATCTCCATCAGCTGCAAAGTCGATACAAAATCGATCCAGGAAAATTCAGCCAGGAGCTCAGTTTCTTGATATTGGAAGCTTTCCTGAGGTAGCCGGATGTGTGGATGGAACTATGATTTATATAGATGCCCCTACAATGCATTAGATTAGGCGATCGCCCAGGGCAAAAAATCAAAGGGGGCGAAAGCGGAAATAGATAGTAAAAAATTATTAAAAAATACAAAAAAATAAAAAATTAATTAGATCACCTGATAATACCGCCAAATAGCATCGGATGTAAACTTAACATATAATTAATTAGGAACAAATAACTGATCTGGCCGCCCTGCGTTGCTTTACATCCATGTTGAAATTCTAGTATACCGCTTTGTGCTATTTGAACTCAGTATGTGATATTTATACAGCAGATTCTTACGTGGCTTCGGCTTGGAGTTATATATAACAAAGCATTGACTTTATTCAATTAGTCCATATCTCATGGGTGATTTTAAAAATTCCTATTTTTTGCAATTCGGTGGCTTCTGAAGGTAAGTATAGTAATTTTGAGTAGATATTCAGGGTTTTCCGATGATCCATAGAGAAGGAGGTAATAGTACTCACCTAGATAAACAAACAATTGTAGTGTGAAGGGGCGGGGGTGTAAGACGCGTCGTTTCGGTGGTAGGGGGGTTTAAGATTTTTAGTACTGTTTCCACTTTACACCCCGTAAATTTCTTGATATGCACCCCATTTAGGCTAGATTTATCTCAGATGATAGCAAACCGTCTAAGCATTGCAATGAATGCCAAACCAGCTATACATCTTTAATCTTAAGTTGTAATGCGTCAATATCAAAACCTTGGAAAACAATTTCAATTTTTTTCAAATTTTAACAATGTTTCCACCAAAATGCATGTTAACTATACGAGTTTTTTACACGATTTATAAATCCCCAAATTCTACCTTTAATTTCATAATGCACATGTACCTACCTAAATGCACCCGTTTTTTAGATAGTCCCGTTTCTATGATTCATAATTTCATTAATTTTGCTAATTTTGCGTGGAATTGCATAATAGTAGGCGCGATTACCATCGTCAGTCCCACCTTGATATCAAGAAAGTTACAGGGTGTAAAGTGGAAGAAGTACAAAACGATGTGTTCTACCTTCCTTCACCTTATAATATTTTGCTTGCCTCCACTTCAGCTATCAACACCTTGAGTTATGTGCACCGATAGTGAAACTCCCTGTGTAGAGATAGAAAATCCATAGTACTCATAACTTATTACAAAACAAGCTCAATAAGTCAGCGACAGTAATTTTATTCGAATAAGTAATTTCTACCTTCCCTTAGCTATTCAACTCTTACGTACACCAAATATCTATGTCAGCAATTGCAAGTGCAAGTGAGATTACATTCGGTGACATTGCCTACGAAGTAAATTTATGCTGATCTTTTGATTTTTGTTTATTTGTTTTGTTTATTTTGGTTTATTGTCATCATATGTATATATGAATAATTGTATAAATAAGCGAATTGAAATAATAAAATTTCAATTGATTATCAGATAGTATTTGATAGAGTTTAGTTCTATATTCGTCGGTTCTCATTACAATCATTGGTCCTTCGAGCTTGCTTTGTTGAACTTAGTGTCTTCAAAGCAGTACAAAATTTCTGTAGAACTTAGTGTCTGCAGTTAATTGTTATTCAGCGCAGAAATTCCTGTTGGATTTAAGGCCGGTTTCACAGTTCGAGTGTAAACTCAGGATTAGTTAAACTCCGTTCGTAGTTTAAACTGTATTTAAACCAAAATGAGCTTCACAGTGTTCGACCTTTTTTAATATGTTGTGAACTAGCAAACTATTGTGAGTCATTCACTGTCAAAATATTGCCGGCCAAATCGTTGTGACAAAAAATTAATTAACTAAACCTACGAAAGTGAAAAAAATAAAATAAAAAATAAAATAAATTAATTAAACCTACGAAAATGAGTAAAGACTCTTTGAAACGCACGAAATGGCACTTTATTCACATTTAAAGATAAACTGAGTGTAAACGCTCAATTTTGGTGGTTTAAACTAAGTTTAAACCACATCTTAAGTTTAAACTTGAACTGTGAAACCGGCTTTTAGTGTCCTCAGGCAATTTATTTACTAATATTAAAGATTTTTTCCGTCCTAATACCTAAAACTATAGTGGCGAGACGCGAAGAATTCTGGTCAACCTAGCAACATCAGCTCATCAGCTACAAGCAAACAAGGCAGATGCTGTAAAAATTTAGAAATTTATCACAAACCACAGCAATGATTCTGACGTACGAAAAACAAGGGATTATTTTGAAACCCGTTTGGTTAAAATAAGCAAGCTCTGGGAAAGTTTTCACAAAAGAAATGATTATCTCGAGCTATACCTTGAAACTAATTCAGAACAGCCATACTTTAAAGAGAATTTTTATGACACCGTGGAAAATTTGTATGAAGAAGCACGAGATATGTTAGAAAATTCCTTGGCGGATTTAATGTCAAGAGCGAAAATCACTGAAGTATTAAAAGATCAACTGAAGACAATATGCCATTATAGAAACCTTAAAAAGGCATCAGTTTCAATTAAAGAAGAGATTAAACAAAAGGTATCTGCAGCTTACTGTATGCAAAAAATCAAGTTGGTGAATGACTATTGGGAGCACCTGGTCCGAAACCATGCAGAGATTATGTCGATGGGTAGAAAAAAACACGAGTATATGGAGAATGATATATTCTCTAGCATTGAGGATACCTATCAAACTACCACAATTCAACTACAAGCAGTATTGAATAAATTAAATCCTCAAGCTAAATGTACGATAAGCACCAACGGATCAAAAGGAACACAAATAAAGTTGCCACGAGTCGATATTCCGTCATTTAACGGTGACTATATCAAGTGGCAATCATTAAGAAATTTGTTCATGGAACTCATTTATACAGATGACAAAATGTCTGGAGCTCAAAAATTATTCTATCTCAAAGGCAATCTCATAGGTGACCCAAGTGAACTCATACAGCATCTACAAATAACAAACGAAAACTTTGAGACGGCCTGGGAAATTCTTGAAAAAGGATATAACAATAAGAAGACTCTCTTGAGAGCTCAATTAAATATACTTTACTATTCAAAGAATCATCGGAAGGCTTGAGGAAGTTACATGATGTGACAATTGAATGTCTAGAGGGCACCAAAAATCTAGGCATAGATTCGAAAAATTGGGATTTATTGATTATACACATAATCATTACAAAATTGGATAAAGAACCTCACCGAACTAAGCAAATTTCTTGAATTCCTAGAAAATCGATTTCGAGGTCTTGAAACAGTAGAGCCATCGAGACTAAAACAACCCGAATGAAATGGGAAAAATACAAAAGTATACCTGGGAATGATTTCAAAGCATTGCCCTATCTGTGGAGAAAATCACAGAATATATCATTGCGAAACATTTAGCGTACGACTAAAAGCGGTAAGAATGGCAAACCTTTGCCAGAACTGCCTAGTAAAAGGCCACGATATACTACGATGTAAAAGCCAATACACCTGCAAGTTATGCAAGAAAAAACACCACACCCTTTTACATTATCAAAACCAGCAGGCATCATCTTATCAACAAAGTAATAACTATCCAAGTCGAGATGATAGCTCACCAAACGAAGCGGTTGCAGCGCACTTTGCGAAGAAATCAAAGGGGTATGACGTACTACTGGCAATCGCTCTCATACAAGTAATCAGTAAATCAGGAGATGCTGCAATACTCAGGGCATTACTTGACCAAGCGCCTCAAGCAACGTTCATTAAGCAATTAAGATTACCTAAAAGAAAAATTCAAGCCACAGTTTCCGGTCTTGCGTGCTCCAGTCCAGGAATCACAAAATCCATCATAGAGATTACAGTAATGCCACGATTTAAATCAACTTCTCTCTCACAACCACAGCACTCGTATTGAAAAATATGACAAGAAAATTGCCTGCAAATAAAATCATTCCAACTAACTGGACGCATACCGGAAACCTGGTTTTGGCCGATCCAACGTTCCATAAACCGGGAAGGATTGACGTCATATTAGGAGTACAAGTGTTCGGGAAGGTAATACTAGGCAACCTTCTGCGTGGAACCGGAGATGCTCCCGTTGCCCAACAAACAGAGCTGGGGTGGATATTATCTGGAGCTACCAGTAACAGCAACAACGAGAATAAGCTTATTTGCATTGTATACCCAGCGAGTTGTAAAAATTTTGGTAATGCGAAGAACTGGCAGCCGAAATTATTACCACACCAGAAGACATTACATGTGAAAGTTACTACAAACAAACACACAGACGGAACGAGAATGGTCAATATATCCTTCGCCTTCCGTTTAAACAAAATCCAAAAGAAGCCAATTTGAGCAGATCAAGAGAACTAGAGCTTGCCCGACTGGTCCACATGGAGCGAAAATTTAACCAAGACAAATTCTTTGAAACCATGTAAAAGGATTTTATGAAGGAATACCAACGCTTAGGTCATATGGTTCCAACCGAAGATGATTGTGAGATAAAATACTACCTACCTCACCATACGGATTTCAAACAAGATAGTACAACAACCAAATTACGTGTAGTCCTCGACGCTTCGGCCAAAAGAAACAACACCAGATGACTAAATGATATCATGATGGGTCCTCAACTGCAAGGAAGCCTAATCTCGATTCTGTTAAGATGGAGAAAACATAAAATAGTATTCACGGCGGATATGGAAACAATGTACCGCCAGATAAAAGTGGATGTGAAAGATCAGCAACATCAATGTATTCTTTGGTGAGAGTCTCCATACCACCCTATCAACGGATATAATCTGACGTCCGTTACTTACGGCACAACCTCAGCACCGTTTCTCGCAATACGCACTCAGCAGCAACTCGCGCAAGATGAAGAAAAACAAAACCCTATCGCATCCAGCATTATACTGAGCGATACTTATGTAGACGATGTAGTCTCAGGAGGCGCTTCCATAGACACAGCGATAGAATCCTGTCAGCAGTTAATAAACATGCTAAAGGGCGGAGGTTTTAAGCTTCGCAAGTCGACAAGCAATAAATTCAACGTTGTGAAAGATATACCCTATCAGTTTCGAGAACAACCTTGCTTTATAGATTTCCAGAAAGAACAGAAAATTAAGGCACTTTGAGTGCACTGGAACCCTATTAGCGACAATTTCAAAATACAGATTTCAATAAGCATGTACAACAACCCCACAACAAAGCGGAATGTAGCGTGCGAGGCGGCGAAAATCTTTGATCCTGTTGGATTACTATCGCCGGTAGTAATGACAATAAAAAATCTCCTGCAGAATATTTGGCTAGAGAAGTCTTCCTGGGATGAACCAGTATCAAGTACATTATTAACTAGATAGTTACAAATAAAGTCTAAACTCCCAAAATTAGAAGAAAATGAGATTCCACGATGGATTGTGCTCACAGGAAAAGACACTAGCTGCTAGCTTCACGGGTTTTGAGATGCGTCAAAAAAGGGCCACAGTGCAGTAATATATCTGCGAATTACACGAAAATCGCATGTTCAGACAAACCTAATAACCACCAAAACTAAGGTAGCCCCACTGAAAACATCACTGACTATTTCAAGATTGGAATTCTGTGGAGCAGCACTACTCGCTAGACTGATAAGCGAGATAAGAAAAAGCCTAGAAATTGATGAATTAAAGTGCTATGCCGGGACAGATTCAATGATAGTTCTGTCATGGATACAAGAAGATGCGCATAAGTGGCAAACGTTTGTGACGAATCGTGTTGCACAATTACATAGATTATCAGACAGAAATACATGGTTTTACGTGCAATTATCCGAGATCCCTGCCGACATCGCCTCTAGAGGAATACCGTTATCGCTGCTTAAAAATCATACTCTTTGGTGGCATGGACCTTGTTGGCTTAGCTCCAAGGAAATATCGTTTCCATCAAACCGAAAGAAGACAGCTGATCTAGAGAAGAAAGTGCTGACGGCTCATTCTTGTTATGATTCCAAAGACGAACACAAGAAAGATGATCTTCAAGAACTAAGCTTGTATCAAGAAATGCTCGAAAGATTTTCAACATTAGGAAAATTACAAAGAGTAACAGTATACATTAAAAGGTTTGTGCAAAATATTAAGGTAAGCAAGGCGAACCGTACATCTGGGTACTTCAGAATAAATGAAATCGAAAAAGTACTAGTACCACTAGTGAAAACAAACAAGTCTTTAAAGATGAAATAGCCCAGTGTTCAATAGAACAACCACTAAATAAAAAGAGCAGATTACTTCCTATATCACCGTTCATACACTCTAAGGGGATATTACGAGTAGTCGGGAGATTACATCAAGCAGAAATATCATACGATCGCAAGCATCCTATTATACTGTGCTACAAAAGACAGCGATTCTGGATATTAAATAATCTGAAAGCAGTCAAAGGGTTCCTATATCAATGTATAAGCTGTCATAGAAACAAAACTTAAATGACCGAACAAATTATGGGAATGTTACCTAAGGCAAGATTGATCTCTACTCGACCCTTCAGCCAGTCGGGGGTAGATTATTCTGGACCATTTGGACTTTTACTGGCCAGAGGAAGGGGAAACAAATTGCACAAGGGTTATGTGGCAATCTTCGTCTATTTAACGACAAAAGCGATTCACTTGGAGGTAGTAACCGCCTCACATCTCATGCATTTATAGCTGCCTTCAAACGATTTGTCGCGAGAAGAAGACACATCGTGAACAACTAAGCATAATTAAAGAGCACCTACCAAAATATCTTAGAGTACCAGGAGTTGAAACTTCGAAGTCATTACTGCCAATATACAATTCAATGCATGTTAAGATGCGCATTACGCAAAGGAATGTATTATTTGACGTTCGAATTCCATTGCTCAATGCAGAAATATATCGACTATTCAAACTCACGCCTATACCTGTGAAATATGCAGATCAGTTCATCCACATCCAAACCTCAACACAATACCTGGCTGTAAACCTCCATAAGAACCGCTTTACACTATTAAAAGAGGAAGATATCAAGGAATGTATACAATTATCAGAGGCCCAATTAATTTGCAATCTACAACAGCCTATATACAGTGCGTAATCGAATCAAAGCAGATGTGAGATAGACCTGCTTAACCACCAGGGAAAGTTGTCATCCTTCTGTCAATTACGAAGTATACCATTGAAAAAAATGTGGTATAAGCTACATACACCAAATACCTGGATCTATATAATGGATGCAGTAACTCATTTCGACATCATATGTGGATCAACGATATACCGTATAATACTTGAAGAGTGTGGGATTATACAAATACAGCCCACCTGTATGATAAAGCATCCAAGTGCAAACAATAAACAACCAGGAACCTTGAACTCGTCATTTATACCGGAGCAAGAAATTATTTCTACTCACAACAACAATATATCGCGGGAATTCCTTACCTTCACCGTCACCACATACATCATTATGTTGGATTCTATTCATTGGCAGCTATCCTAATCATCAGTGTGGCGTCCTATTTCTTGTGGAAAAAGTGACGAAACAATATGATGCCATAACTAAACCTACCTCAACCAACCCCAAGACGAGCAGGGTCCAGGTCACAAGATCAACTCGGTATCATTTTGGAGGTGCCCCGACTTTATAATGCGAGGCGGGAGAATGTAGAGATACAAAATCCATTGTCACTCATAACTTATTACAAAACAAGTAATTTCTACCTTCACTTAGCTATTCAATGCTTACGTACACCCAATTTCTACGTCAGCAATTGCATGGAAGTGCAAGTGAAATTACGGTCGGTGACATTGCCAACGAAGTAAATTTATGCTGATCTTATTATTTTTGTTTTATTGATATAAATTTTTATTTTGTTTATTTTGGTTTATTGTCATCATATTTATATATGAATAATTGTATAAATAAGCGAATTGAAATAATAAAATTTTAATTGATTAATAGAGTTTAATATTATATTCGTCAGTTCTCATTACAATCACCCTGTATATTGTCTTAGTTTTTCATTGATTGCTACATATTCCGCATCTGTTTGAATTAGTTGGTACAGATCGTTCTTATATAGCGCAGGTATAAGAGTATTTGTTAATTTATATATATACATATATGTCGTAGACATTAGACATAATTCAGCATTTCACGAAAAAGTAGGCAAATAATGTACCGGTTTTGACTTAGCCCCTTTTTACATTATGTGTCTGAAATTTTTAGTCATTTCATTAAATGCTAAAAGCGTTTACGCCGATACTGTAATAACACCCTGTATAACCAAGTACTAGTAGTGGGAGATGGGTGGTGGAGGGGGAGGTCGCACCGAGGCCTGCGACACACATACACACACACCACACATACACACACACCCAAATGCACACTCATGTACACACATACACACACATGCACGCGCGCCTAAGAGATGCTCGTCATTTCTTACCAGATTTTTTATAATCTGAGACATTTTCTCAGCTTATTTAGAGTCCAGAACACCAAAGAGAGAACTAGTTAGATTTCATACTATATCCAAGGGTGCTCTCCGTTGTCTAGGCTGGGTCTGGGGCATGAGCAGCTCGTTATTATTTCTTAAGACTATCATTAGATTAGCGAAATGTGCGACCATGGTTGTGAATGCTTGTTTGCTTGTCATTCCATTGCACGTGCTGTCCAACCGGGTTGCTCCACCTTGCATAATATCAAATTCTTTCCAAAATTCTTTGTGATCATAAGACGCTACTAAATTCCATTCGATTGAGACTAGCTGGGTGGCTCCCATACCTTCAAAATAGAGTCCTGGTTGTGATTTGAAGGAAGTTATTTTTATTTACGTGTCACCCAATATTGGAAATATTAGTGCACTTAATAATAGCAAGCTTATCGCAGAAGTACCGAAACGACGTATTTTTGTGCCAAATCAACTTGAGGTTGGTTCATCGTCCTTTGATGAACCACCAGAATTGATCTTGGAATGATTATCGGTTGTATGAGAAACATCTTGGAAACTAGGGCGTTTTCTGAGTTTGCACTCTTTAGCTTCGGATTGTGAGGCTGGATTATCGATTCTCCTTCCTTGTCAATTGTTAGTGGGGCTAGTTAGTGTATCGGTCTTCTCACTACTCCTGCGGCTGGTTTAACATCTGCCACTCGCACTAGTTCGTGCTGTCCCCTCAAGGTTATTAATGATCCGTCCCAATGGCCATGTCATACTAGGCAGGTTGTCATCTTTTATTAGCACTATCATACCATTTCGGGCATTATCGCATTTTTGCTTCTACTTGTATCGATGCTGGAGTTCATTTAAGTATTCATTTTTTCAACGTCTCCAGAGCTCATTCTTTATGTGAGTCACTAATTTCCACCTCTGAAGTAAACTGCCCTTTGCTGTCTGTGCATGAGGTTCGATCGTGCTTGTTAATGGTTCCCCGATTAGGAAGTGCCCTGGTATCGTGCTAACAGGTCATTTAGATCAGCCTACTGCAGGTCTAACGGTCTAGAGTTGAGTATGTTTCCAGTTCTTCGTACGAAAGCCAGGCAAATTCTGCACTTCCTTGAAGTGGGTTCTTGGCAGATTTGACTGCTGCCTCCCAAAGGGCGCCAAAATGTGGGGTTGGTAGAGGTATAAAGGTATAAATTCAAAATCCACTCCTCTAGTTGTGCAAAATGCAGTAATATTGTGCCACGATTCTTGAGAATACACTGCTTTTTGAGTTCCGCTAAATTATTTTTAGCTCCGACAAAGTTTGTGGAATTGTCACAATACAAGTTTCTACAATTTCCTCTTCTACTCATTAATCGCTTGAGTGAGCCGACGAAAGCATCTCTTGTCAAATCGCTTATCACCTCCAAATGAACAGCTTTGGTCGCGACGCAACAAAAGACTGCCACATAAGACTATTGTGGTCGTCTTCTTCTGCTTTTAAAATGTGTCCAAAAGGGGCCAAAGAAGTCTACACCTGAATTGACAAACGCTCCGACAAAGTTTGTGGCATTGTCAAAATACAAGTTTCTACAATTTCCTCTTCTACTCATTAATCGCTTGAGTGAGCCCATGAAAGTACCTCTTGTCAAATCACTTATCACCTCCAAATGAACAGCCTTAGTCGCGACGCAACAAAAGACTGCCACATAAGACTTTCGTGGTCGTCTTATTCTGCTTTTAAAATATTTCCACAAGGGGCCAAAGAAGTCTACACCTGAATTGACAAACGGTCTGGTGGGTTGAACCCTGATGGCCAAGTTGCCCATTAACTGTGATATAAGTCTTGGCTTCCATTTGATGCAGCACAAACGATGTCGCACGATAGATCGAGCAGTGATCTTACCCTTGATGGGCCAAAATCTTTGACATGCTATTGATAGTAATGTTTGGTTTTTGGTCCAGCATGAAGATTGGTGAAATTGCCTCATCAGTAGCCTTGTTATGTTGTGTGCATATGGCACCAGCATCGGATGCTTTGTATCAAAGGACAAGTTAGAAGCCTGTAAGTCTACCACCAGCTCGGATTATTCCGTCGTCATCAAGAAATGGGCTGAGGCTGCTTAGATTGCTGTTGGCCTTATCATCAATGTCAGTTTGAATTGATCTAGTTCATCTTTAAAGCCTTCGGCTTGTATTTTTCTCATAATTGCAACAAGAGCTTCATCCATTTCCTGTATGGTCAACTGAGACCTTTCTCTACTGAGACTGTTGTGCTGTTGACAATTTTTTATGAATCGCAGAACATACGCGATCACTCGCTGTAAGGTCTCGAAGGAATTTTCATGATTGATGTCGTGGATAAAATCACTAGTTTAACTGGCAGTTGACACAATTTACCTTGGTCGTTTCTTCTCCAAGTCAGTGTCATGTTGAGTTCGCTGTTCCGACCACGACGCTTCTACATCCTAAAGAAATACTGGGCCATAAAACAATATAGTGCAACCCTTCAATTTTTCTGGTGATATTCCGTGTGAGAGGACATCTGCTGGATTCGGTTTAGATGGAACATGCCGCCACTGATTGATGGATGTTACTTCTTGCATTGCGGCTACATGATTTGCCGCAAAGGTATGAAAAGATGACGACTCGGTCTTCTGCCATGCGAGTACTATTTTTGAATCTGCCTAGAACATTCCAATTAAAGTCCTTCTTAATCCGTTGCACCAATTGTGCTGCAAGCTTTGCTGCAAACAGCTCTAAGCGCGGAAGTGTCACCCTTTTGGTGGGAGCAACTCTTGACTTTACGAATAATAATGTTACTGCTATGGTGCCATCATGATTTGTGGAGCGTCTATATATAGCGGCTCCAAACGCTTTCTCAGAGGCATCGCAGAAGGCATGTAATTGCCTTGTACGGGGTGTTTTTGCAGTAAATATATGTCTACGGATCCTTATGTCATTAAGCATCTTAAGGTTTTGTCGAAATTCGCCCCAAGTTGTGTGTAGCTCAAGCGGCAGCGCAGCATCCCAATCTAGTTTTAATTTTTTTGCAAAAAGATTCTTGCTGTTACAAATACTGGGCTTACAAGTTTCAAGGGATCCAACAAGTGCGCAATATCCGACAGGACAGTTCTCTTGGTTATCTTACCCTTGTCTGGCCCCATTGCCCTTATACGGAATTCATCACTCTTGGGATTCCATGTTAATCCCAAGGCATTGATGTGTTCGTCATCATCACCATCATGAAAGTCTAGTTGCAGGAGTATATCTTCGTGCGGAATACTTAGCAGGGCTTGCGCATGGTTGGCGCACACTTCCTTAGTTTGAAGCCAGCAGATTGGAGTAGTTGCTGCAATAGTTCTTGTGTATCCCTTGCTTCTCTTAAACGGTCTGAGCCAGTCATTACGTCATCTACGTAAAAGTCTCGTCGTAGAGCGTCAGATCACAACGGATATATTTCTTCTGCCTGTGAACCCAGTCGTTGCAAACATTTGGTTACCACATATGGGGCCGATGTTGTTCCGTACGTACCCATGCACAATTGATAATTCTTGATGGGTTGACTTGTATCATCTCTCCATGCTATCATTTGATATCTTCTATCGTCATTGTCCATTGTTATTTGCCGGTACATCTTCTCGATGTCCGCTGTGAAGACAAATCGTGGTAATCTGAACCTTAGTAAATTGGAGACCAGCTCATCCTGGATGGTTGGGCCAGTGGCTAGAATTTCATGCTATGGTTGTAGAAGTTTTATTTGAAGCGTCAAATACAACTCTGAGTTTCGTTGTAGTACAGTTAGGATTCATCATACAATGATGAGGTAGCACTGCCGTTGATTTCTTCCATGTGTCCGATCAACGATATTCACTCATGAATTCAATATACTGTTCCTTTATCTGCGGATTCTTGTTTAGTTTGCGTTCTAATGCTAGAAAGTGTTACAGCCCAACATCCTGCGAGTTCCCTAATTTTCGAAGATTATGCATCCTCCTTTGACCACAAGACGACCAATACTATCTCTGCGAACAGTTTGGCTAAAGTGAGTCTCACATCTGACCTCTGAATCCGTCATGGCCCGAACAGTTGAATTAGCATCTTCCAACTTCCAGAATATTTCTAATTGATCATTTAGATTGTCATCCTCTCGATTTCAGATACCACAAATCGCTAGATTCCTTGAAACGTCTTGTGTTTTACCGGCCACTACCAAGCCCAGAAGCATATTTTGAAATGTGGGTAGGGCTTTTCCCAATTTAATTTGTCCCACCGATAATAACTGATAGTATACTTCTGCTCCGATGAGGAAATCGATGGAACCAGGATGGTAGAAATCAGGATCAGCCAACTCAATATTTTGAGGAATTCGCCAAACGGCTGTGTTTAGAGCCTGTGTAGGTTGATCTGTAGTAATCTATGGGAGTATAACTGCTTGCAATCATGCAGAGTTATCTTCGACTTGACCAGCATGCTGACTCAATGCTGGTCCCGTTGTTTGATTTCTCGGATACCCTCCATGTAGAAGGAGTCTGGTGTCCGATTTAGACCTGGTTTTTTTCCATTTTGTCTGTTATAAAATTGAGCTGTGGACCAGAATCTAGGATTGCTCGGTACTCGACTCTTTCGCCCTTATGTCTTACCAGTTTGATGATAACAATGCTTAAGAGGACATATCCCTTTTGGCCTTTCGTTGATTGTGCCGCTAAGATGCTTGCGTTGCTGGTCGAAGCTAATGGATGTGATGCCGGCGCATGTGCAGAGTCACCATCGCTGTTCATGTCGTGATGAGACGTTCTCGCAATGTTTCCGATATGAAGCAATGTATTGTGTTTTGCAAAGCATTTCAAGTACCCTCTAGATTGAAATTTTAGTGACGTATGACAAATCTTTAGGCAGTTCATACGATGCTTGTGCTTCCTGACCACGTTAACTCTCGCCGATGGACTTAGCTCTGTAAATTTCTTCCAGGCAAAGAGCGATTGTTCCTTGTCAAACATCTTATCCACTGGTTGTTGTCTTTTGTCTTCTCGCAAGATCTCCAATGCCTGAAATCGTAGTTCCAAAAATTGCAACAAATCACTTATGGTTTCAAGCTCTGGCGGTGCCTTCAATGATTGCGTGATTGCACGAGAATAGAACTCCAAGTTGAAGTAGAAATTCCCATTCCTTGAAGCTCCATAATGGCTTCCTTTGTAGTATCATGAAAGAGTTTAATGGACGCAGGAGATTCTTGTTGAATGCAAGGCTGTCCCAATAGTTTATTGAGTAGCGCGGTGACCAAAAGCCGCTTATTATTATATCTAATCTCCAACGTTGTCCATGCCGATGGATAGTTTTCTCCCAAGGATGGGATGTGCTGTATTAAGGCCTTAGCCTCACCTGTCAAGTTAAGTCAAGTTGCAAATAAAATATCTTTCTGCATCTGTGATGGATTGGTCGTGCGCCATTTGAACATACAACCCTCGGAAATGGCTTTGATGTAGATAATAGTAGAGTTACTTTTGTTAACTTTACTTGCCTGCCTACGAGGGTACATCCAGGTACGGCTTCTGGTTTACTTGAGAGGCCGATAACGATATATTGTACCCATGATTCGAGTCGAATGTTATAGCTCTCATCATAAGTAGACAGATCGCCATTATCGGAGATATTGAGTATTTTCTGATAGTTTGCAGCTATGTTGGTCCAATAATCCGTAATGCATTTAAGTTTTGATTCATAGTATACTCTCGGACGCGGGCCGGGGAGACCAGTCTCAATAAATTTTAAATGTTGCACAAGCGGTGACGTCTTGGTCTTGTGGAGTCTTAGCAGTGGTTTCACTCTGTTTTTTTTTTTTTACTTTGAGAATCCTTTGTAAATGTGAATAAAGGGTTATTGTGTGTTTCATTGTGGCCATCAAATTCATTATTGACAGGTGGCTGCTGCGCTTCACCCTCAGATTGATCTTAGTTGGAGGTTTCAGCAGGCCCAGCCGATTGTCGAGTGTTTGCTGATTTGGCCTCAATAGCTTCTTGTAATGTGGCTTTGAATTGCTCGTAGGCCCTTTTAACGTAGGCGTAATAGCCTTTCTTGAAGTATGGTTGAACCTGGTGTTTATGTGCATAGGGCGTAAGCTTAGTATGATTGTAGTCAAACTTTACCTAGTATGTGTCAAGCCAGACAATTCTTGTTCGCAGGTATGGCAGCTCCTTCTTCTAGGATGGGTCTCCTTTGAAACCTTGTATTAGCTGCTCAATGGATTTTCCAATGGTTTCTTGCTCACTGGTGAGCGCTTCCATATTGCGTGTGTGATCAATTGCTGAAATTGAAGAATCATGTCGGGGTCACCAAATGTTAAAAGGTGAGCTATTTAGCTCTACCTGTATGCCTGTGTGTCAAGGTGCGTGTACCTTGATCACTGCTGAACGGTGCTTGTACCGCTTTACTTTCGTAGAAGGTAACCAAAGGTGCAGTTGGTGCTTCTGCCAATTGCAAAATGAACGCTTGTTGTAGCACCTCACAAATTGTAGCAATCTAGCCAAAGGTTCCTCGTATCAAGGCTTTGTTGAAAGGTGTAATTGGTTCTTGTATCAATTACAAATTAAAACGCTGATAATTGCAACTGAGAAACAGAACCGCTACTTCGAATGAAAACGATTGCCAATTTAATTAGAACTGAATAACTTTATTTTATACATATTCTACTTATAAAGATATATAACGCTTACCTAAACAATTTTTGATGTACCAGAGACGATCCCATGAGATACCGTGGCGCATGTAAATACGAAGTATACCGCCTCAAATTTATTGACGGTGAGCAAAGTGCTGACCGTGATGAATTTTACGGGAACTATCTGTGGTAAGAACACCAGAAGTGAAATTGACGTGATGGTCTTGGGCGAAAGCGTGAAAACAATTAAATGCAAGCGTAATGTGACTGTTGAGAGTTTTGTTTGTTTTAAAATTTTATTTTTTATTGTTTTAATTATCGCGGGCATGCTCGTTCATGCAATTTCACTTCTGGAGGAACTTGTACACATGTATGGTATGTAGGTATGAAAATATATTACAGCAGCTCCATTCTGTTGGATCTAGACAGATGAAATGTTTTATCGGCTTTATCTTTACCGTTAAGGCTATCTGTTAAGAAGTTATTACGCTTTCCGTGCTATGAGGCCATTCCATTATATTGGATATAACAGATGTTTATCTGAAATTACTTGATGTAGGACTTTTTGGTTGCTTTGCAGGGTATTTATTGCTGCATCGTTTCTTGCTGAATCATAGTACCGAATAGGAATTTGGACAATTTCCCCACTCCACCGAAATTTGATACGGGTATTCATCTAGGGTATCATAAGAATTAGTCTTAGACCAGAAGAAGTTTTAGTTTAATACAGAGACTCGAGACATGTTCGTACCTTTGTTCGAGTTGTTTTTCTTCTATTTCACATTTATCAAAGTCAAAATGCACCACCAGTCTCCAGACTGAGGTAGATTTTCCAAGCAGACCCAATTCCTCGAAGTAGATACAACTTGCGTTTTTAATAGCCGTGTTGCAAAACCCTCGAGAATACTTAACAAGCCATGAAACAGACTCCCTCCCTGTTACATGCGAGGCCCAACGGAATCATAACATTCTAAAATATTTGCAGTGCTCTTATGTAAAACTGACAAAAGATTGATTTGAATAGCTCCTCCGCCCTTAACTACTACTCATACAGAAAAATGGTGTTCTGATAATCTTAAGCTTGCTTTCGTATCTTCCGGACCGTAATAAAATTGTCATACCTTTCCTAACGAAAACAAGTAAAAAAGCTAGAATTGGTCTAAGGCTCTCTACATCGACGCGTTCTCAGGCAGTGTCCAAATATATAGCGGAAAACGAAATTTTTATATCGCAACCCCACGAAGGAGTTGCACTATTTGTCTCATTGTCGAACTTAATTTTACTTTTTAAAGTCCGTGTACAAAATTTCAGCTCTCTAATTATACGCGTTCTCGAGTTATCGTGCGCACGGGCGGCGGACGGACGGACGGACATGCAAAAATTGAAATAAACTTTAATATTATGAATGGGTGTCCAATCCATTTTGCTCTACCATCATTATTTCGAGGTGTTACAAACGCATTGACAAACTTAGTATACCCCTATGATTTCATCTAGGGTATAAAATAAAAACGTATCTTAACCAAATGACTACGTTTCCTCAAACATAAATTCTCAGCTGCGTAATCATTGTAATGTCGCTGTACCGTCATGGGATGCCGTGGGCTGATGGTATCGAATGTAGCTGACCTACAGATTCGGTCTCCGGCTGCACATATACACATGCGGGTATCACTCAGCTGAGTGATATTGAGCGTAAAATGGTAAGGTTACTTTGTAATCAAAACTATATTATTATTTTGTCAATTAAGATATATAAGATGTGTAGCCTTTGGGAAGGTAAGGAACCAAGCTATAAATTACTAGAAGACTATTTTCCTGTATGGATAGTAGTTTCGGCTCTATGGCATATATAAACTCAATGTTTGGCACTTTTCCATATAAGTATCAATATAGAAAATTTTAGAAAACGGACTCACAACGCATACATGTGGGATTTTGAAAAGATAATAGAGCAGCAATAAATGTTTCTGCAACACTTTCTGCAAGCTTCCTTCGTTTGTACGGGTCCCCTTCGATGAGTCTGGTACGCAGTTATCTTGCTAAATTGTGACTGTGATGTCTTCTGCTACTCGTCGTGATCCTCCAGAATTTCGTCGGTGTTTTGCCTCCTTCCTCCTCGTTTTCCTCAGCAAATTTTTCTTTTCGCCAGGCTGCATAGTCCAGTCAAATAAGCTAAAGATCGCATTTAATTTGTGTCAGGCTGCAATCTTGAGGGTTGGTGTAGGGTGGTCCTGGGAGTATTGTCGCAAAAATGCAGCCTCGCAGGACCAAAAAAAAGGGGTGAAAGACAATAAAAACACCCCCGAACGCATGACAATCTATTTGCCGTGCGTGCGGTTTGGAAGAGGTCAAATTTTTGAAAAAATTAAAAATGCTATATTATTCAGAATATGATTCTAAATAAAAAGTCTATGGTGGCCAACCCCTATCTCGTAAGGGCGCGACAGGAAAACCGAAAGAAGCTAAGGGTGGACACTTCGCTATATCCACTAACATGTGTCCGATTACTTCAATTCTGCAACATTTTCGTTCAAGATCTAGCAACCAAAAGAAGCGTGAATTTTTCGATGATGGAATGGAAAAACGAGGGGAGTGAAGAAAGTTATCGGACTATATGTTGAGCAATATTTGCGCTCATGTTTTGCTGTGGTGACGTACTTGGAACATTTTTGAATTTTTCTTAGAATTTTGGCTGGTTGGGCAAAGCGAGCCGAGATATGATGATTTTTGCTTTGAATTTTTTCTTTTTAGTTCAATATGGCTGCAGCTTTGCGCATTCGATGGTTTTTAGGGTTTTAGGTGACTGCGATTGCGTAGGCGGAGAAGAAAATAATGTTATGTGATTGTGTACATTCGTTGTTTGTTTTTAATTGTTGTAAAGGGTAGGATATGAGATTGTAGGCTACACAGGAAGAATGAGATTTATTTATTTATTTATTTATTTTTGGAAGTTTAAGCGATAGTATAACAGATATAATATAAATCCTTTTACATACTACCGGGAAAATATTAAAGCAAAACAGTTATGTTTGAGTAATTAATGTGAGTTAAGAAGCTATGGAAACAATACTAAATTTGAATGAATTCAGGGACAATTAATTATATAATTAAGATATTTAGATACATTTTATTAGGAAACAATATATAAGTTCATCATTTTTTTTTTTTTTTTTCTTTTCTTTTTTTCTTTTTTTTTCTTTTTTTTTTTTAGTGAAAAACGGAAAGATGAAGATTTTCAAGGAGGGAGAGAGCGAGTTTTTATTATATCCAAAGTAGAGCACTTTGGGGAAGAAAGGCTATTTCCGAAGAGGTCAATGGAATTAAATATATTATTGTGTTGTTTCTGGATTCTATATAGAGGTGATTTGTCTTTAATGTTTGTCCTGGCGCTTTCGAGATTAAATGTAGGGGTACGGCGAGATTGGATTGGTGGAACGTTATACGCTAATTGCGCATTAATATCTGTGCTATCTATGAGGTTATGGGTAATTTTTAGTAGAAATAATTCGTCAATATAAGCCCGGCGATCTTCGAGGCTTAATAATGAGTACTTACGAAGTCTTTGCGGATATTCTACATACATGCGATCGAATTTGTAAGTGAGGATCCTTGTAAATCGTTTTTGAACTCTTTCTATTGTGCTTATATAGACTTGATAGAATGGATTCCAAATAACGGAGCAGTATTCTAGGGTACTTCTGACCAAGAAATTATAAAGAGTCAAAAATGAGAGTGGTGTTTTAAAAGATTTACAGCTACGAAAAATGAAGCCTAATAACTGGAAAGATCGCTGTGTTATTGCATTAATGTGTCTGTTAAATAATAATTTGGTGTCGAATGTAACTCCTAAATCTTTTATTTCTATGACACGTAGATATAATAAATTAATGGTATAGACTAGATGGGTGGGATCTGGGTTGGTTAGATGGTTAAAAATAGAAGCGTTAACTTATTTAAATATTTATTACTGACAAATCATAGTTATATAAAATTTACAGGTGCTTTCTTTTTTAAATTTAATTAAAGGTTTACTAATTCTCAATATGATATAGTGCAATAATTGTCTCTTGCAATTTTCAAATCAAAAAATCAAATCAAATTAAAAAGGATTTGTTTACTCATATTGATTCTACTTTGCGTGGGCACTTGGTGGAGCATGCTACACAATATGTAAGGTGTTATAAATTTTAAGCAATTTAAATAATTTAAAAAAACACTTGGCAATTTATGTTCAACTTTATAAATGCATTTGTCATTTTATTAAAAAAACAAAAAACAAAAAATTAAAGCCGATGCGTTTCGTTCAATCAGAACATTATCAAGGCTAAACGACTACTAATTATCAATTTTAATTGTGCTGGCTAGATGCCCTGAGAGCTAATTTTAACAATAACAGGGTCTAGCAGATGGCTTCTGTTACTGAAATCAATTTGGTCATTAACTAGAAAAGTACCATTCTTCTGTTGCTTTTTGATTTCATAGATTTCGTACTTGTCTAATATTTTTCCACCTTTTAAGCAATGCACCAGTTCCATGGCGTTTAAATTAGCTGAATGTTTATTATCGCGTAGATGTTTTGCAAAGCCAGAGTTCGGGTTATTGGATTTACTAGATTTTATGTGTTCAGAAAATCTTGTCTTAAGAGATCTTTTTGTCTTCCCTATATAAACAGCTTGGCAATCGTTGCAGTTAAGCTTATAGACTCCACTTTTATCCACTTTGAACCCAAATTTTCAATCAAAAATTCGCTAGAATTGGTTAAAAAAACTAAGGATTTTGTTGAGTCAAGCCTTTTTGACTGTCGACGAATTTGTGGAATTTTTCGAAGGACCGTAATTTAAAACAAAGTAGTTCAACTTTAACAAATTTTATTTTATAATTTAACAGGCTGCTCTGGTCTCGTTGAAAGCTGTCCAAAGAGTCTCTTTTCGTGTGTGAAGCTCACACCAATACTCACATGGTAATATAACAATTTAACAATGTGTTGTAGACAAATTAAGCAAATTCACAATGGAGTGTATAATTGAGCAAATCATTAAGTGAAATCACAATGTTAAATATTGATTTTAATTAAGACAAATTAAACATGACGTTATGTTAAGCAAATCTATAAATTACAAATTGAATATTAATTTTAATTGATCCAGGATTGAACAGATTTATATATACCTAATAACGCTAAATTAATTTCATTTGATGTTAGTAATATGTTTCCGTCGATTCCTCTAACTAAATTTAAAAAATGTTTTATAATTGATTAGTTTAATAGATCTGTGCATTGACCAAAATCATTTCCAATTTAACGGGAAATTTTACATTCAGAGTGATGGTTTGGCTATAGGTTCCGCTCTTTCACCTTTTCTATCAGAATTCTTAATGTGTAATATAAAAAATGAGCTTTTTAATTCTGGTCTTCCTATTATGAAAAATATTTTATTTTGGCCTCGGTAGCTCAGTTGGTAAGCGCGCTGGCTACCATCCCTGGGGTTGTGGGTACGATTCCCACCTCGACTTGATCCTGTGCTTCTCCTTCCACCTAGTGTTCCTTCCATTTTCTGCATTATTCCTTAAGCCTTGCTATTAATTAATTCTTCAAAACGACATTTAATTATGTTTTCTAAGGATATATTCGATATAACTTTGTAATTTACATGTGTCTATGTTATATTTCTAAGGGAAAAATGTTAGCTAATGCATCTATAATAATTTCTATAATTAATGATTCCTCGTATAATGATGTCTATGATTATGTTAATAATGATTTATGATTGTTTCTAATGCTTGCCTAAATATATTATACATAGCTTATATGTACTTATACATAGCTTATATGTACTTGTACTTTTCGGCAAACAAAATTTAGGAGAACTTATGCTCACGCCACACACACACACACCGATATTTTATGTCTTCGTCGATGCTTGCTTTTACTTTAGCGAACCGTTATAATTCACCGTTGGTCTTCCTCGTTTTCTTGTTTCCAAATTTTCTTGCTTTTTCAGATATGGAATGCGGTTTTCTCTACGTTTTGTGATAATTTCCTTGCTTTGGCTTGTAGCCCTATCAATCCCGGTTGAGCCCCCAATTTGTGGGATTTTGACAAGATAATAGAGCAGCGGCTTGGAAATTCACAAAACTTTATTAACTAATTAATTCACTGAAGGTGTTTACAAATTAATTCACTGAAGGTGTTTACAACTTTTTAAAATGATTTAATAATACAATGATTTGATAACTGGTGCGATGTGTCCTGTGGTCGTGGCAACCTCTATTCCGCTCCTCTACAGACTGCCTATCGATGCAGCTTTTCCGGTCATCAAAGCTGTTTTTATTTTTAGAGCTTTTTGAATTAGGGTTACCACATTCGGCCGTCTTGGTACGATATCTGCCCTCAGATATCTCGTTTCTTGTTTTGATAGTCTTCTTCGTTGATGACTTCGACATCTTTTCATTCCTTGTTACATGTAATTGACTTCGTTGATTTCCCTTATGGCTTTGTTGACGACTTCGACGTCTAACTACTTCATTATTGGTACTCGTTGATTTCTTTGGTTTTGATAAATGGCTTCGTTGACGACTTCAACGTCTACTTCATTATTGGTACTTTGTTGACGACCTCGACGTCTGCTTCATTATTTGTACTCGTTGACTTCTTTGGTATTGGTAAATGACTTCGTTCGGTATTGTTTATGACTTCATTGGTTACATCGTTTACTGACTGTGTTGCAAGCATCATGATGACATCAGGATGATAGGGGAGTGTTTGGATCGGGGAAAATTATATCGTCTTCGTTTGCTGTAGATTCTGAATGCGTTTGATGAATTTCTTTGTCATATTCTTGACTTTCTTCTGTGCTCTCATTACTGCAAGACTCGCCATCTGAATCAACTATTACAAAGGGCTTCATGTGATCTGCTATCGTGGAGGTAACGTTCGGACCTTCGTGGTTACCGACTTTCTGTACATCGTACCTTTCATTGGGTTTGACTGCGGTCACACTATATGGTCCTAGATATTTTGGTCTGATTTTCAGACCTGAGCCGAACTGTGTTCGCCGCGCTTATATTTTGTGGGGTGTAATCTCTTTTTGTTGTAGTTTCGTCTATTTTCCTCTTGCATAGCTAGAATAATTTTGGCTGCGGATTGTCGAGCTTCCTCGCGATTGGCTATGAAGTCAGCTAGCATTTCGTCTTCAATTAACTTTCTTAAGCTTTCATCTTGAGGTAACTTCATTTGGCCCCTACCAACAATTCAAACGGGGACGTTGCGACACTTCTCTGATAGCTTCGGTTGAGCCACATTTGTACTTTCTTCAAGTGTTTGTACCACTCTTCCTCTGAACTCATACGCAGTTTGGTAAGTATGGATATGACCACCTGGTGTATTCTCTCAACCTGCCCATTTCCACGGGGTATTCCAGTAGTAATTTTAACATGTTCAATGCGTTCCCTTACACAGTATTCGTTAAAGGCTCCTGACGTAAATGAAGGTCCTCGATCTGTGATTATGCGTTCAGGATTTCCAAAAATAGATTTCTGCACTTCTAACTTCTTTAACGTCTCAGATGTAGTTGTGGTCTTTGTAGGGTATAGCCAAACGAATTTAGAGAATGCGTCCACTACCGTGAGTATGTATCTGTACCCCTTCTTGGTGGTCGTCATTGGGCCTAAATGGTCTAAATGGTACGTCTCCAATGGAATGGATTCCTTGGGTATGGCATGAATTAATCCTTCTTTTCGATCTTTCTTTGAGGCTAGGATGCAAGGCACACAACTGCTAATGACGTCGACTATTTTTCTTTTCAGACTAGGAATATAATAATCTTGTGATATGAGGTGTTCTGTCTTTTTAATTCCAAAATACCCTTGTTCATGATAAGTTCGAATGAGCTCAGCCTGCATGCCTTTCGGTACCACCAAAAGTTTAACGCCATCCTGATATTTAAAAAGAATATCACTTTCGGAGTGGTAGTTCTCGAATTCTCCATGTCTCAAGACTTCTTTTATTGCTCGAATACTGCTGTCTTTACCTTGGGCAATCTTGACTTTGTGCTTCATTTGCCGTCCTGGGCGGTGAACCACTTCGTAATCAAACTCCGATAATAACATCGCCCACCTTGCGATTTTAGGAGCTAATTCCTTTTTATTCATGGTACACTTGAAAGCTGCGCAATCCGTGACAATTTTGAATTTCAGACCCAACAGGTATACGCGGAACTTTTTGAGAGCGGTTATGATTGCCATTATTTTTCTTCTCCGATCGAAGTTTTCCTACTTAGGTAAAAAGCTGGGTGCCATTGTCCATCTTCGTAATTTTTCTGTAAAAGCATTGCGCCGTACCCCAACTTAGAGGCGTCCGTATGCAGTTCAGTCTCCGCATCCGGATTATAAATAGATAGAACCGGCTTCGTTGTCAGCGCTTGCTTTAGATTATTGAAGGCTCGTCTATGTTTCTCCGTGATTTCGAACTTGGTGTCTTGCCTTAACAGGTCGCTGAGTGGCCTAGCAATCAGGGCGTAGTCCTGGACGAACTTCCGAAAATATCCCGTCAACCCAGGAACGATTGAACTCGCTTCACCGTTGTGGGGAGTGGAAAGTTCATTACAGCTTTGATTTTCTCCTCAGCAGGACTTAATTTTCCTCTCTCGATAGTGTATCCCAAATAATTGATTTTCTTCTTCAGTAGTTGGCATTTCTCCCATTTAAATTGAAAGCCATGCGATGCGGCTAACGTCAGGACTTCTCTCAATGCAATTGCGGCATCTTCTTCGCTTTCGGCGGGCACGATCAAGTCGTCGATATAAACTAGAACTATGTTTCTTCTTATGAGTGGAGCAAATACCTTGTTGATGAATCGTTGGAATTGCGTGGGAGATGTACTTAATCCAAAAGGAGCTCGTGTGAACTCGTACTGTCCGGATGGGACCACAAACGATGTGTACTTCCGCGATGCAGGTGCTAACGGAACATGAAAGAATCCATTTCGTGGATCTAATGTAGAGAATATTCATGCTCCCACAAGCCGCTCCACTTGATCTTCTATTAAAGGCAATGACAACAAACGAACAATGACTTTGTTGATCTTCCTATAATCTATGCATAACCGCTTCGTTCCGTCCTTTTTGCTAACTACGACCACCGGACTCGCGAATTCGGACTGACTAGCTGTGACAATTCCATCTCGCAACCATTCTTCGATCTGGTCGTTGACCATAGTTTCTTCCAACCTGCTGAGTCTTCTGGGTGGGTGGTGAATAGGTGTCTCATCTTTAAGTATGATTTTCATACAAAAATCTTCTATCATTTCGGATTTGGATGGACTGTAATTTTTAACCAGCTCTCTTACCTCGTTTCTATTGTGATTACTCGTGATATGATCTAAGCTGATATCTTTCTGCTCAGTGGTTTGATAGAAACTGAATATCTCATCCACAATTGGTTTAACTATTATACTGTTTGCTTTCATGGTTAATTCTAGGTGATTTAACAACGTTTTACCAATGATGACTGGCTTCGGCAATATGCTGTCTTGTACTACATGGAATTTTTCCGTAATGACATGGCCATCAATCTAAACTTCGGATTCGAAGCCGCCTAGAGTTGTATATACTGACGGACCGACCCCTTAAAGTTCACAGGGTTGATCAGCTTGGGACAGCCCAACAATTTACATCCCTCCTCAGTAACCAGGCTGAGATCGCTACCTATGTCGATGTATGCATCAACTCTCACATCGCTTATGCTGATTGTTTTTACCATACGACTTTCACTGTTGGAAAAATGTTTCACGAAAGCCACTTGATTCTGTACTATTGCTCTTTTCTTTTCTAGGCAGTTTGCACTTTTATGGCCATGTTTATTGCACGAAAAATATTTCAACCCATCTGATTGCCTCGGGCAGTTTTTTCCTATATGACCATAGGCACCACAATTAAAACATTTCATTTTGTTTGGCTCTTCTTTTGTACCTCTATACTGAGGCTTCGTTGGCGGTCTGCTCTTCTTTTCCTTTTCCCTGACTTTAGCATAAATATGCAATTTGCTCTTAAACTCGGAAAGATCTTTGGCCCCATAGAGTACAATTTTTGTCGATTCATCCTCAAGAATACCATCAACTGCATATTGCATAATGGCCTTGTCTTCCAGATTACCTCTTCTACCCATCTCTTTTATTGTCAAGAAATACCCATAGTAGCTTTCATTTGGTAGCTTCTTACGAGCCCTTAATTTTGATTGCACCTCTGCACTGTTTTTCTCATCCTTGAATTCACTCATTAGGAAGTCTTTTACTTCCTCCCAAGATTTCAAATTATATTGACTGCGTAGCGCTAGCCTAGCAGTTCCTGCCACTAGTCGTTTTCCATAGACCAACTTCTGCAATTCATTCTAGCTTAGAATGCTCGCCATGTTTTCAAAGTCCCTCACCCATGATAAAACGCAATAATTGTCTTGACCCGTAAATGGGTTCAAAGCCTCCTCAATATCTTTTAATGTGAACATACTAAGAGAATTATTAGCCTCGACGGATGTAGGACATCGCTCAGAATGCTGATCACCTTGGGCATCCCTAATGAGCTCGTTGGAACCAAACCTATCTTGGAGTGCACGGATGGTGCTATCCTTTTCCTTCAATTCGCGTCTCAATTCTGTAACCATTGACTCATAATTTTCTACCTCGTTAGTTAAGGTATACTCCTCTTCAAATGTACTTTGTCTCCTATTTCTTTTGTTTTTACCCCCCATCACAGCGGCACTCTTTATGCTAATTGAATTTTCCTTCCTTCGTAATAGTTATAGTGTGTTGATCGCATGCAATAGCTAATGAGCAAACAGAAATTCCAACGCAATGTCTTTACGATTGCCACTGAGGCGAAATGTCCCCAATTGTTAAATTTAATATTGTTATCAATAATATTTTAAATAAATATCCAGTAATATTTTAAATCGATCAGCAATAATATTTTAAATCAACATCTATCCCTTGTTATTAATTGCTTCTACTTATACGTTCAAAAGAAAATCACTTACTCCGTGAAGAAGATCTTTAAACTCCCAAATTTTTAAAAATCAGTTTTCTTTCACTGGATGGCAGCGTAACATATCAATTTCATTTGGTACGCAGCTATCTTGCTAAACGTGTGACTGTGATGTCTTCTGCTACTCGTCGTTAATGGTTTATGTTATATACAGTTTTAGCAGCTTATTGTGCATCAAATTTTCTTTTCTCCCTAAACATATTCTGGATATTTCTGGTGATCGGATTTCTACCACTTCATATGGCCTTCATATTTCATGGTCAGTTTTTTGTTTTTTCGTTCTTTATTTTCCAGAACCACCTTGTCTCCTATGCTAAATGTGGTTTCGCTTGTATCGCGATCATAATAAAATTGTGACCGTTCTTTCGCTCTTACTACATTTTTGCGAGCTAAGGCGTAACAGTTCTATAGCCTACCTCTGATTTACGGTGGCATAATCATCATAGTTAGAAACTAGTGACGGATGATAGGATTTCAGGTTTCATACGGAATAAGATTTCATAAAGGGTAAAGTTTGTTGTGGAATGCGGTGTGGTATTATAACAAAAGACAGAATAATCTAACCAAGTATCCCAATTATTACTCTCTTTGCTCACATAGCTTCTAAGGTATTCATACAAGCTACAATGGTACTGTTCAAGGGATCAACTTGACTGAGTATGATAGGGTGTAGATGGTATTTTTTTATATTTAATAGTTCACAAGTTCTTTTAAATAAATCGCTGAGAAAATTACTACCTTGAATGGTTAGCAGATACTGCGGAGTACCAAAAAACACAAACTATTTTGCGTACATACGCTTCAGCTACAGGTCCCGCTTCTTGATTGGGAAGTGGTATGGCTTATACGAATTTTGTTAAATCGTCCTGAAAGGTAAGTATGTCCAGATTTCCGCTATTTGATGGTGGGTTCATCGGCCCCACCTTTCTTTTGACTTTATTTCTTTGGCAATTGTCACAGGATAATTTGACTTTTTTAAACGGGGCGAGTGATATGCGCCAGTAGGAGTGCATTTGTATTCGTGAATGATTTTTACAATTTTGTCTTTATCCGTTAATGTTATTGGTTTATTTCCACCCGGATAGTTGTCTTCCATTTACTTTGAGTCTTTTAAATTATTTGTTATGGGATCCCATATTGGCACACTTGAAGTGAGATCAAATTGTTTACTAGAATCCAGACTAGGGACTAGTTTACTGTTGTCTTTATTATTCGACTTAGTGTTATTTGAAGTTGGGTTATTCGTCAGACTTGAACTAGAAGCGTGGAGCTTGGTTTGGTTCTGATTTGTTCTAATTTGAGACCTAATCATCACAGCGACGTCTTTTGTTTCCGGTCGGGATAATGAATCTGCATTCTTATTGAATTATCCCGCTTTATGGACTCGAACAAAGTCCAACTCCTCCGCATTATCCTTGAAGATATTGTGGCTCAGGTACCAATGCCCTAAATCAAAACCATAAGGTGAATACATCAATATATTGCCCAATGCAATATATTGATGTATCGCAGAAATGACCCTGAAAATCAAAATTAATTTCATTTCAAATCTCATTCAAAATTTAAAATGCATTTAGAAATGCATTCCCATATTATAACAAAATGCAACTTAGCATAAATTGCATTTTGTTATCAAACACACATTCCACTCACACGATATGCACACTTACCTACATACAGTGTCTTCTTACTTTTTTTCCGTATGTACTATGTACATACGTACATTACCTACTTAATCCAATCTAATTTTATGTACATACATACATACAATTATCAAAATTATTCGCGCCCTCTTAAAAATTAATATTTCAATACAGGCGCACAAGTGCATATCGTATTACAGTTTTGCATAGATGCATATAGCTTGCATCAAAAACTTTTGCATTCTCTCACTTACGTTCTTTCAACGTCGTGAGAAAACAATAAAATAACAAAAAAGCTTTTTAAAGATATCGTGGCTACCTGGGGGCAGCTAGCCCGAAGCTCGGGGAGTTCTTTTTGAAACCGTCGATCGGGATAGTCCGGAAATTAACTCGAATATTAACCCTTTACACTCGAGGGCTTCGGAGCGGAGCCATTAAAAATTTGTCTTCAAACTCGAGGGCTCCGCTACGGAGCCAACGCAAATAATTTTCAAAATATAAGAACAAAAATAAGTCTAACTTCAGTTATTCTTTTAACAAATTAAAAATTAAATCTGATCTCTCTTTTCTTCAGGCAAGTTTGATTATTAATATAATATATAATATATTTGTTTATTTGGGAGAGATACTACAAGATTTACATATCTTTTTCTTAGCACCAATTTGAGTGGAAATACAGTAATACAACTGAATAAATAAATGAATAAAATAATAAATAATAAATGAAATAAGTAATCTAAATTAAATGTTAACAGTACAACAATGATAATAGATGGGGGAAAAGAGAAAAAAAATATATATAAACAATAATAACAAATAAATTATGGATAAATAAGTAAGATTAAGATACAAAAACTAATTACGAAAACAACTATAGCAAATGAGAATAAAATAAGATTAAACCAAATTAAATAACTTCGATAACAAAGATATTATCTGCGCGCGAGGGTCACAACAGCAAAACTACTACGTCAAAAAATTTACAAGAAGACGCCTGAAAGTGCCGATCGAGTTAGCCTTCTGGATATTGTGTGGTAATGAATTCCACATTCGAGTGATTTGAACAATATAGGATCCATCAAATACAGAGGTCTGAAAACGAGGTATTTGCAGTTTATAGCCTCTGGCAGAGTTCAAAGGTTGAAACATTGTCCTCAAGTAAGCGGGCTGAGAGTTGTGCAATAAGTTGAAAAGGAAAAATAATGCTCTACGCTTTAGATATACTTCAATAGAGCAACCTAGCAGTGCAAAATTCAGGTGAGAAACATGATCGAATCTTCGTAAGCCGAAAACAAACCTTACACAATCGTTAAATGCAACATGTAATTTTCTGGAGCAGTGCGAATCTAGCTTCGGGAAAACCAGTAAACCGTGTGTGAAATGCTGTAATATTAAGGACTTGACAAGATGACAGCGCGTTTTAGGGGTGAGCATTTTAGTGGACAACCATAGGCGACGGAGGGTGGTGTAGATCTTAGATAGGTTAGAGTTGACGAGATCACAGCACTTCATATTGGAGTTAAGGGTAACCCCAAGGTTACGGACTTTATCCACATAAGGGATTGAAGATCCATTCAAAAGAATAGGAGGAAGAGATGAATAGTCAAGAGTGCCGATGGAAAAGGCGATACACTGTGACTTGCCTAGATTAAGTTCAAGTTTATTGTAAATCGACCAGGTGTATATATTATGTATTTTTTTTTATGTAACTGTAAAAACCGTTACTTTTCATGTGAAATAGCAAAACTAATGCAAATTATAAAAGCGTCTCTACGATAATAGGGTTAGATAATTGGTTCTCGTAGTATGGGTCTGTGTTCTTTTGATTCTTTTTACCGTTAGTTACATCAGCCTCGTTTATAGTAATAGCTATATTTCATTTAGTCTTCTGATGTTCATTTGTAGAGTGTTTTAACTCGAGTTTACAGACTTTTGTTTTTATATTCTGGATTCAAATTTATATCCCCCGATATGGCAAATAAAAGAAAAATGAGTGAAAATTACAGTGACGCTGAAAGTAGTGACGATGAATTAGAATTTGAAGTTCACAACGAAAATAATAATAACAGTACAGATGTTTATAGTCGTGATAACGCAAACAATATTGAACTGAACGATGAAAGTGATAGTGATTGTGATATAGTGCCTGCTATGCGACGAAACATACCGAGAATTGAAAGTGAGATTGAAGGGAGTGAAATCGACAGAGAAGAAAATATGGAACATATAGCAGATTCAACTGAAAACAGCGAGTGGATAGATGTTACAAAAGTGGATGATATTCCATTTACCATCGATTTCAATATTTCAACCCGATATGCCGGACCACAAATTTCCGACGATATAAAAGAACCATTAGATTTTTTTCGATTATATTTTACAGATACATTGATTGATTCTATAATAAAAGAGACAAATGATTATGCGAATTCAAGAATACGAGGAATGCAATTGTCGAAAAGATCAATATGGAATACATGGACTGATGTTAACAGCGAAGAATTTCTGGCCTTCATTGGAGTGATCCTGAATATGGGAACCATGCCACTTTCAAATATTCAGGAATATTGGTCAACCAAATTCAACAGTAAAATTCTGTTCTATTCAGAAATCTTTGCACGACATAGATTTCAACAAATTTTTTGGATGCTTCATTTACATAAAAATGCACCAATAGGTAGAAATACTTGCATAAGGACCCGCACTCAAAAGGTTAACAACTTTTTGGAATACATCAACTCAAAATTCTCCGAATTTTTTATACCTTATAAATCGATTTGCGTTGATGAATCCATTATAAAATTCAAAGGGAAAATAGCTTTCATAACATATAATCCCGCTAAACCCACTAAATGGGGAATAAGAATTTACGTTCTGGCAGACTCGAACACTGGATATGTTTATTCCATTCTGCCTTATTACGGTAGCATTACAACTGAGGATCTGATACGCCCGGATTTACCTATTAGTTCCAGAATTCCCGTACACTTGTATAAAAAATTATTGAACAACATCCCTAATGCTGAAGGTTATCACATGTATACCGACAGGTATTATACGAGTATACCCCTTGCAGAAGAACTGCTAAAGATGAAGTGTTTCCTTACCGGCACTATAAAAACAAACAGGAAATATTTACCAATTGTAATAAAAAAACCGAAATTTTTAAGGGGCAAGAAAACAACAGCCTACAAGAAAGATAAAACGCTAGTCCTGGCTTGGAAGGACAAAAGGATTGTAACTTTGTTAAGTACCTGTAATGTAGCGGATTTAACATCGGTGGATAGAAGAGTACGTGGTGGCGCATTAGTAAATATACAAAAACCAAAAATCGTTATTGATTATACCAAGAATATGCGTGGAGTAGATCCGGCCGACCAATATGCTGCAACATACTGTTTTTTGAGAAAATCCCTCAAGTGGTGGAGAAAACTATTTTTCTGGGGGATGGAAATGTGTGTAGTAAATTCATATATATTATATAAGACTGCTAAAAAGATAAATAACGAAAAACCCATGTCACATTTGAAATTCGTAAAATTGTTGGTGGACCAGCTGGTTGGGAATTTTCGACAAGGCAGCACATCTCGAAGCCCCACATACACACCAAATACGGAGAGCAGGCTCAACAACAAACTACACATCATACATTCTGGAACCAAGAGAGATTGTGTTGTGTGTTCGAATAGAAAAAATCCGGGCGGGAGGCGTCGACACACTATTTTTGTGATACCTGTAAAGAAAAGCCAAGATTACATATTGGCGATTGCTTCGAGAGGTATCACACCATGGAGCATTATAAACTGTAAAATTTTGTCAATAAATATGTAATAACCAATTTGCACTGTTTAACCCTATAAAAAAATTTTATTTTTCCCGAAATAAAAGTATAGACAAAAAGAAGTAAGACATTCCATAGCTAAAACAAGAAGATCTGGGAGAAACCTTCGTTAACAGTTTCTTCAATCCACAACTTTATATTCGGGGGTAGACTTCTTCTGCCCCAAGCAGCCAACCGCTAAGTTGGTACTTAAGTCTAAACGTTCTTTTATCTTAAAAGGATGTCATAAGCTACCTTTTTACAAAATCAATTTTATGAAATATATATAAAGAAAAATTAATGACATCTTTTGAAAAGCATCAGGAACTTAAATTTTTAAAAAAAATTTTTAAATAAACTCACCTACAAGTTGACATATTAGATGTCAGTAAGACTCTTGTATATAGAACTAGTGATTTGGAAACCACGTTTGACTTAGTTAGTTGTTGTATTGTAGAGGCGCTCCCGCAGACAAAACCATACTGCTCTCATATTTACAGATGATTTATCGACTTCCAGATGTAACCAAAGGGTAAGCCAGCAATGCCTCGGTCCAATATTAAATCGACGATGCCTCAACTTGATGCAGAGAAAGCCTCAATTTTTTCCTTAAAATGATTATGCATTATTTATAAGAGTGGACGCGTTTATGAGCAATGAGCAATCATTTCTTATTAGGAATTTACAGAAAATATTTCGGCAACATATTTATTTAGTCTGGTGGCAGATTGGAGTTATTTTCAGATATGTACAATGCTCTCCTGTGTGCTGTTGTCGAGCTCCAAAATGCATAAAAATTCTAAGGAAAAATTTTCAGTAAATTTCTAAGAAAAAATTGAGGGCTTTCCTACATCAGGTCCAGATATCGTTGATTTTATATTGGAGCGAGGCATTGCTGGCTTTCTACGGCATCAAGTCGAGCCATCTGCATCGTCGATTTTTTAATCGAGGCATTACTGGTTTTTCTACTTCCGATTCTTTGTATGTTATTAGTTTGTCTATGCTTTTACGGATTATCCTTTCAACCCCTTGTCCATACTTAACTTGCATAGCTTTTAGCGACTGAGCGAAGCAAAACTGTTCCAAATATTACAAGTGGAGCCATCTGATATTATAACATGGAATCACTAGACACTTTATACACAAGGGTATGACAAAAAATGTGGAATTAAACATTTTTTGTACATGAAGATGCAGCATTAGCTGAGAATGTAATTTATCGAAAAAGTAATGGTTTTGACCCCATCGTTTTTTCGCATGCCGGGTGTTTCCTCAATGGTGGTACATAGAGTAGCAGGTGATAGTACTCACCTAGACAATCAAACAATTGTATGGCAGAGTTACAGGGTGATTAAGAAATTATGCTAGGTTTTCAATAAACACCCTGTATCCTAAAAAGTACAGGGTATACAGTCACCGTCTAAAGCTGATTGTATACAGAACTTCATGACTTTTCCCACGACTGTTCAACCAGGCCCGTACTCTATGTCCTAACTGTAGTCATAACAGTTATTAGCTTCTAATCTATTCAGGTCATACCGAAATTAGACGAAATTTTTTTATTGTATGACGTGTTTTCAGTCACTTGGAGAACAAATTATCTTTGAAAATATTTTTGAGAATTGGTTAAGAGCTAATAACTCCTTAACGGCTACAGATAGAGCATAAGCTGTAATAGGTCAAATTAAAGACGAGAGTTTTTATAAAAAAAGGTTTTGTTAAATACATTTTTGCAAAAAAAAATAGAGGTCAAAGAAAATAAACAGAAGAAAATTCGAAATTTTTAGTTTAGACAACAATTACTCCTGCAGGGAGAGGAATACGGGCCTGGTTTAGCAGTTGTTGGAAAGGTCATGAAGTTCTGTATACAATCAGTTTTAGACGGTGGCTGAAACTCTGTACTTTTTAGGATACAGGGTGTTTTGTGAAAACCTAGTATAATTTCTTATTCCTGTGATTCCGAAACGGTTGTTATGCCACCCCCCCTGCCATACAATTTTTTTATGGTCTAGGTGAGTACTATGACCTGCCGCTCTATGGAGCACCGTGGTGGAAACACACTGAATAATTGTTAGTAAGCTATATTGGATTTATTTATATTTGATCCTACTACCGTTATCTTTTTTATACATACTATAAAAAATTGATAATAACTGTACTTTTATGAATATTTTGCTAAATTAGTGACTTCATGTCCATGTACTTTGCTCCCAAGAAAACAGTATTGCAATGTGACGGTAAATTCGATTGAATAACTATAAATTACAATACTTTTTAACTATTCTACTAGATAAAACTTCTTAAATAAATCAGTTTTCACTGTAAAATAATTTTTACTGCAATAAAATATTATGCTATAAAGTAATCTGGAATTATATCTTTCTATCTCTAAACTCATTTCGATGAAACTCGGAATGAAATCGCATCTATATTTTGTCCCCCTATCTATATCTAATTAGTTCTGAATACGATAAATGGTTTCGGAGATAACTGCAAAAAAAGTAAACCAGTCCTTGGTAAAGCAGTGAAAATTGCCGTTTTTGATTTAACACGATAAAAACCGATATTGAGACTAACGGATCAAAGAACTAACCCCACCAACCGAATACCCTCTCCCCCCTCTTTAATTTGATACCCCACATGATATATTTGGGATAACCTGTATGAGGCGTGGTACCATCCCCCACCCCCAAAGAAACCCTCACGCAAAAATTGTTCACCTGTTTTTTCTCCCCAATGTAGCAAACGCAAATGAAAATACCGCGTTGCTCTACGACCCTTCCATGCAAAGTTATGCACTCGTCAATATTGCGAAAAAAAATTCTACCGTTAAGGCTGGCCAAAACCTGTAAATTACCGTTAACTGAAATAAAGTATAAGCTGCACCAAGCACGAATACCTAATTCTCAGTTTTATTTTTGGACCTCTATAGATCCTGAACTAACCCGTGCAACTTTTTCAAAATTAAAAAAAAATGGTGATTTCTGTTTTCGTTTCCCCCCTCTCGTCCACCTTCCCTTACTGCCAACCAAATTTCCCCACTAACCGTCTATATCCGTCTCGAGTTCCTATTTTTTTTATTGTGCTATAATCAATAAAAAAAAAAACTTAAAAAGCAGCAGGACTCTTCTTTTATGCACATATCATCTATTTATATTGAATGTTTTTTTCCTATTGAAATTGCTTCGAGTTGCTGGTAATATAATAAAAAAAAAACTTCGAGTGCAAAGGGAAGTTGTAAGTGGTAAAACAAAATTGTTAGTAAAAAGAAATAACTAAACTTATTGTGAAAAGCAGAAGATCGTTAAAAACAAAATTGTTAGTAGAAAGTAATAACTATGTAAACTTATTGTGAAAAGTTGATGATCATTAAAACTAAAGTGTTAATAGAAAGTGGTAACCCGAATTATATAGAGAAAACCTGAAAACTCTTAACTAAAAGCTTTGAAATAAAATAATAACTTCAAAACCCAAGTTTTTTTTTTTTTTTAATTAAACCCCCAAATCCTAAACGGTCTTAAAGGTCGAGTGCTCTCTATCACGAGCACGGCACTCCGACCACAATAAAGGTGGATCCTTAAGGTTAAAGATCCAAACTAGAGACTTGTGATCTGTCACTACAGTGAATTTCCTTCCGTAAACATACGACCGCTAGTGCTTCTTTTTCAATGGTAGAATAATTCTTTTCGGCAGAGTGCATATGCAATTGGCAGGTCCATACCGTCTGGTTCCTTTCGTTGAGAGAGCACTGCGACTATCACAGTATTGCTGGCATCAGAAGTGACAAAAAAAGGTTTCTCAAAGTTAGGGTGCTGTAGTATTGGAGCTTGCATAATAAATTTCTTTAGAAGATTGAAATACTCATCGCAATGAGCATCCAAGTGAAAGGAAACATCCTTCTTTAGTAATTGATTCAGTGAATTAGCAAGTTTGGAAAATTGTGGGATGAACTTTCAATAGTAGTCCACGAAACCTAGAAAGGATTTGAGTTGTTTTATATTCTTAAGTGGCAGGATGGCTATTACTTTTTTGGAATCGGATTTTATACCTTTGTCAGTTATTACATGGCCCAGATAATGTACTTCCTTACAAAGGAATTTGCACTTGTTCGGTTGGAGCTTTACATTATGTTTCTTTAAACACTCGAACACTTCCCGAAGATTACGATTATGATCCTCTAGATCTGTCCACATATGACTACATAGTCAAGGTAAATAAAATATTAATACCCTGTAACCCTGCCAGCACTTGGTTCATCAAACGCTGAAATGTGGGAGGAGGACCCCATGGCATGCGATTAAACTCAAAATGCCCGTAAGGGGTACTGAATGCTGTCTTTGGTTTATCCGCCTCGGCTACTTGAATTTGGTGATAGCCATTCGCAAGATCTAGGGTGGAGAAATATTTGAGTCGCCTAACTGATTTAAAATATCTTCGATGTTAGGCAGTTCGGGCGTTGTGAGAGCTGGTCTCAAACAATAAGGGAGAGATGCCGGTTTTTGAAAAGATAACTCAGTCGTTTTCCAAATTCAAATATAAAATTTTATTTCATAATTCATTTCCTTAACCTAATATCACAAAATTCAAATAATACTTAAAACTAGAAATTCAAATAACAATTCAATGTAAAAATTCAATAAAAAAAAAAAATAATGATCCAAATGACGTGTCCGTCTCTTTATTTCTGAAAAGAAGAAGAAAACCGGAATTAGTTTCTGTCACCATATAAATTACTAGAATAAAACAATAATGGTGTTACTGCGTGTGGGCACTAGGGCAGTAGAGCGACGCACACAAGAATTTTGTATGAATCTGTTTGATGGTAGCAGGTTCAAAACAGAATGAGACGAAGATTTTCAGATTAGACTCTGAACAGAATTATACTTCTGTAATAAATATGAAAATTGATTTTCAGATTAAACTCTGACCAGAATTATACTTCTGTATGGAGGATAGGAATATATTTTCAGATTAAACTCTGACCAGAATTATACTTCTGTAATAAGTATGGGAATTTCAGATTAAACTCTGAACAGAATTATACTTCTGTAGTAAGGATGGGAATATGTTTTTCAGATTAAACTCTGAACAGAATTATACTTCTGTATGGAGGATAGGAATATATTTTCAGATTAAACTCTGAACAGAATTATACTTCTGTATGGAGGATAGGAACACGATTCTTATTTTTCAGATTAGACTCTGAATCAGATGAACTCTGATAAAAGAATGGTGCCATCTATTGCAACTCGTCGGCCTTTTATAGCCGCCGCATCCAGTTATTAGCTCTCGCCTCTCGGTGTTGCCCTAGCGACGTTTATTGCAATTGCTCTGACTGAGACGAGGGCGAAATCGGCTTACTGGAGAAATGTCATTTGATGACATAAGGAATGTAAATATACAGAGAAATGTAAGTATGCTTTATGATATTTTGGTTGTTTAAAGAATTAATTTCTTTGGATAATTTTAGATAAAATAAGCTGTCACGGACTGCGGACTTGAGAGGTTATAACCAACCTAGTGTGGAAATTTCACTATTGTCCTGCTGAAATTGCATCTGGTGGAGACGTGCAGCATTTAATTAGATAAGTATTCTGAAACATTTTAAATTAGTCTTAATACTTTGTGTTCCTTTTTTTCCTTTTCCTTTTAGGAGGAATTGTTTCGTCGATGGAATGATTTGGGGCGCATTTCGACGGTGGACTGAACATCCTCCCGCCTCAAAAAAAAGAAATCATGATACAAATAAAAATAAAATTACTTACAGAATTTTGAATGAAGAAGTGTAGTTTATTTCCCTTTTTTTTCATTTTTAAGGTTATGCCGCCTGGAAGGGGACATCTACAGAACATTTTTGCCTCTCTGATCATATTCCACGGTATTAAAGTTGACTGTAGAATTTGCATGACGTCTGGGGTTGACCATATTGAATGTTTTAAGTCAGCAGGAATTCCAATGGTCGTGATCTCGTTCGATGTTTGTATAGCTGACGTGGTTGGCGTTGCTTCGAGAGTGTTGGACATAGCTAATTCATGTCTGATGCATTCAGTTTGTTTGTTTTTTCTAGCACGAGCTTTCTTAGTGCTTGGTACTACTTTGTGTAGATATCCTGGAACTCTAGGTGAAACTGTCGGCATTGAACGTGGCTGCGTTGGGACACATACATCTGGGCGACACTCTATTGGCTGCTTGGGAATTTCATTGGCCTTAGGTCCTTTTTGTGGTTTGACTGTAGTTGGGGATGTGCGAGGCCAAATTGACTGCCTTTTGTTCATGAGTGTTGTGTCTCGTGGTGATCTTGGTTGTGTCTCAGCAGGAGATTTTGTGAAACACTGTTGCTGAGTCGGTGTTGTCGGTAAATCTGGAAGACTTAGCAATGTATTCTTTGATGCTGTTTTATTTGGAACATGTTTGCGTTCAGGAACTGGTGGCTTCGTTGGGATACGAATTCCTGGACAGCATTTACTTGGTCTCGGTTTAGTCTCTTCGTGTAGGACTGGGAGACTTGGTAGCACTGCACTTTGTTTTGTAGGGGGCGGTCTTGGTTTTGTCGACTTTCGAATCACGGGGTGATTCGGGGTCGGCTCTGACCCGAACTTCAAAACCTTGTTTGGAATGGGTGTTCCACATAACGCTTTCACCGAAGGAGATATGCTTTGTGCCTCAAATGGTCTTGCCTTTCGCTTGATCGGCGAGGAGTGTACAGGTGTTGGTCGTATGACGACAGATTTCATCCTTTTTCCCTTCGTAGGTGTTGGAGGGAGTGGGCTGATAGGCTTGATAGATGTAGGGGCCGCCAAAAGTTCCGGAGGAGTAGGTGCCAAGCTTACATCCATAGAATCCAGTGATTCTGAATTAAAAATTTCTAACAATTCTTCCATTGCACTTAATACAGATAATATTGTATAACCAAAACTGAAAAAATTAACTAGTTTTAATAACCACTTTTCACTTGTCACTTTTGAAACTGAAGTGATTTTTGGCGGGTTCTGAGTCCGTTTATATTCAAATGTAACGGGTATTCTGAGTTTTGGTACTGCCAGAGAGCAGTGGATTTTGGTGGGGATAATTGATGATTGTCAGGAGATGTTGGTGAGAGGGAGAGGGCAAATTTTTGAGATAGGACGGGTGAGAATATTTTTTGCGGTTTTAATAGTGACTGCTCTGACTAAGTTATTATGGCCAGTATGAATTTCAATTATTCGACCTAATGGCCATTTTCCTATTGGGGTTTGGTCTTCTTTTATCAAGACGAGAGTTCCAATTTTTAAATTTTCCTTTTCAGTCTGCCATTTATGTCGTTGATGCAATGTATGCAAATAGTCTCTTGACCATTGCTTCCAAAAATTGTGGGAGAGGGATTGAATGTGCTGCCATCTTTTGAGAGGATGTTGTTGTGGACTAAGTGGGGAAGGTTCTACTATGGTGAGATTGTGTCGACCAGTAAGGAAGTGTCCGGGAGTGAGAATATTGTAGTCTGTTGGATCATTGGACAGAGGAGAGAGAGGTCTGGCGTTTAAACATGCCTCAATTTGAACTAAAATTGTATATAGTTCTTCGTAGGTGAGTTTTGCGTCCTTGATTGTTTTATAGAGATGGCGTTTGGTGGATTTTACACCAGATTCCCATAAGCCTCCAAAGTGAGGTGCTGCAGGAGGGTTGAAGTGCCAAGTTATGCCTTGGTTGGAGAATTCTTTGGCCAAATTGGCTTCAATTGCTCTCATTGATTTATTTAAATTGGATTGTAAAATTCGATTTGCTCCTACAAAATTTGTTCCTTGATCCGAGTAGATGTGTGAGCAAAGACCTCTCCGTGCAACAAAGCGCTTGAGGGCAGCTAGGAAGGCTGGTGTTGACAAGTCAGAGACAAGCTCTATGTGTATGGCCTTGGTGGCCAAGCAAACAAATAGACAGATATAAGCTTTCGTTAATTTTGCTCCTCTAAGTGTTGATGTTTTCATAACAAGCGGCCCTGCGTAGTCTACCCCAGTGTGTTGGAAGGGTAAAGATATATTGACTCTTGCTGAGGGCAGAGAACTCATTAACTGAGAGCTGGGCTTCGCATTGAATCGAAAACAGTCAACACATTTATGGATGCGATGTCTGATCGTATTGCGGGCGTTTATTAACCAATAGTGGTTTCTTATAGTACTCAATATGATTTGAGTGCCTCCGTGTAATGTATAATGATGTATATGATCAATGAGAATGTTGGTTAAGTGATGGTTATTGGGAAGAATTATGGGATGTCGTTGGTCGTAACTTAGCTGAGACTTGGTGAGACGACCTCCAACTCGTAGGATATTTTCAGAGTCGAGCATGGGATTGAGAGACAGAATTCGACTCTTTTTAGGAAGGGGTAATTTTTTCTGCAGTTGGTTGATTTCGGTAGGAAAAGAGATATTCTGGAGCAGTTTGATTAGGCATAGTTCTGCCTTTTTTAACTCGGATACTGATAAATATTGTGTAGTGGACTGTATTTTGCGCATGCTGTTTATAAACCTGAGACAGTATGCAGTTACTCTAATGGTTTTTTGAAATGAAGAATATTTATTTAGTACAATTATTTGTTCATCGACAGTAGTAGTGAGAACTTTTGGTTTTTTATACTCTAGTTGAGTATGTACCTCCAAAGATTGTTGAGGCCAATATTCCTCATCTTGATGCAGCCAGTCTGGGCCGTTCCACCACATAGACATTGTGACTAGAGTGTTTGGCAGAATGCCTCTTGACGCTACATCTGCAGGATTGGATTTGGAGAGGACGTGATTCCAAGTAGCTTGTGGTATGTTTTCATGTATTTCCGAGATGCGATTGGCCACGAACGTTTTCCAGGTGGATGGATGCTTTCGTAGCCAAGCTAAAACTATATTAGAGTCTGTCCACGCTCTAACCTTAACTTTCTCTAGTTCTAAATCGTTGACAACTTGTTTAATAAGCCGAGAAAGTAAGACAGCACCACATAGCTCTAGTCGAGGTAGTGAGACTGGTTTGATGGGAGCTACTTTAGTTTTTGCTGTCACGATTTGTACTCTGGAGTTCTCATTAGGATGTATTTTTAAATACAAAACGGCTGAATAGGCGTTATTTGAGGCATCGCAAAAACCATGTAGTTCCATCTCGCTTTTGTTAGGCTGGTAGCCTAGCCAACGTGGAATCTGAATGTCCTGAATAGTATGTAGCTGGTCTTTGAAATAATTCCACTCTTTTAAAATTTCTCTAGGTACCGGGTCGTCCCAGTCACATTTGGAGAGCCAGAGTTTCTGAATTATGATTTTGGCTGTAATTATGCATGGAGCTAACCAGCCTAGCGGATCGAACAGAGACGATACTTCAGATAATATTATTCGTTTGGTGTATGTGGTTTTTGGTTCGGGGACACTGACTTTAAAAGAGAAAAAGTCTGTTGTTGGATACCAACGTATTCCGAGAGTTTTTATGGATTCGTTATCAGAGAATTCCAAGTTGGTTTTTAATTCTCGATGATCCAATGGTATATTTTTTAGAAGATCATTGTGGTTGGCAGTCCATTTACGTAGGTTGAATGTTCCCTTTGCTAAGGCCTCGATAAGTTCACGTTGCAGTTGTATTGCTTCACTGAGAGTATGGGCTCCTGAGACTAAGTCATCGATATAGAACTCTCTCATGATGCTCTTAGCTGCAAGGGGATAATTAGTCGCTTCATCTTGTGCTAATTGCTGTAACGTTTTGATGGCAAGATATGGCGCTGGTGTTGTTCCAAATGTGACCGTAGTCAAGGCATAATCTTTCAACTCTTCTTTTGGAGTATTTCTCCAAACTATTCTCTGGAAATTTTGGTGTTGAGGTGCCATCTGGATCATTCTGTACATTTTCTCTATATCTGCTGTAAAAGAGAACTTGTACAGACGCCATCTTAGTAAGGTAGTCCAAAGTGTTGGTTGGATTGTAGGTCCAACTAGCAGTTGCTCATTTAATGATTTGCCATTTGACGTACGAGCTGAGGCATTGAAAACTATTCGAAGTTTTGTGGTAGAACTCTCTTTGAGCACAGCGTGGTGTGGTAGATAGTAGAAAGGAATGTTTTCGTATATTTTGTTTTCTACTAGTGTTGGTGGAATAGGCTTCATGTGGCCAAGCTGAGTGTATTCATCTATGCAATCTTTATATAATTTGCCAATTGCTGGGTTGTTGGACAATTTTTTCTCTAATTGTAGGAATTGTTTAACAGCCATATTCCTAGATTGTCCAAGCTGTGGTGCATTACGGTTCTTAAATGGCAAATGAACCTCGTATTTTCCAGAGGGTAGGCGTTTTGTTGTATTTTTGTACAACGTTTCACAAAGTTGATCTTCGTGTGACAATGTTGGTCGGATGGTGCATTCTTCGAGCTCCCAAAATTTTCTCAACTGGTTATCCCATTCGGTATTTATTGTAGTGTGGGTGGATAGCACAGTTGTAATGGTGCTTGATGTTTCTGGTACTGCTCCAACCAGAATCCATCCTAATTCTGTGTTTTGGGCTGTTGGAGAATTGCCAGGTCCTCTTTTTATTCCATTTTTAATAATGGCGGCGTAGATGTCTGCTCCAAGCAGAACATCGATTTCTCCTGGGATTGAGAAGGTGGGGTCTGCTAAAGTCAGATTGGTGATGTGTTTCCAGTTTGACACTGCAATTGTCTGGGCTGGCAATAATTCGGTAATTTTTTTGATAATGAGCATGTTGCTCTCCATTTGGAATTTAGTATATAAGGAGTTAATTGTGACAGTTGCTTGTTTTACAGCGGTGTTAGTGAGTGTTGTGCCAAGTCCAATTAGTTGATGGGTGGTCGGAGATCCTTTAAGCTGTAATCGCTTAAGAGCTCTTTCGGTCATAATGGACACTTGTGACCCAGAATCTACTAATGCTCGGAATGTCATTGTGATTCCGGATGGTGCTATAATGTTAATCAGAGCTGTAGAAAGAAGTGCCCTTTTCAAGTTTGAGGTTAGAAAATTTTGGACTTGCAGTTCATTATTTCTATCGGTGGGTGAGCATTGCTTTGCTTCCATATTGGAATTTTGGGAGATCTGAATAGGCGATTTTGAAACCAAATGATTTTGCTCGTAATGAAGTAATGAGTTATGATTTTTCTTGCAATGGTAACACTTCTTACTGCTGGTGCAATTTAAGGTTGAATGGTTGGGTGATAAGCAGTTTTTACATAAATGCTTATTCGAGACAACTTCGTGTCGTTGTCGCGTGGTCAGAGTTCTAAAGGTTGGACAATGAAATATGATATGGTTACCTTTGCAATGACTGCAAGAGGTTTTAGTTGTGGGGGGGTGTGTTCGTGTTGAACTCTTAGTATTGTTCAAGAGTCCATATATTGGTTTAGGTGAGGAAGGTTTTCTTTGTATCGTGTTCGACAATGTATTTTTATTTCCTATCATTTCCAGAGTTCGAAAGCGAGACTCTAGGAATTTTTTTAGTGTGTTTAATTCTGGTAACTCAGTGCTACTATGTAAGCTCTGTTCCCATAATTGATGCGTATCTGGGTGTAATTTCTGTACAGTCAAGTATATAATAATTGGATCCCAATTGTTTGTTTCTACATCTAAATTCTTTAATGCTAATAATGCTTCTGTTATGTTGTCTAGTAGTCTTTTAATATTTTCGGCGGTATCATGATTAGTAGTTGGGAGAGACAATAATTTTTTTAGTTGTACGTTGACTAGAATTCGCTTATTTGAGTAGCGCTCCTTTAGGAGTTGCCAAGCTGGTTTATAATTTGCGTCGCATATTTCATAATGCCTGAGCAGCTTTTCAGCTTCTCCTATTAGATTAGTTTTCAGAAAATATAGTTTGTCAACGTCTCTTAAATTATTGTTGTTATGTATAACTGAATTAAATAAATCGTGGAATGAAATCCACGTAGAGTATTCTCCATTGAAGGTGGGAAGTTTAATTCGGGGGAGTCTTTCATTATTACATGAATTTGTGCTAGCATGTGATGTCTGAGTATGAGGAGGATTGTTAACAGGCTTTGGAGTTAGTCTATCTATATCCTCTTCCATGCTTGCTGCTTTTTCAATATAATACTCCTGTACATCACTAAATGTCTCTTTCGTGAAGTATTCTAATTTGCGATCTTCATTTGTCGCTCTCTTTTGAATTACCCTATGCCGCGTTTGGAATTCTTTCCAATATTCGGTGAACGTTTGTAAACGTTTCTCTGTCGATTTGACAGTCTTTTTCTTGCCTTCTCTTTGATGCCTTTTAAAGAGGTCTTCTATTAAATCTTTGACCTCTTTTTGAGACTCAACCAACTCTAATACTGAGCTAATGGTTTCGTCCCCGGCGTCAGATATACTGCGTTCGTCATCTGTAGGCATTTTGAATGGCGGAGCTTAAATTTTGTGGTATTAAGCAATATATTCCAATTTTATATTTGACTGACTGAGTTATCCGGCTCGAAGGACCAATGTGAGAGCTGGTCTCAAACAATAAGGGAGAGATGCCGGTTTTTGAAAAGATAACTCAGTCGTTTTCCAAATTCAAATATAAAATTTTATTTCATAATTCATTTCCTTAACCTAATATCACAAAATTCAAATAATACTTAAAACTAGAAATTCAAATAACAATTCAATGTAAAAATTCAATAAAAAAAAAAAATAATGATCCAAATGACGTGTCCGTCTCTTTATTTCTGAAAAGAAGAAGAAAACCGGAATTAGTTTCTGTCACCATATAAATTACTAGAATAAAACAATAATGGTGTTACTGCGTGTGGGCACTAGGGCAGTAGAGCGACGCACACAAGAATTTTGTATGAATCTGTTTGATGGTAGCAGGTTCAAAACAGAATGAGACGAAGATTTTCAGATTAGACTCTGAACAGAATTATACTTCTGTAATAAATATGAAAATTGATTTTCAGATTAAACTCTGACCAGAATTATACTTCTGTATGGAGGATAGGAATATATTTTCAGATTAAACTCTGACCAGAATTATACTTCTGTAATAAGTATGGGAATTTCAGATTAAACTCTGAACAGAATTATACTTCTGTAGTAAGGATGGGAATATGTTTTTCAGATTAAACTCTGAACAGAATTATACTTCTGTATGGAGGATAGGAATATATTTTCAGATTAAACTCTGAACAGAATTATACTTCTGTATGGAGGATAGGAACACGATTCTTATTTTTCAGATTAGACTCTGAATCAGATGAACTCTGATAAAAGAATGGTGCCATCTATTGCAACTCGTCGGCCTTTTATAGCCGCCGCATCCAGTTATTAGCTCTCGCCTCTCGGTGTTGCCCTAGCGACGTTTATTGCAATTGCTCTGACTGAGGCGAGGGCGAAATCGGCTTACTGGAGAAATGTCATTTGATGACATAAGGAATGTAAATATACAGAGAAATGTAAGTATGCTTTATGATATTTTGGTTGTTTAAAGAATTAATTTCTTTGGATAATTTTAGATAAAATAAGCTGTCACGGACTGCGGACTTGAGAGGTTATAACCAACCTAGTGTGGAAATTTCACTATTGTCCTGCTGAAATTGCATCTGGTGGAGACGTGCAGCATTTAATTAGATAAGTATTCTGAAACATTTTAAATTAGTCTTAATACTTTGTGTTCCTTTTTTTCCTTTTCCTTTTAGGAGGAATTGTTTCGTCGATGGAATGATTTGGGGCGCATTTCGACGGTGGACTGAACAGGCGTATCAGTTACAGTTAACTCATTCAATTTGCGGAAGTCCAATACCACTCTCCACTTCTTGTTACCTTGAGCATCTAGCTTTTTCGGTACAACTAGCAGTGGGGCGTTCCATAGACTAGCACTGTGATGATCCCATCATTTAATATTTTCTTTACTTGTTTTTGAGTTTCCTGCTTATGTCTTTCATTGATGGGGTACTAATTTGGCATAATGGGAATATCGTGCGAAATAGTTGCTGTGAAAGTTATTTGGCTCCTTCGAGATGAAAAATTTCGTTAAATTCGCGACAAATGTCGTCAATGGATAGCTTTCCTCAGAATTTAAGTAATCTAGATCTAGAAGCAATTTAAGCTTCTCCAGTCGCTGTCCTATTCTGTCTTGATTTCAAACAATTTTCAGATCATATACTTCATAATTGTTAACTTTCTCAACTTTCAAGGGAGTTGTATCTGTAATTTCCACCTCACTTCGGGAAGAGTTTATGACTGACATGTATATATGACCGTCCTCAGGCATTGTTATCCACCCTGAGGTATATACTTGTGGTGCTGTTTCACTAGGCAGACAAATAACTTCATAGTTTTTTTAATATAGGACCGAATTTGAGGATGGTCTCTGTCCTCGGTGGAATTATTATATGTTTCCTTGAATACATAAAAGGGAGTTCTAACCCTCCTTCATTGGTTGGGACTATTACAGTCTGGGATCTATAGTTAAGTACGAAATTTGTTTTTGACAACAAATCTTCACCAATAATTCCTTCATACGAGATAAGTAAATCTGCGGCGACTACATGGAATGGGTCACTAAATATAGAAGTCCCAGCCAGATGTATATCTAGATGACATATACCTTTAGTGAGAATTGCTTTTTTTTTCGGAAATACCTTTAATTGAACTGGCCAAATTGGTATGCATCCAAACTTCGTCTTTTAATGCACTTTAATTAGAGAAATAGAAACTCCGGTGTCAAGGAGGAGATTCAAAATTGGGACTGAATTTCCTTTGGGAAGTTTTGTCGGTATGTGAGAAATTTTATATTGGTACTCTAGCTTAGGTCTTGTACCCGCATCATAGTACCGCTGGTGCAAAGTATTGGGGCGTTTACCGAATTAGGACGTCGTCCGTTGCATTCAATTACTTGAGTTTGGTTGATAGTTACCGTATCATGGTTTACAGTCATCGACAGAGTACTAGGGCTGTGTGAATCGTATTCACGCGTAGATTTGAAAATCTTTTAAGATACGAACCATTGTATTGTTCGAAATTCCCGGATTATTCTGATTTTGTAATTTTCTGCATTCATTAGCTATGTTACCTAAATTTTTGCAGTAGATGCATTTCTTTGAATTCGGTTTTTCGTTTTCAGCTATGAGTTTCTCATCTAGCGCATAATCAACCGCAGCTAAGAGTGTCATGCTTCGTAGACTTGATTATAAGTTTCAGAGGATACTTAATCCTCTCTTGAAATTGTTTGTAGCCATTTTTTCGGTTGAGAATTCTAATAGCTTCATTACCCTCGTCTGCTTCTCCTTGAGTAGTTGCTAATTTCTAGCAATTTCTTAATTTTCACTGCATATTCAGCAATTGTATCGCGATGTCCCTGCTTTATAGCGAACAGTTTTGCCTGTATGACTTGAGTTGAAAGGGACTTCACGAAGTTCTTCTTTATACCAGTTTTCAGGTTGCGCCAGTTATTAAAATCTTGAGATCTCAGAAGCGCGGTGTATGCCCAATCGGTTAACATTGACTTAATCAGGTCAAGAAATTCAACTTTCTCATTATCGTCAGAGGCTTTTGAGTAATGGTGTTGCCATCGAAATCCGGTATTGGTTTTTTAGCGTTTGCTATATTAAAGGACACTTGACTATTCTTCTCGCTATCTGGTTCACTCGAATTGCGTGAATCCTTTTTTAGCTTCGCAGGGAAATTTTGAACGAGAGAATGTAATTAATTTATTCTCCTAAATGATTCTTTCTATTAATTGTAAAATTGTGAAATTTCCATGATTTAATTTTTTTACTTCTTGGTTGTCGCGAGTTTCTGACGCAGTATGCTGAATAATATCCGCAATCCTTCTTATAAATAAGAGCTTCTAAAGAAAGCTACGCGGTTATTCCTAAAGAAACTTAATTTATTAATCGCCAATAAAGATTCAAAACTAAAATTGTAACTCTGTAAAACCAATAAACATAAAACAATGCAAATGTTCAATGATGCTCCTATTCAAACATCTCTGGAGGGAGTAAAAGTCGATAACTGCACACTGCCAATTGTGCACACGAAACTACGACTGATAAAGCATGAAATTTTTTTTTTTTTTTAATACTACATGGAACCCATGAAGTGCACTGGCAATTTTCTATTTTTGTATTCTAGACTGTTTAGATGGGAATGCCGAAGTGACCATCACACATCTTATTATATTATTCACTTCTTGAGCTGGGACTATTGCTAGAAAAAAGCAGGACAAACCGTTCGTTAAAAATGTCAATGAAATGTAATAGGTACCAGGAACTTTCGTATAATACAAAAATAAAAAGTACGAAATAAATCTAGCATCGGAGATTGCATGCTTCTAATCCTGCAATATGGACACTATTCCGAAAAACTTTTACTAAAAAGATGAAATTACGATAACGCCTATAGCAAAAGTTTTTATCATCAACGATTAATAGCACTCACTTGATAGATATGAAATCGTATTTTATAATCACTTCTTTAATGCAATTTTTAAATATACACATGAGATCCACACAGGATAACTATTTCCGTTTAAACAAAATTTGTTATTTACTTATGCGCAAGAACGGTTGAAACCACTGCTACATACTCGCGTTCAAGCAACGCAAAGGCATACACCAACTATTATTTCACTTTTGTTTATTTAATACACCTAATAATAATTAAGCAATGAAGAAATATTTTAAAATATTGTAAAATAATAGCAGTACCATCCGTACTGGTTCCAATTTATTCAACAGATTAATTTTGATGAAATTCCACTTTTATTTATTTAATACATTTAATAATATTTTATATCAAGCAATAAAGAAATATATTATAATATTTTGAACTAATATCCTAATAACCTTTTCGCTTTTTCTGTTCCAGTATCCACTTAATTATATTTACGCTGCTATTTAGGAAACAAAATATCCCACTTTACTTAATAAGCTTCCAATTAATTTACTGATAGGTTTTCGTGAGATGCTGAAAATTACGGATATTTCAGAGTCATCCAATTCGACCGGTGATTAAACCAATTAACCAAATAGCAGCTTGTTTGATCTTCTAAATTTGTTGGCGGTTTCTTAACTCCACTTTTGTTGTTCATACGGAAGATTGCACGATTTCCATCAATACTTGAGCTTTATGTGTGGTTTTATGATTTTGCACACGAATTGTGTATTAGGATCACGTGGATTGCGATTTAGGGCACGAATTTTATTATTAGGATCGCGTGGATCCGACCGCTGCCACCATTTTTGTTATGGATTTCGTGTTGTCTTCCTGGGAGCAGTTCGGTTTATTAAAAAAAAAAAGACGTTTCCTTTATTTGACTTTCTAAAATTTATATTAAAAGTAAAGAACACTTTATAAAAATATTTGTTAACTAGACCTCTCTACAAAATTAGGGTGACTACTCTCACGGACTCGGAAATACTTGATCGATCTTATACAAACATTCTTTTTCTTAATTCTTATCGTCCCGGCTTCCACGCGCTGTCTCACATACCTTCTCAGAAATCTGATATTGATAGTCCAATTGAAACAAGACGCGAAGTCAGTAAAACTGTAATTACGTCTTATATTTTATGTGCATGGTTCAAATAAACACAGTGTTTATTTAGCATTTTCATGTAAAAATTATGTGAGGGTGATTTAGGTGATAAGGGTTTAAGAATTTAGGATAGCGAAAGTTGATCCTTTGTGACGTGGATATGGACAGTGGCGTGAGAACGTAAGGGTGTTATAACACCGTCCGTCCATCTGTGCGCATAATAACTCGAGAACACGTGTACTTAGAGAGCTGCAATTTCGCACATGGACTTTAAAAATAAAAATTAAAATTAACTCATTACGGTCCGCTGTGTTCCACATTAAACTTCATATGAAGTCCGGCCGAAGTTCCATCTCAGATTTGGCTGAAAGTTTCACAGTTGGTAGGGAATACCAAAGTAACTCACACACATTTTATTTGTTTTCTCCTACCACCCCCCCCCCCACTCCCCAACTGGGGGGTTAGAAGTTTCGTAATTTTACAATGAAGCATCATTTTCAAAAAATGAATCTCGAGAAAGGAGCAACAAATTTTTCTGATTCAAATGTCAAATGAAGCTTAATACTTTATATTTTTTGTAAAAAAATAAGCAGCACCGACCGAAAATATTGTTCTGTTAATAATAGTATTTAAAGAAATAAAATAGTATTATTCACTAGTGAGGACCTCTAGCATTCTTTTCTATTTGTATAGTGAAGGTAGAAATTTTATCTATCTATGCACAAAAAATTGCGATGATATTCGGCTTTGTTTTTGAGATATGACTTTTTAACGTCACCGTATACCCAAAGTAACCTGTATGGGAGCAAGCACTGTACTGAGGGGAATGTATTTTTTTTACTGTGGACCTCTAGCACTTTCTTTGTATTTTTGGTTTGAAATAGCAAACAAATTAAGGATAAAAATGCCTATAATAACACGTTGAAAATGGTTCAAGAAAGCAAAAATAACGGTTTTTGGCGCCAAATCGACCGAAAAGTGGGGTGGAAAAAAAGTAACAGATGTTTTGTTATGAGTTGTGGCGGTTAAATTGGCACAGAATTTAAACAAAAGCGCCAAATTAATTCGGATCTTCCGGAAATTTCGTATAGCTAATCTCCTAAGAAGCGTGCATCCATAAAAACATATACAATTGGATATAACGACAATTCGGTTAAGCAATTTTCGAAATGAATTTTTCAGACAGATATTTTGGCCGTCGAAAATTAATTTTCACAACGAATTTGGGAGGGGAGGGAAAATATTCACAAAATATAAAAAAAAAGATCACAAAAAGAGTAGCAAAAGAAATGTTGCAAATCAGAAAATATTTAGTCGAGATTTTGGGTGGGGGTGGTTTGCTTGATTACGACGTCGCTGTTTGAATGAAACACTAAATACTTTTCGTTGTGAAATTGTGGAAGGAAGGAAATTACGATAATTTACGTGAAACAATAATGCTCTATCCACCGAAATAGTTGAATAAAAATTGAAGAACCAATTACGAAATATGAGTAAAAAAATTTTCGCAATTGTGTAAATTGAATTAAAAATATTTTATTAGTACAAATTATTTACATAATAGTAATAACTACTCTGTTTCATAAAATATCTTAATAAGTATAAGTAAAAGAAATAACAAAAATGTACACCTACATATAAAGCTACCGCAAAAAATGTTACATAATTTTTGGGTTCAAAATTAAAATTATATAAGTGCGTATTGAAATGTGAATCTTTTGATGAAAGTAAAATTTTTATTTAGTATTTTTGCTTTGAATGATATGCATTGTAACATATACCAACATGCAAAGGAACTTTGCAATGTTTGCATACCAATGTTGTCTCCTTACGGGATTTATGCAAAATACAAACTCTACAGACCCTTCTAGGCTGATTTATATTTTTTCCTTTAGGTATTTTAATGAGTTTATGCTTTATGGAATCCTTAGATATTCGGTCGACTGAATCAGAACGAATTCTAGAGATAGATGCATGCATAGGGGATATAGATGGGGCTTCGGGATCTTCAGTTTCCATTTGAGTAATCTCCAACCATGCCTTTGCCGTATTCATGTCCTGATTGTTGTTAATTGATTGTTGTTGAAATGGAGAAACATGAGGATTTCTTTAAATCGATTCCGACTCATGGTTTTTCCAAAAATTGGCATTTCTATAAGTTTGTCCGTCGACCAATAATCATGCAATGTACCTTTACGGACTTGACCCATAATGATGACCAATCCAAACCATTTTTTAATTCTACTACAGTAACGTCAACCCATTTGACAGTATTTTTGATTACCTTATATTTATGCTGATTTTGAGCCCCGTATTTGTTAGTCTCTGAAGCAATTATTGCAAATAAATAATTCCCAATGAACAAATCTGTTACATTTTCCACATTGGTGACATATTCCGGGATTTCTTTTACTCCTCTTCTTCTTCAAAATAATTATTATTTCTTGGAATACCTCTATCTGTCCACTCTACTGAAATATTTTCATCATCACTATCTTCATCGGTTGAATAAGATAGATGCATCATACGTGCTGTGGACGAACCGCTGTCACTATCGTTTTCTGGGTCACTTCTGCAATTATCTGGCTCATCGGATAAGTTGTCTTCAAAGTTTTCTTCCAAAAATGCATCATCACCCTCAGCCATATTTTAGGAGTTCAACACAAAAACGTTAGAATTTAAACAAATGACAGAAAATAAGTAAAAGTCAAAAATGTTCACAACTCTTTAAAAAAAAAAAATTAACCACTTTTGAAAAATATTTGGAATCAATGTCAATTCAATTTATAAGTTCAAAATGTATATACTCAATAGCCCAATAGTACAATAATAACCGACTAATAGCAGAAAGAAAAATTGTTATAAAAACACGAAATATCTGAAAAGGACATTACAAATTGTACATGATTTAATCACGCTTCTTCCTGGACGAGGAATAACTAAAATTATACAAATATGTACAGAAATGTGCGCCCTGCAGTGGATTCTGAGTAAGGAAAAAAATTCATACTAATCTGTTTGTTTCTTTTTTGCTATCTGCTAATAGATGTCATGCAAAATATACAGGGTGGTCCACAACTGAAAGTCCACATGCCGGGAACTGATACAAGGCCTTGAGTTATGACCGAAACTGTATAGCAGGGTTGGGGTGGGGAGCGGTAAGGGGATTTTAATTATGTGTACTTCTTCGTAACACCCTTTTTGGCGGGAAATTTGGATAAATTTTAGAATTTTTTTATTCTGTCGAGCTGTAACTCCTGCCCCAATAGTAGTAGGGGAAACCTTTCACCAAACGCTTTCATTTGATGCCCATGTCAAAGGGGTTGTGAAAAAAGAGGTAATCCGCCACCCGTGTAACAAATCTGAATTCCAGCGGGACTCTATCGGCACTTATTTCCCCTCCCAATACTGAAACATGCAGAATTCAAGCGGAACATTTTCGATACTCACAAGTTCCTAATGAGACACATATTTCTGCAGTCATTAGATATCGCTAGCATAACTGATTTTAGTACAGTTCAGTATTGTTTATTGTAATTGCTAGATACTGACATTAGCCACTGAATTGTTACTGCAGATAAGTACAGATTCTTCACTTTATTTGAGTACGGAAACAGTACTGAATATGTGCAAAAATCTAGTCTGGCTACAAGCAATAACAAAATTTTGCACATCGTTTACATTGCCTGTATTATGGATTATATACGTCTTTTATTTGCATATATCATCCTCTCTTCACAGTATTACAATTATAAAATCTCTATAGAAGCTGAGAACATTAACAAACCTTTCATATCACTTGGATTTGAACCTGGGTTCCCACAATTACAATCCCAACACCTTACCCATCCGGCTACATGTATGCTTGGTATGATAGGGAATATTTTCTCATATATTACGAGCTTAGAGTTCCTAAGTTCAGTACTTAACAAATATTGATCAAACTGTTCTCTATATGTCAAAAATTTTAATGTTGAAGTTTACGTTCTGTGAAGGGTTTCAATTAAATATTTATTCATAAATTAAAGATAAATAATATTTCAACCTAAATATGCCTCGAGCGGTGAAGATTGCAAATAAAAGTAAGAATATATCTTCAAAGAAAGAACAAATATCGAAATCTTGCGAGATCACACGTATTGCAATGATGGAATTAAAAACTTAAAAAGAAAGATTAGCTATGAAGGTGCCATTGTATAATGAAAAGTTAAGTTTTTATTGAATATCTTTATTTTCAGCTTTTAATATGCATGAAGAAGAATTCCTAGATGTGATTCAAGATCAATGTCTTAAAGTGATTGAGGAACCAGCGCCATATGAAGACAATTCAATAATATTTGCGGAGACTTATAACGAAGAAATAATTCAGCAAGATGAACAATATATCCCGTGTAACAAATCTGAATTCCAGCGGGACTCTATCGGCACTTATTTCCCCTCCCAATACTGAAACATGCAGAATTCAAGCGGAACATTTTCGATACTCACAAGTTCCTAATGAGACACATATTTCTGCAGTCATTAGATATCGCTAGCATAACTGATTTTAGTACAGTTCAGTATTGTTTATTGTAATTGCTAGATACTGACATTAGCCACTGAATTGTTACTGCAGATAAGTACAGATTCTTCACTTTATTTGAGTACGGAAACAGTACTGAATATGTGCAAAAATCTAGTCTGGCTACAAGCAATAACAAAATTTTGCACATCGTTTACATTGCCTGTATTATGGATTATACGTCTTTTATTTGCATATATCATCCTCTCTTCACAGTATTACAATTATAAAATCTCTATAGAAGCTGAGAACATTAACAAACCTTTCATATCACTTGGATTTGAACCTGGGTTCCCACAATTACAATCCCAACACCTTACCCATCCGGCTACATGTATGCTTGGTATGATAGGGAATATTTTCTCATATATTACGAGCTTAGAGTTCCTAAGTTCAGTACTTAACAAATATTGATCAAACTGTTCTCTATATGTCAAAAATTTTAATGTTGAAGTTTACGTTCTGTGAAGGGTTTCAATTAAATATTTATTCATAAATTAAAGATAAATAATATTTCAACCTAAATATGCCTCGAGCGGTGAAGATTGCAAATAAAAGTAAGAATATATCTTCAAAGAAAGAACAAATATCGAAATCTTGCGAGATCACACGTATTGCAATGATGGAATTAAAAACTTAAAAAGAAAGATTAGCTATGAAGGTGCCATTGTATAATGAAAAGTTAAGTTTTTATTGAATATCTTTATTTTCAGCTTTTAATATGCATGAAGAAGAATTCCTAGATGTGATTCAAGATCAATGTCTTAAAGTGATTGAGGAACCAGCGCCATATGAAGACAATTCAATAATATTTGCGGAGACTTATAACGAAGAAATAATTCAGCAAGATGAACAATATATGCGCGGAAGATCTTTTTTACATAAAATTCAAACGTGGGCTACATCATTTAATATAAATCACATACATTTGACAAAGTTGCTGAAAATATTGAAGGAAGAAGGTTGTTGGAGTAATAGTACGGATGCTAGAAATATATTGTGTACACCCACTTCATCTAACACTAAATACATCAAAGAGATGTCAAATGGTCAGTATCTTCACTTTGGGGTTGAAAAGTCCTTAAAGTCGTTACTGGATTCATACAAGGAAAACACAATCGAAGAAATTAATAATTTAGAAACGTCTTTTTGTGTAGACGGGACACCTACGTCAGCAAGTGTAGGAAAGAGTTTTTGGGTTATTCTTGGCTGCGTTAATAATTTGCAACTAAAAGTATTTCCTGTCGGCATTTTCTATGGATCAGGAAAACCAGACAACTTCAATACATTTTTGAAGACATTTGTTGATGAAATGATTGGTTTACTTAATAATGGAATGATTAATAATTCAAAGCATTACACAATTATTCTCCATTCCTTTATATGTGACGCACCAGCAATGGCTTTGATAAAGCAAATTAAATCACATGGAGGTTATTTTTGTTGTCAAAAATGCTTTACGAAAGGTGAAAAAGTGTGTGTTAAAAGTGGTAAAATCAAAATAGTTTATCCAGAGATAAATGCTCCACTACGTACTAATGCCGACTTTAGAGAAAGGGTTAATTTTTCGGGTACAGAGGATGAGAATCATCATAAAAGAGATAGATCGATACTTGAACAGCTTCCTATTAATATGGTGGATAATTTTGTGTTAGATAAGATGCATCTTGTCGATGAAGGTGTATGCAAGAAGCTACTTCAAATATGGTTAGGAAAACCAAGTTCTCGTAAGTTTAGTGTTACTATGGTTCAGCTATTAAATCAACGTCTGGAATGTTGTTACAAGTACTCATGTTCTGAGTTCCAACGGAAATCAAGAAGTACAAAGTTCCTTTCCTACATGAAAGCTTCAGAATTCAGAGTTTTTCTTTTATACACAGGCCCGATCGTACTTAAAGGAATATTAGATCCATCGGTATATAAACACTTTTTATGCTGAAGTTTAGCAGTGCGAATTTTAACATCATCCTTATATTACCGGAAGTATAACGAATATGCCGAAGACTTGTTAAGATATTTTGTTAAGCACTTTCGTAAATTGTATGGAACTAATAATATGACCTACAATGTTCATTGTATTATACATCTGGCAAAGGACGCATACAATTTAGGTCCACTTGACGAAAATTCGTGTTATAAATTTGAATCTTATATAAAAACAATAAAATCATTTATACACACTTCTAATAGGCCTTTAGAACAATGTTTCAATAGAATTGCTGAACAACAAAATGTAAGTTATCAAGCGACCACTTTTTCTAAAGTTTCACCTTTTCTTAGCAAAAATATTGAAGGAACCAATATTTATAAAGTGATTCAAGCGTCGACGTATATTATTAAGGCGAATAGTTTAAACGATAATTGCATAATGTTACGCCACAACAAACATATCATTCGCGTGAAACAATTTGAAAAAAATATTTCCAACGTTACTGTTTATGGTCAAAAATTAATTCATACTAGGCCTCTCTATCGTGAACCAATTGACTTAGAAGATTTTTTTATAATTATAGGTATGTTTAATAAAGAAATTTACAAGTATGAACTATGCAATATTGAAAATGATATCTTATGTAAAATGTGTTGCCTCCCATATAAAAATGAATTCTTTTTCCTGTCACCTATTAACCACACCTTAAAAAATTTATAAGAAGCATAACTCATATTATAAATTTAAAATAACTTTATTCATGTAAGTTTTTGAAAAAAAAATAAAAAGAACACACTTCGACTTTTTTTTCTTAATTATAGTATATTTGATTCGCTGTCGTATGCATCGGAAGCTGTGGTTTCTACTGAAGTTTGCAGTTTTTTATTAGCCGCTCGAACGCGATCGCAGGTTTGCTGTAGATACCTTTGCAAGGTTAAAATTGCATCCTTTTCGCTTACCCCGTATGCTTCTGTCAACGTTTCTAGAAAAGAATACATAACGCTTTAATATTTAAAATGATAAGCATAGTTAGCAATGTTTTATCTTACATACCAATCAATATATTAATATGCAGAAGATCTTTTACAGCATACTTTTTGTTTTCTCTTCCAGTATAGGAAATTTGTTTTTGTAGCTCTAAATCATAAATCCTGCTTATGATTTTAATACACTCTTTAGAACTTCTTCCTCCAATTTTTAATATATATGATTTCTGCAAAACAAATTATTAAATTAATAAGTGTATGTTTACAAAAATGATTAACATACAAATTTTTCTTTCAAAATTTCATTCTTCTTCATTTCTTGATCAAAGTTTTTAAGTTCCATTATGCTATTCAATGGAAAGTTTTGTTCCATTTCAAACTCCAAAAATCTACCTTTGCTTACAGATAATACAACTTTGGCTTCATCTCTTACAATTTGTCTTATTTCCTCTTTAAGACTCCCTAGTTCTTCTCTAATTACTCCTCTTATGATGTATTGAATATTTTCTGCCGTTAAGACAGTTAAAACAGACTCCACACTATGTATATCTGAGGTTGCATCAGCATTTTGGTCTACAGGAACCGAAACTTCAATTAATTCACCTGCACCTGTATCAGCTATATTCAAAATTTCTTTTGCTGGTTGTAAAGAATCCACTCCTGGCAAATTTTTAGAAGGTATTGAGCTGCTATCGTCAATCAATGACGTGGTTTCTAATTAAGTCAATCGAAATTAGATATATGATATATCATTGGACTATTACAAGTTATTAATGTCATACATACCACAATTAGTATCCATTTCCGCACCATCAATTACCACTTCAGAGAATGAAAAAGATTTTAACATATCTTCTTTGCTATGGCAGGATATTGTTCGACTTACTGGCACTGCTGGTAAGTCGACGAATTCATCGTCCGAATCACTTTGATCAGATGAAATAGGAAGTGGACGTTCATTGCGTTTCCTCTTTCCCAATTTTTGTAGTTGAGTACATTTCTCGTAGTCTGAGGAATCCATTTCAGTCTTTGCTGTTAATACTTCTTCAGCTTTTAATGCTGCTGTATACGTATCTAAAAACATTATGTGAATTGAAGAAATAATTCATGTTAAAATAAGTAGCATTAGCGAAATATTATTATATGAAACTTACCATAACTCTTATTACCTAAACTGTGAACTTTATATAAAGGCCAGCTTTTCAGAGGCCGCTTCTTAGCCTTAACATAGTTTGCGGCATTTGGGGCAAATGGGGCCTAAATTGATTGAAAATACAAAGCAAAATTCACTATGGCTGCAAGTACTAACATATTTACTTACCATATTTTTCTCAATCCATGACACAGGTAGAGCCATTATAGCTCCATCACTTTCAAATTGATAAATCTTGAACATATTTACATCGAATGGAATGCACGTCTAACTAAATGCAGATTACATGGACTATAGCGGTACTCAAACAGAACTCACATTGCTAACTGTGACAGTATCAATAATCGATAGTCAGTCAGCACTCGTTCAGTACTGCATTCAGTAATTCTTTTGAGTAAAGCAAATAAATACTGATTAGGTACTGAATTTCAGAATCCATTTTTAGAAGGAGAGGAAAAAGGCAACCACCGATACTCTGTACTGTTTCAGTTCTGATACAATGTCGATTACCGAATCCTCTGTCTATGACACTAGTTATGGTTTTAGGAATCCGTTCAGAACTCTAGCAGCATTCAGAAACAAAATGGTTGAATTTCAATTCATGTAGAGTATCGACTGTCGTTATTAGCCCTCCAATATCGAAAAATGTTACACGGGATGCGCGGAAGATCTTTTTTACATAAAATTCAAACGTGGGCTACATCATTTAATATAAATCACATACATTTGACAAAGTTGCTGAAAATATTGAAGGAAGAAGGTTGTTGGAGTAATAGTACGGATGCTAGAAATATATTGTGTACACCCACTTCATCTAACACTAAATACATCAAAGAGATGTCAAATGGTCAGTATCTTCACTTTGGGGTTGAAAAGTCCTTAAAGTCGTTACTGGATTCATACAAGGAAAACACAATCGAAGAAATTAATAATTTAGAAACGTCTTTTTGTGTAGACGGGACACCTACGTCAGCAAGTGTAGGAAAGAGTTTTTGGGTTATTCTTGGCTGCGTTAATAATTTGCAACTAAAAGTATTTCCTGTCGGCATTTTCTATGGATCAGGAAAACCAGACAACTTCAATACATTTTTGAAGACATTTGTTGATGAAATGATTGGTTTACTTAATAATGGAATGATTAATAATTCAAAGCATTACACAATTATTCTCCATTCCTTTATATGTGACGCACCAGCAATGGCTTTGATAAAGCAAATTAAATCACATGGAGGTTATTTTTGTTGTCAAAAATGCTTTACGAAAGGTGAAAAAGTGTGTGTTAAAAGTGGTAAAATCAAAATAGTTTATCCAGAGATAAATGCTCCACTACGTACTAATGCCGACTTTAGAGAAAGGGTTAATTTTTCGGGTACAGAGGATGAGAATCATCATAAAAGAGATAGATCGATACTTGAACAGCTTCCTATTAATATGGTGGATAATTTTGTGTTAGATAAGATGCATCTTGTCGATGAAGGTGTATGCAAGAAGCTACTTCAAATATGGTTAGGAAAACCAAGTTCTCGTAAGTTTAGTGTTACTATGGTTCAGCTATTAAATCAACGTCTGGAATGTTGTTACAAGTACTCATGTTCTGAGTTCCAACGGAAATCAAGAAGTACAAAGTTCCTTTCCTACATGAAAGCTTCAGAATTCAGAGTTTTTCTTTTATACACAGGCCCGATCGTACTTAAAGGAATATTAGATCCATCGGTATATAAACACTTTTTATGCTGAAGTTTAGCAGTGCGAATTTTAACATCATCCTTATATTACCGGAAGTATAACGAATATGCCGAAGACTTGTTAAGATATTTTGTTAAGCACTTTCGTAAATTGTATGGAACTAATAATATGACCTACAATGTTCATTGTATTATACATCTGGCAAAGGACGCATACAATTTAGGTCCACTTGACGAAAATTCGTGTTATAAATTTGAATCTTATATAAAAACAATAAAATCATTTATACACACTTCTAATAGGCCTTTAGAACAATGTTTCAATAGAATTGCTGAACAACAAAATGTAAGTTATCAAGCGACCACTTTTTCTAAAGTTTCACCTTTTCTTAGCAAAAATATTGAAGGAACCAATATTTATAAAGTGATTCAAGCGTCGACGTATATTATTAAGGCGAATAGTTTAAACGATAATTGCATAATGTTACGCCACAACAAACATATCATTCGCGTGAAACAATTTGAAAAAAATATTTCCAACGTTACTGTTTATGGTCAAAAATTAATTCATACTAGGCCTCTCTATCGTGAACCAATTGACTTAGAAGATTTTTTTATAATTATAGGTATGTTTAATAAAGAAATTTACAAGTATGAACTATGCAATATTGAAAATGATATCTTATGTAAAATGTGTTGCCTCCCATATAAAAATGAATTCTTTTTCCTGTCACCTATTAACCACACCTTAAAAAATTTATAAGAAGCATAACTCATATTATAAATTTAAAATAACTTTATTCATGTAAGTTTTTGAAAAAAAAATAAAAAGAACACACTTCGACTTTTTTTTCTTAATTATAGTATATTTGATTCGCTGTCGTATGCATCGGAAGCTGTGGTTTCTACTGAAGTTTGCAGTTTTTTATTAGCCGCTCGAACGCGATCGCAGGTTTGCTGTAGATACCTTTGCAAGGTTAAAATTGCATCCTTTTCGCTTACCCCGTATGCTTCTGTCAACGTTTCTAGAAAAGAATACATAACGCTTTAATATTTAAAATGATAAGCATAGTTAGCAATGTTTTATCTTACATACCAATCAATATATTAATATGCAGAAGATCTTTTACAGCATACTTTTTGTTTTCTCTTCCAGTATAGGAAATTTGTTTTTGTAGCTCTAAATCATAAATCCTGCTTATGATTTTAATACACTCTTTAGAACTTCTTCCTCCAATTTTTAATATATATGATTTCTGCAAAACAAATTATTAAATTAATAAGTGTATGTTTACAAAAATGATTAACATACAAATTTTTCTTTCAAAATTTCATTCTTCTTCATTTCTTGATCAAAGTTTTTAAGTTCCATTATGCTATTCAATGGAAAGTTTTGTTCCATTTCAAACTCCAAAAATCTACCTTTGCTTACAGATAATACAACTTTGGCTTCATCTCTTACAATTTGTCTTATTTCCTCTTTAAGACTCCCTAGTTCTTCTCTAATTACTCCTCTTATGATGTATTGAATATTTTCTGCCGTTAAGACAGTTAAAACAGACTCCACACTATGTATATCTGAGGTTGCATCAGCATTTTGGTCTACAGGAACCGAAACTTCAATTAATTCACCTGCACCTGTATCAGCTATATTCAAAATTTCTTTTGCTGGTTGTAAAGAATCCACTCCTGGCAAATTTTTAGAAGGTATTGAGCTGCTATCGTCAATCAATGACGTGGTTTCTAATTAAGTCAATCGAAATTAGATATATGATATATCATTGGACTATTACAAGTTATTAATGTCATACATACCACAATTAGTATCCATTTCCGCACCATCAATTACCACTTCAGAGAATGAAAAAGATTTTAACATATCTTCTTTGCTATGGCAGGATATTGTTCGACTTACTGGCACTGCTGGTAAGTCGACGAATTCATCGTCCGAATCACTTTGATCAGATGAAATAGGAAGTGGACGTTCATTGCGTTTCCTCTTTCCCAATTTTTGTAGTTGAGTACATTTCTCGTAGTCTGAGGAATCCATTTCAGTCTTTGCTGTTAATACTTCTTCAGCTTTTAATGCTGCTGTATACGTATCTAAAAACATTATGTGAATTGAAGAAATAATTCATGTTAAAATAAGTAGCATTAGCGAAATATTATTATATGAAACTTACCATAACTCTTATTACCTAAACTGTGAACTTTATATAAAGGCCAGCTTTTCAGAGGCCGCTTCTTAGCCTTAACATAGTTTGCGGCATTTGGGGCAAATGGGGCCTAAATTGATTGAAAATACAAAGCAAAATTCACTATGGCTGCAAGTACTAACATATTTACTTACCATATTTTTCTCAATCCATGACACAGGTAGAGCCATTATAGCTCCATCACTTTCAAATTGATAAATCTTGAACATATTTACATCGAATGGAATGCACGTCTAACTAAATGCAGATTACATGGACTATAGCGGTACTCAAACAGAACTCACATTGCTAACTGTGACAGTATCAATAATCGATAGTCAGTCAGCACTCGTTCAGTACTGCATTCAGTAATTCTTTTGAGTAAAGCAAATAAATACTGATTAGGTACTGAATTTCAGAATCCATTTTTAGAAGGAGAGGAAAAAGGCAACCACCGATACTCTGTACTGTTTCAGTTCTGATACAATGTCGATTACCGAATCCTCTGTCTATGACACTAGTTATGGTTTTAGGAATCCGTTCAGAACTCTAGCAGCATTCAGAAACAAAATGGTTGAATTTCAATTCATGTAGAGTATCGACTGTCGTTATTAGCCCTCCAATATCGAAAAATGTTACACGGGCATCTTGTAGCGTCCACCATTTTGGGTTTAGAATGACGTCACATAGATTACTGTATTCTTCTACTCGTCAATCCCTTTTATTTGGTATCCATATCAGAAGGGTCGGACCATAAATAACAAATTACGTCCACCATCTTGGCGCCGCCATTTTAAAATTTTACTACATAAAATCGTTGAAGTGTATTGTCATCGGAAACATGTATGTTCAAAATTTCAACCCAATCGGTTAAGTAGAAGTAGTTGAAAAATCCCCCGCAATATTTGAAACTAACAAACAAATATACGAAAATGAAGCTAAATAAATATAAAACCTATTCTATTGACTTATTTGTAAAAAAAATAATTAATTATACATTTCTATATTTTGAAATCTATTTTTCACGTTACTAAAATATTTACAAATGTATATACTTCCATCTCTTCAAAGAAATTTAAATCTGTATCATGTTCTTATGACATTTTTTTGAACATAAATATACAATATTTTTAACACGCGTAAACGCGGGAACGGACTGTTCGAAAAGTTCTGCTACCCCGCGAAAACGCGTGAACGGACTGTAACGTGTTAAGTTCGAAAATGAGACAAACCGGGCAACTCCTTCATGGGGTCGCCATACAAACATTTCCTCTTTCACTACATATTTGGACACTGCCTGAGAACGTTAATGTAGACTGCTAAAATTTTGTACACGACGTTGTCATAGAACTAGTAAATATAATTTCAAAAATGAGCTAAATCGGGCAACCGCTTCCTGGTATTGCCATATAAAAATTACCATTTTTACGTGTGCTGTGAAAATGATCAGTCCTAGACGTTTCTATTGTACTAAAAATCAAACTTGCTCAGATAGGTGACCACACGAAATAACATACGGGCAATCATCTAGCATAAGAATTGGTCTGAGACCAATTCTACTTTTTTACTTCTTCCAATGTGAGTTTCTCATGTTTGTTTCTATTAGTGAATTGTAAAAGGTGAGCCATTAAAATTACATTCAATTAACATTATGGGTAAATTGAGAGGCTACATTTATAGGAGACTAGATTAGATAAATAAATAGATAAATTATATTTAAACGTAGATGGTACACGCTGATATCAGTAATGATTGAGAAACCATTTCATTTGCGAATCGCTAAATTTATCGTTACCACAGTAGATTAATATTCATTTTGGATACCTACATTTAAATTTATCAAATTTTGCCGAAAAATAAAGGCAAAGTAAATCCGAAATGATACCATACCAATGTGATACGGTGTTCTATCAACATTTGCTCCCGTCCAAGGAAACGCTTTCATTTGAATTCACTAGCGAAATATATGTTACACTTTGTGATATTTTTTCGAATCACATTGGCTTCGCATGTTTGCTGGGATGTTTAAGACATGAGTTCAGTGGACGTGGGTTTCTCTCCCAGTAGCTTGGAGCAATCACTTAATTATTTAATCATTTCAATTATGAATGTAGATCTGAATTGATTATACTAGTACAATGTTCAACAAAATTCTCTCATGGCACGAAGCATCCTTTTCATTGTAACTAATGCAAAATAACTAATTTCTAAAAATATTTCCATCTTATTTTGATTTAGGTTGTTTCTACACAGATTTTTATTGTAGAAAGATTTCTAGATGTTTGATAAATGCACTATTTAAATGGGATTCAGATTTTTTTGAGTTACTAGCACATTGTTTTAATCTAAACGAAATTTTGAAGATTATCTGTATTGTACAATGTAGTAAATCCCTATATAATACGTTTAGTTGAACGGAAAAATTTGTACGAAGCAACCTACTATCTTTCTAAAATTCCAAGTTCTTTATGAAAGCAATTCGCAAAAATGTTCGTATTGAATAGCAATAGTACAAAAATTACATTCCAATAAACTAAGATACAGAGCGAAATCTTGGCTCTCCAGTTTCCTTGTCAGAAAACCCCACGAGCAAATCAAATTCTTTTATTTCAATTCACCGCTTTACCTTGTGTGTGATCTTTATTAGCGTTTTAACCTCTGTGTAATGCACAAATATTTTCGGCTTTCTTTTTTTGAATTATTACCAGAGCATATTAGACGAGCTTGCGACCACACTTTAATGACTATTTAACGAGGTTAGATGTATCTAGCTAAATTGGCCACAATTATGCACGCTAAGATGTATTCTCTAATTTTCCTTTATATGTGTGTGGCCTTGTTTGAACCGCAAGTCCAATATTACTTCAAATACAACTTTGGACATGCACTTTTAAAAGAAATTTTTCTTGTTATTTTTTTTTTTCTAATTTTGCAAAAACAAAAATCTGTGCCAGAAATTTCCCTTTTTACAAGAATCGAAAGAGCTCTGTCATCTAACAAATCTCAAAAGGCTTACCCTTAAAGGCCTAATCACAATGTGCATATACTAGCATATGCAAAGGCACGAGCAATTGCTTTTCACAATAACAACCCACAATAGGAATAAGAAGCCGTTCGTCAAGTTTTAATTCCTTTCGTCAACTTCTGTCTGTTCGTTCACGATCGTACTTTGCATAAGCAAATTTGACAGTTTGTGTAAATACTATACAAATGTTAGTGATGCATAAGGAAGCATTCGTGATATTTCCAAGGCTTGCATATGCAAGCATATGCACATTGTGGTTAGGCCTTAACTCTTCTTCTGCCCCTATCCGGCATCTTCACTGCCCACATTCGTTCATTCCGCCAACGTGGCACTTTTTGACGTCTGATGCCATACAGAGAAATTTATGGTGACGTCTAATATATAGAAAAGAACGAAAATCTCTGATATATTAATAAATTTGACAATAAGTTACTGAAATTGTCTGTGAAATTAAAGTTTTGAATATTTTTTTTAAATGTTTACCATAATTAATTTCAATAAGGTAAAAGCAAAAAAAAATTGTTCATGCCATAAATGTATTAACATCGCAATGATTTAGTGGTAGTAGAATATTTAATTAATATGTTTAATCTTTTCGAGTTTTTTCGATTTACTGCATTTATAGGTTATATTATTTTTTTTTTATAAAATAAAATTCAGTACGAATAATCACAACAGGCATCTGCATTATATACCTACGTATGTCCACCCACTTTCAATTAAAATGAAATTTTTTTAAAACACACATTTTATACTGAATACATTTGCCATCCAAAAACGAAGAATGCTTCTCCATGGTTTCTGGAATGGTTACCTTACCCGGGGATTACATGAGTCTGTAGAACTGACACTGACCGAGTTTGACACTGACTGAGTTTGACACTGACCGAGGCTGACACTGACCGTATATCACACTGACACATCCGCGTGTACACCCCTACTGACTAGTCTTTTTACTGACTAGTCAATAAACTGTCAAACGCAAAATTAATATGGCTGAAACTGAAAATAAAAGATAGATGCTAGTGGAAACTCGTGTTTATATTTCTAATCTTCTCTCTTTTGAATGGCAAGTGACTGAAAAGAGTTTAATATACATCCTAATTTTTATTTTTTAGAGAAAAATGACGGAAAAAGGAAGATATTATTTCCAATGCATACAGAAGACGATTATCTGCATCACTTGACGACATTTTATAGTGGTAGATCGAACGCAAAACGTAAACGTAAAATCGACAGACGAAATCAGTACTGTCCGTCAGAACTACTGACTTGTGTAATCCCCGAGTTACATGGCGTAACAAATGGATACAAAATCAATAATTCCTTCTTTCTCCAAGCATCTATCTGTCTTATTTATGTCAACACACCTGTTCTTTAAAAGGGACTTTGATTCACTATAGCAAGTTATGGGAATAATGCACTATCATGACGCATTTCAGGGAACTATTCTCACTTCCTCAAAATGTACAATGACTATGCCATAACATTAATATAAATCTTTTTTAAAGCGATGCTTTCAAGGGTGGCGTGAATCTCGTATGTAATATGGTTCCTGTATGAACCTAATAAATTGTCAGATGCTGCGTAATCCCAGTTTACTTGAGTTATTTTGTAAACACAAATTTAAAATTTTGTAAGTTACCAAAAAAGTCGGTATTAGAACGCGTAGTGCGGACGCAACAGGTTGAAAGAGTGCAGAGATTAAGTTATCAAAATAAATTTAATTAAAAGTAATGCCTGTTTTTCCTTAAAACTATACCAACAATATATGTAATATTTTGCTTTAGCGCAAACAATATACTGTCTTTCTTCTACTAAGGAAAATTCAATTAATGATAATATTTTGCTTTCGTCATACGATCTTATGTATCACAGTACAGTTTGGATTTTCCTTATCAATGAAACCCCCAGTCAAAATTTGGAATTGGTAACAACTTTAGATTTATTCAGACGAAAACGTAAATCCCGCGATTTGATAGTAGCTCTAAGATAGTTATGTAATCATCCTTGATATTTTTCGAAAGAAATTGCTTCTTTCCTGTTATTTGATGACACAATAATATCATCAAATAAAACAACATAATTCGGTAAAGAGCGAGTCGGTCTCGCGCAATGTGTATTCCGTACCAGAACTTTATCAGTGAACAATCCAAATTTGCTTATGATAACTGAATAATATTCAAACAGACGGACGCAAGAGTATGTAATTTTCTTATTAATAAGAGTTGTTTTTATATGTTAATACAAAAAAACATTTTTTTTCCAGCAACTATGAGAAACTACAACTATGAAAAAAACTGCACTTTTCATGTTATTTTTGACTCAATGCCTACTAACCTTGATAATATCAAAATAATAGCAGAAATCTAGAAGATAGGGTGGAACGATAATTTTTGGTACATTTTGTGCTATATCTTTATAACCAATTCACCAAAAATGTTGAAGTTTCTTTTTTTTTAATTCTTGAAAATATTGCTGTCTACCTATTATGGTTCAAGACATACAGCGTTTGTTAAGGTCGAGCAAAAATGCCGAAAATATCATGTTTCTTTTATGGGGTCCTCTATAATTTTTAATTTAATTTTATTTGTTGTTATAGCGGCAATAGAAATACACACTGTGAAAATTTCACTTGTCTACTTATTACGGTTCATGAGATGCAGCCCGCTGACAGACAGACGGACGGACAGTGGAGGCTTAGTAATAGGGTCCGGTCGGCACTCCTTAAGTACGGAACCCTAAAAACATGTTTTTTTAAGGGAATCCAACCACATTATAAATTAAAAAAATAAATATTTCACAATTGTTGACTGTCGAAATATGTGCCTGCCATAAAGACCTAACATTCTGCCAAATTTCAAAGTCCTACGTCGAGAAAAATGGCTGTGTTGTACGGAACCCTAATAAACAAACGGAGCTAGCTCTGGAAAATTATGGCACGATTTCTTCGGAGCTTTTAAGATATTAATTATAATTAGTTTCATATATTATATTTATATTTTTTTCAACCGTCGGCCGCTACAAGTTAAACTTTTAGAATCGGGAGTAGCGGAGGTCTGCTTTTCACAAAGCTTCTCCTATCTGTTGTACATTCATCTATTGCTACATGGCGACCTAATCATTCATACTACTACAACATAGTGACAATATCTAACATCATCTCCTTTTAATATTACATGGCAACGATTTCTCGGCAATATTATTACATGGCGACCGTGATAATTAAACTGTAATCTTCGGACCGTGACGTTAAAAAGAACGATATATTCAGACAAGGATAATGAAACTGTAATCTTTGAACGATTAAAATAATCCGCAATCTTCAGATATTGAAGATATTAAACTGACAATAGAGAGACCGTGATGGGAAGAAAAACAATTTTCGGAATATAAACTACAGATGACAATGAGAAGACAGTCTTCAAACTGTGACAATTAAGCTGATCTTAGAGCTTAATTACTTGATAATGACAGTGATTTAAGAAATATAATTGGAAATAATCTAATGACAAAGCTGACGACAGTTGAACCATTTTTAATACGGTGCCTATAATAGAACAAAGTGGTTCCGATTCTACACATACAAAAAAAAAATTTTATGAGATGTTAGTTAGTTTATCAAATTAAAAACTTTACTTATCAGTTACGCGCGTTGTATGTAAATATATACATATATTCACCTAACCAGCATTAAATGTAATAGTAGAGACAATAATATAGACATTAAATACCTAATATGTACAGGAATAAGCAATAGGCATAATTAATATAAAGTTATCGTAACAATAGATTTTTTTTTTAAAAAGTAAAACCGATTAAAGTTCTAAATACTAAATACTCCCAGTAAAATTAATATTTGAATTTAAAAAAAAACTTTGTAACCCTCCGTTATATACTAAGAAATTTTAAAAGCTAGAAAAATATAGACAACGTTTTAACGATATGGGAAAAACTAATTCGAAACACGCAGACAATAATGATAAGATCGTCAACAACCTGATAATAGAAGATACGGTCAATATTGATAACAAGCAGATTATTATTCTTTTGGAAATTATAGCCGTTGTGAAGGTTATAGAATTAGTGTACACTCTGTAAAAAGAAACAAGATTTAAAACAAAATTCATAAATAGAATACATAAATTAATAAACATGCACGAATGGAACAGTTACATGATATAAAGGAGCAGTTAAAAAACATTTTAAGTAACTTCAATAAAAGCATAAACAGGGGCTACACGAAAAAAACGCTTAAGGATAAGAAAGAACTTGTGGAAAATCTAGAAGTACAAGCACTATTGAAAATAAAACAAGAAACTACTGCAGAAAAAGCATTGAAAATAAAGGAGATTTATACCGAAATAAAGCTAAAAGCAAAAAAATTCTAGAACTATAGAAAGCCAAGAAGAAATAAATATGCCTTTTGATATACGAACCGCGATGTCACTCGTCCAGTCATACGACGGAAAAGTAAAAGAAGCAGAAGCTTTCATCGAATCAATAGAACTGCTAGATGAGCTTACGCCATCAGATCAGAAAGACATTATGATCAAATTTATCAGAACCAGAATTACAGGGAAAGCTAAACACGCAATAACTAACGAAATTAGCACGGTTCCCTTAATTAAAGAAAAACTCTCAACGAAATTTTCTGTGAAAATCTTATCTGAAGCAGTTCTAGCACAATTAAGATCGTGTCAGCAAGGAAATAGAAAAATTACCGATTTCTCTGCCCAAGTCGAAGACCTGTCCAGACAGCTGACTAGAGCATTCATATCGGAAAAAATTGCGACTGGAGAGTCAACCGAGGAATTGGCAGAAATATTTTCCATTCAGACGTTCGCAAATAACGTATCTAATAGAGATACGGAATTGATACTAAAGGCGAGTAATCTCACAACTCTAACGGAGATTACAGCAAAGGCAGTTGCAGTGCATAAACCACAACAGAATAACGTGTTGCACTACCAAAGCAGACAACCACAAAGATTTAGATCTAATTCAAGCCAATATAGAGAACATTACAATAGAAGATTTAATAGGAACAGATGGCAAAGCCAACAAAACCAAAGATTCACTAATACTGGCCATCTAATGAACCCAAACAGAAACTTCTCGAATCAGAATAATTACCGGAATTCAAACCAGAGCAATTACCGTAACCATCAGTGGATTAATGGAAACCAACAAAGTAATAGAAGAATTCGATTCTATGATTCGGGGGAATGCCAAGCCCCCCAACCAGAAGACAAAACAGATCGGTTGGGGGTGACCTCACAAATAAACTAAAAGTCCACACGTTAAATATCTCTCTCACTAATTTCGTAAAAGCGTATGTAGATATGTGTAGTTCAGTATGCACATTTATAGTCGACACAGGAGCAGACATATCAATTTTTAAAAGAGGCAAAATAAGCGCCGACCAACGATACTATCCTAAAAATACTTGTGTCATACAAGGTATCACAGATAATACAAGAAAATCAATAGGAGCAACCTACGCTACTCTCACTTTCAACGATCAATTTTCGATCGAACACCTGTTCCAAATAGTAGACAACGATCTAGCCATTGAGGCAGATGCAATTTTAGGACTTGACTTCCTAACTAAATTCAAAGCCTCCATTGATTACGACACTTGGATACTTACATTAAATACAGCCGAGGAGTCTCGAAATACCCATAATGAGTGGTCCATCCTCAAACGTTATCGTGATACCACCCCGATGTGAAATTGTTAGAAAAATCAAAAGTATAAAATCAGAAACTAATGATATTGTCGTAATTGGCGAAGAATTCGAACCAGGAGTTTTCGTAGGAGGAACAATTACCTCAGCGAAAGACCCATTAGTTAGAATATTAAATACGACAACTAATATCCAAGAACACAAATTTCAAACCAAACCTTTAGCACATTTTAACATTCAGTATATTCCCAACAAAAACAGAGCAAATCGAGTAATTTCGGCTTTCAATCTAAAGTCCATACCAAATTATGCTAGACCTCAATTTGAAATATTATGTCAGGAATATCAAGACATATTTTCCCTCGAAAATGAACCACTTTCAACTAATAATTTCTATGAACAACAAATAGAGCTATCAGATAAAGCACCGGCATACACAAAAAAATATAGAATCCCAGAGGCACATAAATCCGAAATCGATAATCAATTGAAGAAAGTGCTGGATAATAAAATAATAGAAAACTCTGTTTCCCAATTGAACTCTCCAATTTTATTAGTACCAAAAAAATTAAGTACTCAAAACAAAAAGTGGCGACTAGTGGTAGATTTCAGAAATTTAAAAAAGAAAGTACTTTCAGATAAATTCCCACTGCCACGAATAGAAGATATATTAGATCAAATGGGCCGTGCAAAATATTTTTCAACACTAGACCTTATGTCTGGAATTCATCAAATTTCTTTAGACCCAGCTTCTAGAAAGTATACAGCTTTTTCAACCAACCAGGGACACTACCATTTTACTCGACTTCCTTTCGGACTTAATATAAGCCCAAACAGTTTTTAGCGAATGATGACAATCGCTATGGCATGTCTAACACCAGAAGTTGCATTTTTATAATAGTCATCGCCATCGGATGCTCACAAGCACATCACTTAAAAAATCTGTCATCCGTATTCAAAAGATTACGAGAGAGAAATCTCAAATTAAATCCAGAAAAATGCAAATTTTTTCAAACGGAAGTTACATACCTTGGTCACAAAATTTCAGTACAAGTTATAAGCCCAGATAGCTCAAAATGTGATGTTATAAAAAATTATCCTATACCCAAGAACGCAGATGAAGTCAGTCGTTTCGTAGCATTTTGTAACTACTACCGTCGTTTTGTTCCTAACTTCGCAGATACTGCACTACCGTTAAATAGACTGTTCCGGAAAAAGGCAATATTTGGATGGTCTGAAACTCACCAAAAAGCCTTTGATATTTTAAAATCAGCGCTTATGTCGCCCATAATATTACAACACCCTGATTTTAATAAAGAATTCATTATATCGACAGACGCATCAAACACTGCCTGTGGGGCAATTCTATCCCAAAATTTTAATGGACAAGAACTACCTATCGCATACGCAAGTAAAACATTCACACAAGGAAAGAGCAACAAATCAACAATTGAAAAAGAACTAACAGCCATACATTGGGCTATAACATATTTTAAACCATATGTTTATGGACGAAAATTTATAGTAAGAACGGACCATAGACCATTAGCATCTTTGTTTGAACCGATAATTCTGGACCTGATGCTTTGTCCAGAATAAAGCTTGATATATCAGATCTAAAAGAGATCAAAATATTACAAATGAAAACTCGCTCAATGAAAAAGAAAGGAAAAGAAACTAACATTACAGAAGAGGAAGTCACTGACACAAGTGTGCAGTCTGATCAACTGCGTACCACTGAGGCCTAGGCACCATCAGAAGTAACAAAATTACCAGAATTAAAAATCAACGTTGATAATAAAAGAAGAATTGAACTCACGCTAGCGTTAAACTATAAAATATTTTATAAGCGGATAACAAGAATAAATAATACCCAATCAGTAGAACCCGCACTAGAGCAGGCATTCGAAGCATAAGAAGAGTATATTGACAAAGAACTTCAGACTCTGAAGATCTCTGCAGAGAGTCAAATTATTAATATGATAAATATGACCGCATTTAAATGCCTATGTAATAAAATTTTAAATAAAATATGTAATATGTGTTATTTTAATTAGAAAGCTATTCCGGTAGATGTCACTTTTGGAGCTGTCATTTTTTGACATTTCACAAGTAGAAACTACGCCATTAATAAAAATGGAACGATACACGATTCAACAATGCATTGAAATTATTAAAATTCACTATAAAAATGGTGAAAATGTGGCAGAGACGGTTCGTAAAACTCGAACATTTTTGGGTCGTCGTGAAGCACCTTGTTGGACCGCAATACAGAAATTGGTAGGAAAATTCGAGCTGTCGGGACAAGTTAGTGATGTGAAGAATAAAACCCGTGCACGTCGCTCAAGAACAGCCGAGAATATTGCTGCTGTAGCCGAAAGTGTTGAAGAAAACCCAGGTTTGTCCATTCCTCGTCGTTCTTTGGAATTAGGAATTCCACAAACGTCATTACACCGTATTTTGCATAAAGATTTGGGTCTTAAGGCTTATAAAGTTCAGTTAACACAAGAACTCAAGCCGGCCGATCATCAACAACGTCGAGACTTTGCTGATTGGGTCCTTGAAATGCATGAAAATGATCCGGCATTATCGAAAACTCATCTTGAGTGATGAGGCCCATTTCCACCTCGATGGCTTCGTCAACAAGCAAAATTGTCGCATCTGGGGCTCGGAAAACCCAAGAGTTATTGTTGAAAAGCCTCTTTATCCTCAACGTGTGACTGTTTGGTGCGGTTTATGGTCCCGCGGGGTCATTGGACCTTACTTTTTCGAAAATGAGGCTTGAGCAACAGTTACGGTGAATGGATTGCGCTATCGACAGATGATTAATGATTTTTTATGGCCGGAATTGGATGGTATTGATCTGGACAACGTTTACTTTCTACAAGACGGCGCCACGTGCCATACAAGCAACGAAACCATTGATCTTTTACGGGAAAAGTTTCCGGACCGTGTTATCTCTCGAAGAGGTGATCACAATTGGCCACCGAGATCTTGTGACTTAACACCTTGCCACTTCTTCTTTTGGGGCCACGTGAAAGAGAAGGTCTACGCCAACAGCCCAGCGTCGATTCAAGACCTCAAAGATGGAATTCGTGAGGCTATCGAGGACATAGGGCAGCCACTTCGCGATTTGGTTATGGAAAATTTCATGAAAAGGATATGGTCCTGTAGGCGTGGTCGTGGTGGTCATTTGGCTTATGTTATTTTCCATTATTAACGGCCTCTCTCTTTATAATGAAATAAAGATCCGATCATTTATCTCAAAAAATGGCATTTTTCTTTGAATATCAAAATAACACCTCTTATTGGAAAACCCTTTATATAAACCACATATTCAAGTGACTGATATAGAGAAAATAAATCAAATACTATACGACTTCCAGTCAACCCCAATGGGAGGACACTTGGGACAATCAAGGATGTTTAGCAAACTAAAAGATATATACACGTGGAGCAACATGAAAAAATCAGTAGCTAGATATGTCAACAAATTTGAGCTTTGCTCAAAAAACAAACATCAAAAACACAACAAAGAAGCAATGGTCGTAACAACCACGCCAATAAAGGTTTTTGTAATAGTGTCAATAGACACAGTAGGACCGTTCACAAAGACACAAAATGACAACAGGTATGCCGTAACTATCCAGTGCGATTTAAGTAAATACATCGTGATTATCGCAACAAAAGATAAAGAGGCAAACACAATAGCAAAAGCAGTAGTCAACGGATTCATACTAACATATGGTCCAATGAACAAGTTGAAAACTGACCTAGGAACAGAATATAAGAATCAGGTCTTCACAGAAATCTGCGAAATTTTAAAAATAAAACAACTATTTGCCACCGCAGCGCACCCAGAAACAATAGGGGAGCGCTCGAGAGAAATCACAAATGTCTCAACGAATACTTAAGATCATTCGTTAATGAGAATAGAGATGACTGGGACAACTGGATACCTTACTATACATTTTGCTACAATACCACACCTAACATTCGAACTCGTATTTGCTAAAAGAATAAGCCTACCATCTGAACTCAATATCGACCGTCCAGACCCCGTCTATAATCACGAGTTTTATAGTAAAGAAATAAAATATAGATTGCAACAAACGATAAATAAAGTAAAAGAGCACCTTAACACATCAAAAGCAAAACGAAAACTAACAAGTGAAATAAATAGCCACCCAATATTGTTAAAAATTGGCAATAAAGTCTTAATAAATTCAAAAAATAGAAAGAAACTGGACCAACTTTATAATGGTCCATACACAGTGAAATCTATAGATAATATAAACTATACAGTAGAAGATAAGAATAAAAATACAGTTATAGAAACACACAAAAATAGGCTAAGGAAAATACATAATTAAACTAATATGTAAATAAATGTAATAAAATTCAAAAGCTATGTATGTATCATATAAAAAAAATAATAAAAGATTATTATTATTTTAGTATACATAGTATGTAAACAATACCATAGCAATGTAATAAAATAGAATTGGATTACTCATTAATAAGCATGTAAAAAAAAATAATAATCATAACGAATATTGTTATTATAATTTTTTTTCTCCGTAATGGGAAAGGTGTGATGTGAATTTGCACAACAATTTCCTAATCAATTGAAAATACAAGAATGCACATTCTGCATTCTTGCATTATTCAATTGACCCAAAACTAATCGCTCAATTAATCAATCACAATAATTGCGATCGATTGATTAATTACAATTAAGCAAAAACATACGCTGAACAAAATATATGTCACAACCTTAAGAAGTGACTGTAATTGTTTACATGCGTTTGTTTACATTTTTGCAATCAGCGTAATACGGGTCAATTATATTGCGTCACATCTTTCTGCCAGAGTTAAACAAATAAATGCAAATATGCAATTGGCATGATCTATAATAATTGTAAACAAAATTCAAGTATGTATTTTGTATTAAGAAAGAAGAATTGTGTTAACGGTAAGTAATAATTTGTGTATAAATAAAATAGCAAAAACCTAATAAACAACAATTGATTTCCACTAGTCATAGACAGAACAAGTAGTTTTTTATTCACTCGGCATCTGCTGTTTTACAGCTGCGCCAACGTACCATCTTTTGCCCTTGATACTACTACCGGGAATCTGCTGTTTACAGCTGCGCCCGTCGTAGTAGCGGAGGTCTGCTTTTCACAAAGCTTCTCCTATCTGTTGTACATTCATCTATTGCTACATGGCGACCTAATCATTCATACTACTACAACATGGTGACAACATATAACATCATCTCCTTTTAATATTACATGGCAACGATTCCTCGGCAATATGATTACACAAAACTGAAAAAAAAATATGTTCAATAATCTTCAGTTGAAATATTATAGCAGTATGTGGTTTTTTTTTCATATAAACTCTTACGATCGCTCTCCCCGTAGGTGCACGGACTGCGCGATATATATACAACAATCATTCCGATAAAATATAGTTCCACATGTTGGCTTTTGTAACGTTGCTCACTGTTTCTTATGAAAGATCAGTACTCGTTTAAAATGTACAGGTCTTTTTGTACGAACTATTATTCATATACGGATCCATTTTAACATTCCGTCTTATCTTCCCAAAGATCTCCCTCTTATACTTCCGTCAACAAAATTACTCAAAAAATGTCACTTCAATCGATGAAAGCTCAATTTCCATGAAGAAACATAACAGCAGGACTATAAGTAATTATGGCTAGAACTTTTATTCTTTTCTTTGCGATTAAATTATGTCATAAATTGTTAAAAACTGTGTATAAATTATACAATCTTCAGGAAACTAAGGAACTGAGCTGGGCAATACTTAAGTAAAAAAAGACTTAAGTACTGCTTAAAGTCCATTTTCGTTACTTAAGACGTGTTACTCAATGCTTTTGAAATGCCCCTACTTAGTACTTGAACATAAGTACTTGCTTCTATTTACTTGTACTTAAGACTTAGTTTTATACTTAAGTACCAAGATTTTTACCTAAGTATTTCTAACTCTATTAAGTACCTACAAATATCTAACTGTTCGTAGAAAAGCAAACACAATCTCTAGCGCATCTCCTTTTTTGTTGAGTTTTAAATCACGCAAACAGGGGCGGATTTCCCTATAGGCCGAGTAGGCCCGGGCCTAGGGCGGCAGATTTAGGGGGCGGCGATTTTTGCTTGTAGTTGTGGGTATTTCATTACATTTTTATACTTTTTCGTTTTTTTAAATAAAATAATTCGTTGGAAAGTGTTATTTTTAATTCTACTCCATTTTTTTCAAATCTACTCCGATTTATGAGGCAGCCTACTCCGCTAATTCTAGCCTGGGGTCCCTTCACTGGATATAGATCATTCAATTTTTCGTGTTTTACAGGGAGTAGGGGGCGGCAATCTTCCATAGGCCTAGGGCGGCCAAGTGATCAAATCCGCCCCTGCACGCAAAGAATTGTTGAAGTGTGTTCCGCACTCACGCGTCAAGGCAAAATCGACGATGCCTCGACTTGATGACATAACCACTGACATGCATAATATGGACTGACAACGTTCATAGAAATACACTGCAGAAAGTGGGCTGACTTTTATATTGCTGACTCTTTCGGTCTAAGCACCAAGTACCAACTGAGAGAGAACTATAAAAACAACAAATAAATTAGTGGATTCGTCGAAATACATAATTTTAAAATAATCCTTTAAGGTTATTACTCATAAAGACTTCTTTACCAAAGACAATACATTCATTAGATACGCAGAACAAATTCTAAATGTTTTATTAAAATCACTTTCCGAGCTGCGAGCTCACTTTTTCAATTTCCCGCCAATGAGTTTTTCTATCTTGGCACCGACGTAGGAATTCTTTTTGACACAAGCAATTATACCCACGCGAAATAGATACGTAAGCAGTCCATATTATGTACGTCAGTGGGCATAACCAAGGTAACCAATATAAAATCAACGATGCCTCGACCTGATGTACGGAAGGCCTCAATTCTTTCTTAGAGATTCACTGGAAATTTTTTCCTTAGTATTGTTATGCATTATTGACAGCGATAATGGATGCTTTGGCAGACCTCTAATAGGTTTTATGAGTGTAGCAGTGAGGGGTGAAAGTTTTACTCTACTTACAGCGCCGAAAACTATAAAAAACTATAAATAGCAGCCACTGGTTACTATACATATTATAGTTTTCAAAAGGTATTTATTTATTAATACCTATTAACTAAACTCGATAAACTTCATTATATTACTACCAACGTACAAAAATTCTAAAAAGGTACTTCAAAAAGTACTCACTACTTTTTATAGACTTAGTACTTTTCATACATGGGGTACTTGTACTAACGCTGGAGTACTCAGGCTTTCGGAACTTGTACTTAAGTACTTTTTCTTTGGTACTTGCCCAGCTCTACTAAGAAGCCAAGCTTAAAATTACTGGGCGAAAATTTTTCCATATCAAAGATAATTTATACATTAATTAAAATAAATTTTATATTAGCCTCTTTTTCAACAGAACTACATTTCCCGTAAATTAGAACTACTTAGGAGCCATCGAGTATTAGTGACTGCATCTTTTTCATGCCTTGGAAAGACTCACGGAAGCGGTGGTTTTGGCACAGGGCATGAATCGGTTGATAATATGCAATGATATGGAAAGGACGATGTTTTTATTTAATTGACAAGTCCAATATGTCAATTATGAAGTTCTAGGTTATGATATAAATAACGGTTTAACAATCGTCATTTAATTGAAACCAAGCTAAGAGGCAACGAAAATTACAATATACCACCGACTTTATGTAGACAATACTTGAACAATTTATTATTACACAACGGCTGCTTGAATACGTTTTCTCAAATCAATATTATCGTTTTCACAAGGCTTAAATTAAACCTATTGAAAAGGCCGTTTATATTCACATATTATACAGGGTGTCCTAGACTATATTTTGCCAAATGATTCCTCTCATCCAGAAAGTAAAACATTGAATGGCAGGGGGGGGGGCAAAATTTCACCCTACCGAGTTTCAAGGTGATTAGTAAAATATCTTGTTTTTTTATTAAACACCCTATATCTTGAAAACAGAGCTGGGCAAGTACCAAACAAAAGGTACTCAAGTACAAGTACCGGAGGCCTGAGTACTTCAGCGTAAGTACAAGTACCGCATCTCTGAAAAGTACTTGTAACTAAGTACTAAGTCTATAAAAAGTACTGAGTACTTTTTGAAGTACTTTTTAAAGTACTTTTTTAGAATCATTGTACGTTGGCAGTAATATAATGCAGTTTGTCGAGTTCAGTTAATAGATATTAATAAATAAATACCTTTTGAAAACTATAATATGTATAGTAACCAGTGGCTGCTATTTATAGTTTTTTATAGTTTTCGTTGCTACAAGTAGAGTAAAATTTTCACCTCTCATTGCTACACTCATAAAAACTATTAGAAGTTCGACCAAGCAGACCCATTATCACATAACAATTCTACGAAAAAAAATTTCCAGTAAATTTCTAAGAAAAAATTGAGGCCTTCCCTACATCAGGTCGAGGCATCGTTGGATTTTATGGAGCGAGGTATTGCTTGCTTAGCCTTGTTTATCTCCACTGATGTATATAATATGAACGGCTTACTTTTCTATTTTACGTGCGCACAATTGCTTGTGTCAAAAATAGTTTGTAGGTCGGTGTCAATATTAAAAAAAAAAATCATTGGCGGGAAGTTGAATAGTGTACACGCAGCTCAGAAGGTGATTTTAACAAAACATTTAGAATTTCTTCTGCGTATCTAATGAATATATTGTGTTTGGTAAAACAGTTTTTATCAGTAATGACCCTAAATGACTAATTTAAAGTCATGTATTGTATTTCGACGAATCCACTATTTTATTTGTTTTCAGTTCTCTCTCAGTTGGTACTTGGTGCTTAGACCGAAAGAGTATGTATTTCTATGAACGTAGTCAGTCCATATTATACATGTCAGTGGTTAATGTCATCAAGTCGAGGCATCGTCGATTTTATATTCGAGCGAGACGTTACTGGTTTTTGTTCTGCTTGCCCAGTCTTGTTTGTATATTATTAGTTTGTCTAAGGTTCTGCCTTGACGCGTGAGTGCTGCACATGCTTTGACAGTTCTTTGCGTGCTTTAAAACTCAACAAAAAAGGAGTTGCGTTAGAGATTGTGTTTTCTTTTCTACGAAGAGTTAGATATTTGTAGGTACTTAATAGACTCAGAAATACTTAAGTAAAAATCCTGGGACTTAAGTACAAAACTAAGTCTTAAGTACAAGTAAATAGACGCTAGTACTTATGTAGCGCATCAAATACCAATCAATCAAATATTTTCAATAAAATATTTTCATCAAATTCACACGCTCTAAAAACAACAAAAAACTTTGAAATCAAAAGAATGAGAACAAGCATGCAAAAACATAATCACATTTATTATGATTCATGCATAATTTCCATTCATGAAAATTATTGTAATGACAAGGGCAATGCACCTCAGTGCGACACACGCCAGTTTGCTGACACGGCATTTCACACCATTCATGCATTACACTGACCTCAGTGAACTCGAATGTGGGAAATGTTGTGAATGTGCAACATGGCCAAATTTTAATATTGATTTGGAAATATTGATTGCGCTACTCCGAGTGAATAATCTATATTGCAATAAATTAACTAATTGGTAGATTTATACACTAGGTAGGGGTAGCGATTGAATATATATAGAACTTGATTCGAAATAAAGACAGTACGTTTTAGAGAAGAAAAGTGTTTTAATATCAATTCCTCTCTCTAATAACTTCGGCAGTCTTTGACGCCATAAATCGTGCGAATATCGGCTGAGCATTCTCGCCTGCACTTCAGTATTAATATCGGCTGAGCTTTCTCGCCTGCACTCCAGAATTAATTTCGGCTGAGCAATCTCGCCCACTACGAAAGGCAGTCTCTGACACCAATAGCCACTCATAGACAAGGAGAAACGTTGCACCACATCCATCCACGGGATAATCATTACATGGCGACCCTGCACCACGAACCAAGAAGCATACGAGACCAACTGAAAGAAGAATTGGAAAGAAACCCTAAGGCTGGACCAAAACCGCTAACAATCGAGGAATACAGAGCAAGAAGAGCCAAGCAGCAGGAGAAGCAAAATCAGCAAGAAGAACAAGAAAGACAACAGCGAAAACAGCGACCAAAGAGAACGAGGGCAGGAAAAGCAGTCAAACATAGACGGAATATCGCGGACCTATATCGGCTGGCAAGCCTGTCAGTAACAAAAAAGGAAAAAAATTACTTCCTCGAGACGATACGCTTGAACAATCAAGAATACAAGAAGATAAATAATGGGAGGAAAGGAGTCCAAACCAACAAATATCGTGGCAAACAACGCAGCAACAGCAACGACCACAAATTTATTTGTCAGCACCTTTGAGGACCACATCTCAGACATCAAATACTTATTAAGTACCATTATTTCAATTATTGTTGTAGTCATTATTTACAATTATATGAAAAAGAAAATTAATTCAATAATAAATAAAAAGGTCAGCAAAACAATACAGGTATAAGATGATATGTACATAAATAAATAAATAAATAAACAAGTATAATGCACATTAAGTCGTAGTTGTATAATGAATAAATTGAAAACCACAATAAAAGAATTAGAAAGAATATTAGACAATTTTAAGAAAACTCCATACAGAGAATATAGTGCAGAAAATCTGTTAATGAAAAGAAATAAAACAGATGAGCTAAAAGTTGAATTCAGAGAGATATACGGTGGACTGTCAAAAGAAGATAAACAGATCAGCCAACCAATAAAAGATAAATTTCAGGTGATATACGAAGAAGTAGAGACACATATCAAGAACAAGACAAAAGAAATCTTAACAGAAGAAGGAGACAACGACGAGAGAAACACTAGTGATTTGAGGGATAAAAATACAAAAAACTCTGAAAGTGCAAAATTTGACAAAATGGCTTTGTTTGACATGCCATTAACAATGAAAGTGGTAACTGAGTTCGATGGAGATCCAAAGAATCTAACAAACTTCATTAATCTCATAGAATTCCTTCATGATTCAATAGAAAGTGCAGATGAAAAGAAAAAGCTAATCAACTTCGTGATTAAAACAAAAATTTCACAAAAGGTACGTAACAAAATCTGCAACGAACCGACACCAACATCACTGTCAGAACTTAAAACATTGTTCCAAAAGATATGCAGAACTAACAGGAATCCTCTCAAAATTCAAACTGAACTAGCCAAGAGCTACCAAGGTGAAAGACCAGTGCAAGACTTTGCTAACAAGATTGAATCGCTGGCAGCAGAACTAAACAACATCCAAATAATCGAACAAGGAGAAGAGAACCGGCAAATAATTGCTAAATTAAATGATCAGCTAGCACTAAATGCTTTTAAGTCAGGCTTAAGAGAACCATTTAAAACCACAGTATTTGCCGCACAACCCAAAACCTTATCAGCCGCTGTACAACTTGCGACAGAGATTGACACTGACAACAGACAATCAGGAAACATCCTAAGATTCTCTTCACACCCAACACGATTCACAGACTACAATCGCAATCGAAACTTTCACCAGAACAACAACAGAAGAGGACACAACTTCCAAGCATACAGAAACACGCAAGGGAACCAATACAGTGATAGATATAATCACCAAAATCAAGCAAGAAGGAACATCTACATCCCATCAAGACAAAACCACAATCAAAATACAACACATTTTAACAATGTACGCACACAAAATAGAATTCCAGAAACACGGAATCAGAATCGTCCATTTTTTAGACGAATAAATGTATTGAATTCAGGAAACGGACAAGGAGTCCCCGAAACACAGCTTTCAGGGGACAACGAATATCAAACGAACAATGCATAAAGATGCATAAATTCATGGTCAAAAACCTGACCAACTATGTAAATATAAAAGGCGATGCAACATCAAGGAATGCATCATGGTTCATAGATACGGGAGCGGATATATCAGTAATTAAGAAAAATAGCTTAATAGATCACTTAGAATTAAGAGAAGAATCCTGCAGAATAACAGGAGTAACAGAAGGTGAAATTAAAACAATTGGAACATTAAACATGAAATTTGAGGTCGAAGGAGACATAATAGAACACAAATTACATGTCGTAGAAGATAATTTCCCAATCTCTACGGATGGATTAATTGGACTAGACTTTTTGACCAAATTCGGATGCAAACTCGACTATGAACAATTCATTCTAACAATTTGCACAGAAAATAACAACATTGAGATACCAATCATGACTAGGATCCCAGAAGTAAAAACCATCACAATTCCAGCAAGATCGCAAATATATCAAGCAATGGATATAAAAGTAAACGAAGACAGCATAGTTTTGAGCCAAGAACTCCAGCATGGAATTTTTATTGCAAATGCCATTATACCAACAAAAGGGATCGTTCACGTTAAACTGCTCAATACACTGGAGCAGGACATCAGTATCGAACCACCACAACTGAAAATTGTGCCTCTAACAGAATACCATTTCATAAGGAAGGTGAAATCAATAGAAAACGACAACGAGACACGTTTCGAAAAATTAAAAAAGGAATTGAATATAAATAACCTAGATGAAAGAGCAAAAGACTCACTGTTTGAAATATGCAGAAACTATTCAGATATATTCCATCTAACGGGTGATACACTAACAATGAATAATTTCTACACGCAAAGGATAAGTATGACAGATCACACCCCAATCTACATAAAGAAGTACCGCTTGCCACAAGTGCAGAGCGATGAAATAAACAAACAGGTAGATCAGTTACTGGAAGAGGACATCATAGAACCCTCGACAAGCCCATACAACGCCCCTTTACTAGTAGTTCCAAAAAAGGGAACTAAAGATGAAAATAAATGGAGGATGGTAGTCGATTTTCGACAATTAAACAAAAAGATAATGGATGACAAATTCCCGTTAACCAGACTCGAAGACATCCTAGACAATCTGGGGAGAGCAAAATACTTCTCAACCCTAGACCTAACAAGTTCTTTTCACCAGATCGGATTACACCCACAATCACGACCTGTAACTGCCTTTTCGACCAACAAAGGTCACTATCAATTCAAAAGATTACCTTTTGGATTAAAGATCTCCACTAACAGCTTCCAAAGAATGCTTACAGTAGCTCTAGCAGGTTTAGATGCCGAGACATTTTTATATGTCGACGACATAATAATCTTTGGATGCAGCTTGCAACACCACAACAGAAACTTATGCAGAACTTTCGACCGATTGCGTCAATATAACCTAAAATTAAACCCACAAAAATGCAACTTCTTGCAAACAGAAGTGATTTACTTAGGCCACCTAATCACTAACATGGGAGTAAAAACAGACCCCGCAAAATTCGATACGGTGACCAATTATCCAAAACCCACAAATGCAGATGAAGCAAAAAGATTTACGGCCTTCTGTAACTACTACAGAAGATTCGTACCAAACTTTGCATCCATAGCCAAACCCTTAAATCTTTTAGCCCGCAAGGACACACCCTTCATCTGGACAGAGGAATGTCAAAAAGCTTTTGACACCTTGAAACAGAAATTAACCAACCCACCCATATTACAATATCCAGACTTTTCAAAACAATTTGTCTTAACGACAGACGCATCAAATTTTGCATTAGGCGCAATTTTATCTCAAGGAGAAATAGGCAAAGACCTACCCATTTCCTACGCAAGCAGAACCCTAGATAAACACGAACTTAAGAAACCAATCATAGAAAAAGAACTTCTCGGAATCTACTGGGCAATAAAACACTTCAGACCATACCTTTATGGAAGAAGATTCACAGTCGTGACTGATCACAGACCTCTAGTAAGTTTGTTTACACACAAAGATCCATCATCAAAGATGACAAGAATCCGTTTAGAACTATCTGAATATGACTTCGACATAATATACAAAAAGGGTTTACTGAATACAAATGCAGACGCACTATCCAGGATAAAGCTTAACTCGGATATGCTTAAAGAAATGATACCAACAGCGCAAATTAAAATAACAACGAGGAATAGATCAAAGGAAGCAAAAGAATCAGAAGCATGCGAAAAATTTGGAGATATTAAAAGTGTCGATGAATCGTCAGGCCAACTTTTCATCTACGAATGCACTTCAATCTCCGAAATAAGAAACGTAAAACAATTAAAATTCATAAAGATAAAGGAGGACGTCCAAAGAAGAAAGTATAATAAAAAGAAGAGTATACTCATATCAAAAAATGAAGTTGCAATCGAGTACTGCGATAATCTGAATCTGAACTTAGGATCGATATTGGAGAAGCTTACTCACGCGATGATTGACAACGGAATTCAAACGCTAGCAATCTCAAAAGAAGAAGAAATATTTAAAAAAGTCGACATAGAAGAATTTAAGAAGAAGTTTAATGATCTGCAGAAGGGAATTAAAATAAAAGAAAAGAAAAGTTTGCGCATGATAATATTTAAACCCCCAAGAAGGATACTAAACAAGGAAGAACAATTAAGCATAATCAAACAATTTCATGACACTCCATACACAGGTGGACATTCAGGAGTCAAACGCACAATTAATAAGATTAAACAAAGATTCTGTTGGAAAAATCTCAGCAAAATGGTCAAAACTTACGTAAATAACTGTGAGAAATGTAAGTGCAATAAAATAATAAGGAACACCAAAGAAAGAATGATAGAAACTAACACACCAAGTCAAAGTTTCGAAATATTAGAAGTTGACACAGTAGGACCCATTAAACAAAGTAAATTCTACAGATACATCCTGACATGTCAATGTCAACTAACAAAATATGTAGAAGCATTCCCCATGGAGAATAAAGAGGCCAAAACAGTCGCAAAGATATTAGTCGAAAGAATAATCTTGAAATATGGAACCTTCAAAATCCTAAAAACGGACCTAGGCACCGAATTTGTCAACCAATTAATCTCAGAGGTATGCAAAATTTTCAAAATAGACCAAGTCACCTCAACTCCGTTTCACCACGAAACTCTAGGTGCAATTGAAAGGAATCATCGTGTACTGAACGAATACATATTATCAATAGCTCAGAATGGCGAATGGGATGAATGGTTACCCTATTACACATTCTGCTACAATATCACACCTCACTCCGAAACCAAAATTTCACCACACGAACTAATATTCGGCAAATTAGCATCGCTTCCAGACACATTAGATCAAAGCAGGACAGATCCGATCTACAATCTAGAAGACTATTCAAAAGAACTAAAGTTCCGACTGCAAGAAAGTCAAAGAATAGCCAAAGCACTATTGGAGAATTCTAAAAAGAAAAGAAGCGAAAATCTTAGCATAATTACTAACCCACTAAAAATTAAGATAGGAGATAAAGTATTGTTAAAAGTAGGAAATAAGAGAAAGAATGAACCCCCATATAAAGGGCCATACATTGTAATTGATACGAATAACGTTAACACTAAGATAAAGATAGATAAAATAATAAAAGAAGTACATAATAATCGGCTGAAAAAATTTAAGGTTCACCATAAGTAGCATGTAACAATCGAATTGGCTGTATAGATAAGAATTAGATAAAATATACGAATCATTTCATTAGGAGTATTAGATAGAAAACTACACTATAAGATTAAAACAAAAATTTTCCTTTAATAAAGCAAAATTTTTTTTCCATAAGAGGAGGGATGTAGCGCATCAAATACCAATCAATCAAATATTTTCAATAAAATATTTTCATCAAATTCACACGCTCTAAAAACAACAAAAAACTTTGAAATCAAAAGAATGAGAACAAGCATGCAAAAACATAATCACATTTATTATGATTCATGCATAATTTCCATTCATGAAAATTATTGTAATGACAAGGGCAATGCACCTCAGTGCGACACACGCCAGTTTGCTGACACGGCATTTCACACCATTCATGCATTACACTGACCTCAGTGAACTCGAATGTGGGAAATGTTGTGAATGTGCAACATGGCCAAATTTTAATATTGATTTGGAAATATTGATTGCGCTACTCCGAGTGAATAATCTATATTGCAATAAATTAACTAATTGGTAGATTTATACACTAGGTAGGGGTAGCGATTGAATATATATAGAACTTGATTCGAAATAAAGACAGTACGTTTTAGAGAAGAAAAGTGTTTTAATATCAATTCCTCTCTCTAATAACTTCGGCAGTCTTTGACGCCATAAATCGTGCGAATATCGGCTGAGCATTCTCGCCTGCACTTCAGTATTAATATCGGCTGAGCTTTCTCGCCTGCACTCCAGAATTAATTTCGGCTGAGCAATCTCGCCCACTACGAAAGGCAGTCTCTGACACCAATAGCCACTCATAGACAAGGAGAAACGTTGCACCACATCCATCCACGGGATAATCATTACACTAAGTAGGAGCATTTCAAAAGTATTGAGTAATAAGTCTTAAGTAACGAAAATATACTTTAAGTAGTACTTAAGTCTTTTTTACTTAAGGATTGCCCAGCTCTGCTTGAAAACTACAGGGTATACAGTTTATTTTAAGCCCGAATTGTATGCAGAACTTTGGGGTCTTTCCTATGAATGTTGAACCATCCCCGTATACCCTTTCCCACTCTAGAGTTAATGACGCTTCAAATTGAAAATTTCAGTTTTTAATTTCTTTTCTATTTTTCCGATATTTTTTAAAAATTACTAACATACATTTTTATTCTGGTTAAAGTTCCCCGGATGGGGGGAGGGCACTGGTCCCGTTTCGGGTTCACTGGGGTGGGGCGTGCCCACCCGTGCCCCTACCTAGCCACGCGCATGGGTATAGGTACTAAGCTTGCCGTTTGTCATTCCGTTTGTAATGCACAAAAATAATGATGGAATGATGGTAGAGCAAAATGGATTGTACACGCATAATATTATTATTATATATTAATTATTATTATTATATATTATAATATATAATGTAATATTATTATTATATATTAATTATTATTATTATATATTATGATTTTTGCATGTCCGTCCGTCCATCCGTCCGTCCGTGCGCACGATAACTCGAGAACACATGTACTTAGAGAGCTGAAATTTTGTTTGTTGACTTTAATAAAAAAAGTAAAATTAAGTTCGACAATTATACAAATCGGGCAACTCCTTCGTGGAGTTGCCATACAAAAATTTCTTTTTATACTGTATAACTTGACACTGCCTGAAAATGCATTGACATAGAGAGCTGAAATATGGTACATGCTGTTTTCATACTAATAGCAAAAAAAAATTCAAAAATAGAATAAATCGGGCAACTCGTTCTTGCTGTTGCCAAATAAAATATAGTTTTTTTACGGATACTGTGAAAATGATCAGTCCTACGCAATTATATTGTTCTAAAGACTTCTTCAGAATATGAAATCCTATAAAATTGGTTATAATCATCCGACAAACCGTTCTAAAAATATATGCGAAAAGCCACTGCAAAAATCAAAATTGCTCAAATCGGTTACCATACGAAATTTCATACGGGCATTTATCTAGGGTATCATAAGAATTGGTCTTATTGTTAGACCAATTCTAGCTTTTTTACTTGTTGTTACAAAATTTGGAAAGCACAGATTCTAGTCTTTAATTTAACGATGGTTAAGGAGTTATACCGAAATTAGACAATATTTTTTTTTAATGACGGTTTTCACTAAGTCAACAAATTATCTATGACCTGAATAGGTGAAGAGCTAATAACTCCTTAACCTTCACAGTTAGAACTTAAATATGTTAAATTAAAGAGGAAAAAAGAAGTAATTTTGGAGGTAGGAGGGTTTTGTGATTTTGGGTACTCTTTCACTTATCGTCATATAATTTTGTTATTACGTATGTGATGGAAACTATGTACTCTCGCAGGTTATCTTTAAGAAAATTTGTTCGTTATTTTTCCGACAGTTAAATTTAAGTGTTGATTACCAGAAAAGGAGATCTATGTACTTTAAAATCTTTTGTACGTAAGTATACCTATGTACATGTGTAGGATAACGACAAATGCCAGTTAATAATGCATTTTGGCAGAAAAATTCTTAAAATTACAAAAAATCCAATTATTTGGTGTCTCATGGTTCTTAAATGAAGGGGGACGAGGGTAGTTTGAGGGTTTATTGTAATGTACATACTATTACCAATTATTTCATCTATTTCAATCGAATTCATAATGACAAAATCATATGACGATAAGTGAAAGAGTACCAAAAATCATAAAACGTCTCCTACCACCATAACGATGCGTTCTAGGCCCTGCACCACCATATAATTCCATATAATTTTTTATCTCAACTCTATGGAATCCTTAAATAGTTTGTACGATTTTCCCAATATCCTCTATACATAATGCTTCAGAACATATTATAATGTCAGACAGAAATTACTAGGGCAACAGTCCACAACCCCCTATCCCCTGACGACTGGTATTGTTAAAATGTTTTATCCTGTTTATTTTTTATTCAACTTTTATTCATTGTAAAAATTAATGATTTTATTCGTTTATCTTTATGGGGACAGAATTCTCAATTGGAGTAGGTACTATACAAATGAAAAATGCATAAGCCCTAGTTGGATCCATTGTTTTGAATTGCAAGGCATCAACGCTAGCTATAGTTATCAGACTACCAGAACACTCCCAATCCTATAAATTATATCGTGCAACTTTACAGGACGCCCAAGTGACGGGAAATATCAAAAATCTCTACATTTGCAATACTTTTGCTTTTATCTTCATTTGCTTACGCCATGTAGATGTAGGCACTTGATTCCCCTATTTCAAAATAAGAATTTCTCTGTATAGCAGGAAAAACTTATCAATGCTTGAGTCCGTATTGAAGAAGTACCCAGCATTTCTGTACTTGAAATAAACTCTGCTTTAAAATTAGGATAAGTATTCTGAAGTATGTACTAGTTATCTATGTATGCAGCATGGCCATCAAATTTGTTATGTTGGAAACCCTACGAGACATACTTCCCCAAATCGAAGGCAAATTGCTTACGTGACTCAAATATTGAAATGAATTTCCTGTGATAATCTATCAGTAGGCCTGGAAAACAAGCTCTCGCAATTGGCGTGGAGGAAAAGAAACAACAAAATGAAAAATTACTATGTCCGCTTCTTTCGGTTTTAATAAAAAAGCAAATGATATTTAGCAGTAATTTCAATCATTCATTCTTCTTCATTAGGTTTGGTCAACAGGAACCATGTAAGTGCACTGTATTCCAAAACAGCGTCAGCACTCAATACTAAACTATACTGTGTCTTCTGAAGTTAATACAAGATTTAGAGATATTATGTGGGCGGTAAGGCTAAATTAGCAATTTTAAGTAGCCTGTTCATGATTTCTTGTGTCGTATGTAATTTCGGCTAAATTAGATAAAAAGGGGTCAAAATACATGTCTTTCTTATAAATTGCAAAATTTTACTATTTATTGTGCGGTTTCATCGTTACTTGTCAATTCCAGTTGAAGGCATTTGTGGCTTAATAGGCTAGAAAAATAAAAAAATATAAAAGGAAAAAGCATCTGTTTCGTTAGCTCAGTGTTAAGAGCAATCGCCCAGAAAGCGGAAAGTCCCGGCTTCAAAACCCGTACGAGGCGGTTGTTTTTTTCTCTTATATTTAATAATTTAATATAGAATCTTAAAAAATAAAAATCACAAAAATTCTTCTATTCCATTGTTTCTTATGAGTTTCTGAATTTTAAGCCAAAAACCACAGTAGTATACTGTATAGCCCATAGTAACGATGAAAAATTGATTTGGAAGCAGCAATAACGGGAAACACTTACTAACAAGAATTTAAACAGAAATTGCATCTATAGATAAGAGGTCTAATGCTTCGATTAAATCCAGAAGAAAATTTTCAGTCTGATGGACCAGATGGCGGATGTAATAGTCAGACCACTTTGATTTGCAGTTGTATGAATGCGTTTGGTAGGTTCATAGCTTGTTAATAAATGCAAGGGATTTTGGAAAAAAAATTAAAAAATAAAAGCAAAGCCGTTCATATGGTCGGACAAATGTAAGGAGAGCTTCGAAAATTTGAAGCAGCAGCTCTGTGAAACTCCAGTATCAAAAGCTGAGAAAAACTTTCATATTGGACACGAATGCTAGCACTGTAGGTATTTGGGCAGTGCTTCTACAGGAGGTAGATGGTCAAGAACTGCCAATAGCTTATTATAGCAAAGCACATTCAAAATCAGAGAGAAATTATTGTGCTACAGGAAAAGAGATACTTTCCATTGTAAATTCAACAAAGCATTTTCATAAATATCTCTACTGGCAGAAATTCATCCTTCACACCAATCATGAAGAGATTGTGGCGGTACATATAAAACACAATTGAACTTGGGAGGTCCTTGTTAAATTTGTAAGGCTTAATTTTGAAAATCAGCGAAAAGAACTGGGTGATTTGCGAAAGGGAGTAGAGTATTAGGCTTCGCATTAAGAAAGGCAAAAATGAAAACAATTGGAAAATAGAACTTCTTGTCAACTCGTTGATTTTATGCTGTTAAAAAGATATTATTAAACGTTTGTTTTCAATTTAATGGTATGCATTGTACATTTTACTTGAAAACAATGTTTTGTTTTGAGAGACCACAATTAAAGAACCGTCTCTAAGAAGTAGAGTTAGCTTACATAGTGTTGTTTTCACTATTCTAAGTTATTGATCTGAAGCATTTAGCTGGCGACTTACTACGAGAAATATGCAACACTTGAAGAGTTTCATGGGTGACAAACATCAGAATTAAATCCCCACACTGGTGACCCCTATCAAGAACACCGATGAAGAACAAGAAGTTCTGCAGAAGTTACGAATAAGTAGATCCGTTGAAGTACACCTCGACCCAAACGACTGTTTAGGACAATTTTCGACACTTGTGGTCACGTTTATTACCCCATATACGTGAAATTATAATATAATATAACTTATAGGAGACCAACAAAACTTCAACATCAACTACAGCGGCCACAATTGGTAGTGTATCTTTAAGCAATAATAACAACAAACAACCTCAACCTCCCTTGGGGGACGAAATCAACAGAATTAGTACAGATGCAACAGCAATCTCATCAGCTGTCTCAACTGCGATCACCTCAATTATCACAAGACAACAAAGGTTTTCTTTTTGGTGCAATCAAAAAGCCCATACCATTGACAACTTTATCAAGCTTTGAATTGACAGCTGGCACAAGGTTTGAAGTACCAGTCAGTAACGACAAATAAATACAATGCTGTTCATGTTACGTTAATTAAGTTTTGCTCTTTGGTTTTCTTTACCATTATTCCATACTTGATCTACTGTTTATACCTGCATTATATATTCATACAAATTCAGGTAATCTGGAAATGTAAACATTTTTCAAGGCACCTAGTCTCATTCCCTAAGTTTGTTTTAGTCATTTTTGTGTCGATAATATTGTTTCGCTCAACGTGAGGTTTTGAAAGAAAGTTAATTTTCTCTCCAAGATTTTCCAGGGATCACCAAACATACGATGTAAACACCATCTCAAGCCTCACACAGGACTCGAATAGTGATTCTGCTTCTGATCCAGCACAACCAGGACCATTAATTCAGTGGCGATTAAAAACGTTCAGTTTTGGAAAAATTTGCCGGAATTGTAATTCGTCCAGCTAGTGGCACAGTTTTCACTCGCTAGGATAAATCAACAAAAAACAATGTCTTTCCATGCCATCAGTGCACTCGATGAGAGCAGCAGTAGGTTGGTCGACGATTTGGTGGCTGCCCCTCCTGAAGAGAACGATTTTTCCAGTACAAAGAACTACTAATTGCTCGATTGTCAAGTAGCGAAGATCAAAATATCAGAAAGGTATTAACTGAACGGCCATAAGGCGACGGTAAACCCTCTCAATTATTGCATGACATGCGGACGCTGGATGGTTTGAAGTTGGGAGATAAGGTTTTGAAGTCTTTCTCCTTGCAACGCTTGCCGTCGCAAATGCCGACGCTGAAAAAATAGCCGAAGTCAATACTCGGTCGGAAATGATTGCTATTAATTCGGATTCAAAAGTCGTCGAGCAGTTGTCTAGCAGGGTAGAAAACTTAGAAAGATTAAACGAAAAAGTAACTTCAGAAAAGGGCCCACCTAGATATAACGTTGCGCATGGGCTACAGCCATATACAGCTATATGCACACTACTTGGTCTCTTTGAGTTCACTCTAATGAAGTTTGGTATCTGTTCTGCCTTTGGTAGCCAAGCACCACGCGAACAGGGTTAAGGACACAGAGTTTCACAAAATTCTTCAAAATTCTTAGTATAGGTTCGAGAAACTGCCAAATGCCGAAAATTCTCGAATTAATCCAGACTTTTTATACCTCGTAGCTTCCGCAAACAAATTTTCTAATCTCTGCACAACTCAGCACATCCGAGTATTCGATCCACTAAGAAAATGATCACAAATAGATATTTTTGGGCGTCTATGAATAGAGATAGCATCATTTGGCCACGCTCCTGTTCAGTCTGTCAGGAAAACAACATATTCATAACAATCTGAGTGCATTTCCGGCCTGTTCTGGACGTTTCCAAGATGTTCACGTTGACATCGTAGGTCCGCCACCTTCTTCCCAAGAATACAGGAATTGCCACACCGTCATCGATAGGCTCACGTGATAGCCTGAGGCAATTCCGCTAATCGACATTAATTGAGAACAGTGGCAGTAGCTCTCTGTCAGGTCTGAAATCGTTTTGGAATACCCCGGAGGATCATTACCGATCATAGCTCGCAGTTCGAATCTGCTTTGTTTTCGAAGCTTTCGAAATTATCGGGCTTTGAGTACAACCGAACAACGGCTTACCACCAACAGGCGAATGGTTTCCTAGAAAGATGGCACCGGACTCTAAAAGCGGCTTTAATGCCGTATACAGAAAGACCATGGACAAAAACGTTACTCATCGTTTTTCTAGGCCTTAGAATGGTACTCAGGGAGGAATTTCTCGCTACATCGGCCGAACTAGCATACGGCGAGAGCTTGCGGCTCCCCAATGATTTTTTCCAAAATTCACAGTTCCTTCCCCAAAAAGAATACGTCCCCATTTTATGTGATTTCCACTCTAAGCAATCTATTAAGCTACTAGAGTATCCATTATTCTTCGCGATCAGTTTAATAGTTTTTATTTCATCTTTAAAATTATCTGGTGATAATGGGATAGATATCAACCTATGTATCATAGAGTGAAAGGCTGACAACTTAGTGGACCATGGATGTGCAGAGTCTGCAGGAATTACAGCATCACAAAATGTATCTTTTCTAAAGATTTTAAAAATTAATGAGTTGTTAGAGATAGCAATTGTCAAGTCTAAAAAATTAATTATTTTATTACCTAACTCTAAAGAGAATTTTATATTATCGTCAAGTTTATTCAATATATTATTCAAGAAATATTTTAGTTGTCGCTCAGTGCCCGTCCATATACATAAAACATCGTCTACATACCTATACCAGGTATGTACGTGTGCCAAAATAGGAGAATTAAAAGAAAACAATGTTTGCTCCAAATGGTCCATAAAAAATTCAGCATAAAAAGGTGAGGAGGCCGACCCCATAGCCAAACCATCTTCTTGAATGTAATTTTTCCCATTAAAATGAAAATAATTTTGATTAAAACTTAAATCAATAAGGTCAATATATTCGTTAACTAGTACTATGTTGTGGATTTTCCTTTGAATTCTATTTATTAACAACCCACGACACCTATGGAATGGTACAGACGGAAACAGACTGGACACATCAATGACACTAATTTAGCATTTTGTTGGATCTCCAAATCTTTAATTTTGTTAATTAATTCAATAGAATTTTTTACAGAATATTTAGGACTAAAACCAATTACGTTAGGTATTGTATTACTCAACCACTTGCATAGGCTCTGGGAAGGATAGTTAAAAGAGGTAGATACTGGCCTTACAGTTATGTTGTCTTTATGAATTTTAGGTAAGCCATACAAAATTGGAATCGAAGGGTTACAATTTTTTAATTGATATTTTAATCTGTTATCCAACAAAAAACTACAGCTATTTAAGGTACAAACCACATCTTTTTGGTATTTATTTGTTGGATCTAGTTTTACTTCCCTAACCTGCATGGTCTCTAAACAGTGAAACATTTTTTCTAAATAATCAGTTTTGCCTTTGAACTATTTCTTCCATCAAAATTTTGCGGCATTCGTTCCTTTCTATAAAAGAGAATTTTTTTCGAGATATCGATAATTTTTGCGACAAACCAGAAATTTTACAAACGTTGCGTATGTCTGTATGTCGACCCCCTAAAATCCATATGACCATGGCACGAACTCCTCCGGAGGCGGCTCAATTAGAACTATGCTCTATCTGCCAAGACGCAGATTGGACCATTAAATCTCGGGCAGTGTCCACCTATTGCGTACACGTATTCTACAAGAAATGTATACAGAAATGGATCAAGGAAAAATCAGGCTGCCCGAAGTGTAGGTTATTCCTATATTAAACGGATTTTTATACGTATACTGATACGATAGCCAAGCTACCGATAGCATGGTCAAGTCACCCTGCTATCAACCTCACTGCAAATGACATCGTCTCCAATGCAGCTGCTCTCGCTGCCGCTAATCTGCGAACGAATAGGTCCAGCGAACGGAAATCCAACCAACGTTTCAGCTGGACGTGAACCATTGGCAGGAGAAGCATATCTAGATCTGGCAGGTACACAAGTACAAGCTGCCGACCTATTTAGAGGCGAGATGTCACGCAGTCATAACGATCTCGATCTTTGACTCGAATGCCTCCAGTACAGGAGCCTGCTAGGAACTTTGAGCAAGCCTCACCACAGTCGACTCATCCGTGGCCAAAACGCTTATCAAGCCCGATCAAGGGATTGAAGTTGACATACGACAGTGACAATTTACGACTCTCCATGGAAGATTTCATCTATCGTGTAAAGGCGTTAACGCGCGCTATGTTGGATGGCGACTTTGATATCTTGATTAGGCATATGGATACCTTGTTCATTTACAGAGCGACCAACTGGTATTAGTCATTATTAAAGATAAATCCAACTCCTACTTGGGAGCAAGTCCGCGCTGTGTTACTTGTTGAATGGGGCGACCCTAGAGATATCATTTCAGTATGTCATCAGATGATGAAAAGGCGGCAAGAAACAGCGGAAAATTTCAATTTGTACTACCAAGCCATGGTTGAAGTGCGAAGCCAGCTGCAGGGAATTTTTAAATCTGATTAGAACTAATTTGTTACCCCCCATTCAACGTCAAATCTGCTTTCACCCAAAGAACTCAATAAGCCAATTGCGGGCTTTGGTGATGCACATTCAAGCTACTCCTGATCGAGTCTGGTTTTCAACTAGTCCTAGCGTAAATAATCGAGCCCTTGCAGTATCTCTTCCTAACTCAATTAATACAATGATAAATTCTTGTTATCGGGGTAACGAAATAAGCGCGATTGACTTAAGTTCAGAGCATGAGACCGGGCCTGATAGCTATGAGATCGAGGTAGCTGCAGTATGCACGAGGGTCCCGGCTCGAGCTCCCACTGTCTTCTGGAACTGTGACCAGCAAGGTCATTTCTATACCGGCTGTCCGCAAAATCCATCGGGTTATTTCTGTTATGGATGTGACCAGAAGGAAGTAATTAAAATTAATTGTAGGACTTGTGCTTAGAAACACCCGCAACGGATCAGGAGCAACAACAACCACTTCCGACCAGGATCCATGCATTACCAGCGATCAGTACAAGCTCAAGCGATCGTTCCTCAGCCGAGAGTCTCTCGACAAGAGCGGCCGAGAACCGTTAAGCTCCTTCACCGGTACCCCAGTAACCCGAGACCTGAAACACCTTCGAAGACAGTACAGATACTTATCCATAAGACAACTTGACTTGTGCAAAAGTCAAGATCGATGAATTTGAAAAACAATTTTCCATACTAGACTTAGATGCCCCGAATTCCACCTCGGAGAGTAATAACAGCGACTACGGCAACCTGCTAGACATTCTTTCGGATCCGTACTTAATCTTTGGCGTTCCTTTAATCCCAATTTCTACAAAACCTTCGAGCATGGCTGAGAAGGAGGTCCAGATTCCCACCTAACAGATATTAAGAAGGCTATCAACCTCTGTGATGACGAGTGGCCGTGAGCCGGCTCAATATCCACTGACACCATATCAAGAGCGCTTAAACAACTATCAAAGTGCTCTTGAAGTGACTATTACAAAACTGTTCTTTATCCAGTCAGGAAAAATATCCACTGTTCGGTGGCGCGAACATTACAACCGTATAAAGTTGAGAGGATGAACTTGGCCCTCAATACAGTGCCGGTACCAGACGACATTCGGCCGTATGCTGAAGTTCAGCTACTCGGGCAAACCGTGTCAGGCTTATTATACAGTGGTGCCACTGTCAGTATCCTAGACCGAGGAACTCTTGAGAAGTTGTCGGAAGTGGAGGTTCAATAGAAGAGGTACAAGACACAAGTGGAGGTTGCTAGTGGTGCCAGGACGAGTATTCATAGTCATGTGGACCTGTGACCTATTTCACAAAATCACAAATTACAACAAAATTCGTAATTGTGATCTGCAAGTACAAAGTAGATCACAATTACGAATTTGTAATACGAGTTTTTTTCACAAAGTACAAATACCAATTTTACTGATAAGAAGTAGAGAAATTAAAGATAAACAACTTTGTTTGTCATAATTTTGTAGAAGTGCGGTTTCACAAGATTTATAGCGTACAACTCCGCTACTACAAGCGTTTGAGCAAACTAATTAAAATGGTGCTTGCATATCTAATAAGATAATAAAAAGAACATTTTTTTTCGAAAGTTTGCCAACGCCTTAATACATGACGCAAAAAAAAAACATCGAGTGAAAAATATTTTGAATCCCTTGAACTGTCAAGGCATTCTTAAAGAAAAAGATGAGAAATACCTTCGTGAAGTTGTGTGGGAAAACATGAAAAAGGGAACAGTGGTAAGTCTGTTCTTTAATGACAATAATATATTACCTAATTAATTTTAGATAAAAGTAAATAATGCGAAGAAAACGGGTTATTATTTATATTATGGAAAGAAGCCTCCAACATTGCAAGGGATTATTGTGGAACCAAAGCCCTATCTTCCTCTTGTCAATCAATGTCCCAAAGCTTTGAAAAAAACAAAAACAAGATACGAGAGATAGGTTTTTCCTTTCAATATTTTTTCTTAAATATATTGTTGTTTTAACTAGACTGCCAAGACAACATAAAAAAGCGGGTGCCAAGAGGACGGAAAGGTCTAAAAATGTTTAAATCCTTTCTTTAAAAAAAGAAAACAGACGGAATTACAAAGGAGCGGGTTTTGAGACTAGGGAGAAGTGATGTAACGTCTGAAATAGAAGGAGAAAATTATTCAGATGTACAGGATACTTCATATTTTAGATATATTATCATAAATATTAAAAAAATAAATAAATCTTTAAGCACGTAATATATTCATAAAACTCCTCATTATTTATTTTATTTATTTTTTTTATGAAAAATGATTAAGAAAATCATTCAATACAGCATGAAATTTTACTTCAGTGAAGACTGAAACGATCAAGTCTTCACCGAAAAAAGCTCTTATCAGCGAATTGTCGCGAGCTGCATACATTGTGATCGCAACAATGTATGCACGATAGCACGACGATGGTTGGATATTTATGAAAATATCAAATTTCAATTCCAACCATCGTTCGTCGCGATAATTCTGGGCATGTTTAAACATGCCCAGCGGTAAATAATTTTCTTAGGATAGGAATGCTAATTAAGCACTTTCCTATCCTGAACAACTAGACTTGCGATTAAAAAGATCTAAGTCGAGTGACAGTCGGTTTTTGAGCGCTAAAGAAATAGGCAGTCGAGCTAATTTAGAAAAAAAGGAGCAAGAAATTTCCGGGAGTAGTAAAAATTAGTTAATTTTTGAGGAAAAGTAAAAGACTTTCGGGAGTATTAATAAAAGAGTTAATTTGAAACAAAAAGGTTTTTTGCCCAAAAAAAAGGTGGAATAAGAAGTGATCGGCTCAGTTGTTTTAAAGGCAAATTTTAGAAACGGGGACGTTCACTCCTCACCAAGTCGAGTAGCCATAGTTAAAGTTTAATTGTGTAAGAGAAAATATTGTGAAAAAAATAAAAGAGTGCACTGAAGCCAGAAGCACCTAGTGTAAAAATAAAGTGTAAATAAATCAAAACAAAAGGGAGTTCTTTTTTACGGATACGGAGGTACTATCTGCTCCGGCAAACCTTGGGCAGCCAGGTTTGTAGTAATAAGTGTAAAAGAATATAACACAACTCTGATAACAGCTTAACAGCTTTTAAAACAGGTCTGATAACAGCTTAACAGCTTATAAAACAGGTCTGATAACAGCTTTTAAAACAGGTCTGATAACAGCTTATAGAACAGGTCTGATAACAGCTTAACAGCTTTTAAAACAGCTCAGATAACAGCTTAACAGCTTTTAAATAGCTCTGATAACAGCTTAACAGCTTTTAAAACAGCTCTGATAACAGCTTAACAGCTTTTCAAACAGCTCGGATAACAGCTTAACAGCTTTTAAAACAGCTCTGATAACAGCTTAACAGCTTTTAAAACAGGTCTGATAACAGCTTAACAGCTTTTCAAACAGCTCTGATAACAGCTTAACAGCTTTTAAAACAGGTCTGATAACAGCTTAACAGCTTTTAAAACAGCTCAGATAACAGCTTAACAGCTTTTAAATAGCTCTGATAACAGCTTAACAGCTTTTAAAACAGCTCTGATAACAGCTTAACAGCTTTTCAAACAGCTCGGATAACAGCTTAACAGCTTTTAAAACAGCTCTGATAACAGCTCAACAGCTTTTAAAACAGGTCTGATAACAGCTTATAAAACAGGTCTGATAACAGCCTAACAGCTTTTAAAACAGGTCTGATAACAGCTTAACAGCTTATAAAACAGGTCTGATTACAGCTTAACAGCTTTTAAAACAGCTCAGATAACAGCTTAACAGCTTTTCAAACAGCTCTGATAACAGCTTAACAGCTTTTAAACAGCTCTGATAACAGCTTAACAGCTTTTAAAACAGCCCTGATAAAAGCTTAACAGCTTTTCAAACAGGTCTGATAACAGCTTAACAGCTTTTAAAACAGCTCTAATAACAGCTTAACAGCTTTTAAAACAGGTGTGGTAACAGCTTAACAACTTATAAAACAGCTTTTTCAGCTCTTCCACAGATAGAAGGATAGACTCTAGAGTAGTCAGCGTCAAATTGATGCCACGCGTCAAATATCCGTTTCAAGCGCCATACCAAGACCAGGCACCCACCACCACAACCAATACCACCACCACCTACCACCACCCACCACCACCCACCACCACCCACCACCACCCACCACCCGTTGTAGTGGTCAAACATTATTCGGGAGTTCCGGGCTTTGTATGGGAAATTGAATAAAAAGAAGGCCATATATAAAGTATCATTTATTAAAAATTAAAAAGTATTAATTCTTATAATCTTATGGTACAGAGCTGTATGTAATCAAAATTTCCTGTGTTTGATGAATCTGTTGTTGAAATCAACATCTGCATACAGTGTAAGTTTACATGATCCTTTATGAGCTCTCCAAGTATACAAAATGAGAATTTCTAGTGCTAAGCTAAATCGCACTTTTTAAGGCATGTCTCGTAATTACTTTTTGTCAATGTTTGGTAGAATTTATATAGCTTCACAACTTGTTTTAGGCATCTAGCAACACCACAACATTCACATGTATCTGGTCCATCCGTTGAATCATCTCTTGACCAAGGGCAGCTTATATAGTGTTCACCAAATTTTGACTCGACTTTTTCAATATTTTCAAATAATTTTAAAAAGTTATAGCATTCTTGAATTTCTTTCTTATGCTCATCGAGTAAAATGTTATTATATTCTCCTAAAAACTCTTCAATATCCATCTTAACAGTTCAGCATTCGGGAATACACTAACCACTAACCAAACTCTCGTGCAATTTTCCCTTCCCCTTTTAGATTTTGTATAGAACATACCAGATTCTTATAAAATTGTCTGCTACCTAGTAGATTTTGGATTTTGGTTCTCGCACCGTTTTGGAGATATGAATTTTTTAAAGTCACTATATACCCTAACTAATTTTTTAAAAGATATTTATATACCGATTTTTTATATAGAACATATGGATTTATATAAGGCTTACACATCAGGAAATGCATAAAATCTTGGATTTTTCTTTGGAACATACTGTTACAAGATTCTAATAAAATTTTCTCTGCCTGTTAGATTTTGTATGGAACATACTGTTACCGGATTCTTACCAGATTCTTATAAAATTTTCTTTCGCTTGTTAGATTTTGTATGGAACATACTATTACCAGATTCTTATACAATTTTCTTATACTTTTTAAATTGTGAACTGAGCATGGTACCAGATTCTTATAAAATTTTTCTTATTTTTTCTTTTGTATAGAATATACTGCAACCAAATTCTTATAGCCTTTCATTTTGCTGCGGTCTATTTTCAGATATTATATAATGTGCATTCATCTAGAACAAAAATCTAAAGCTCGGTTTGTTCACATATGAATTTATATAAGGTTTATAAGGAAAGGCAGTTACCAGATTCTTATAAAATTTTCTTCCACCTGTAAGATTATGTATGGAACATACTGTTACCAGAAATCTTCTTCTTTACAGTTTACTCACAGCTAATTATAATCTCCCATACAACTTGCACTACTCATCATCCAAGTGAACCCAAGAGCAGACGCTCTCGGTTTCAAAGGTTAAGGTGACGTCAGAGGTCAAGACAATGTGCCAAATCCATATAAATAGTAGTTTCATAACTTGTTTTTTCAATTGATATTTTGCTCTTTACCCAAACAGATCACTGTTTCTTGGCAAGCTAATTACGCAATAATTTCAACATGAGTTCTAAGGACACTACAAACCTTCTAAAGCCTACGGAAGAAAGGAGTAAAGAATATTCATATAAAGCTAAGTCTACATCTATGAAATCGATGCTTTCCAGAAATAAAGAAGAAAGTTTTTCATCCAAAAACGAGTCGACTGTCCCCTACCAACAGGTCGAAAAATCAGGATATTCCAACAAAGATTGCAAAAAGTAAAGACGGAGAGATGTTATTTGTGAAAATGGTGCACAAGGAACCTTCTAAAGTCATGTTGGTCTAAAGGCATAAGGAATATTCATTATAAGTATCAGTCTATATCTATGAAATCCTGGCTTTCCTGAGCTAAAGAAAAAAGACCTTAGACTTAAGCTATAATGTAATTAAAACAAATTATTTCAATAAATGGCATTATAAACATAATACAATTTTTATTTACAATACATATTTTAGACTAGACTAGACTTAATATATTTTCTGCGACGCATGTCGCTTAATAGTGATAATTGAAGCAAAAAAATGATTATTGCTCACACCGTGTGTCGTTTTCAGCCAAATTTGTTGTTTGCAGATGAAGTGAACATACTTTCCTTATGTAATCCATTGGGATCACTTTTGATATATATCATGAAGCTTTCTTAATCATATTATGTAATTTTTTTCAAATGTGGTAAGATATCCTACTAGAGTTATATCATTCCAAATACCCACTCTCAACATCGCGGTCTTCACTATTGAACTTGAAGCATTATCAACTTTTTTTCAACCTTCCTGATACTCATACAACACCATTTCGAGGAGATAAATGCCAAATACCATCCAGCAAAACTTTTAACTTAATACATAACTTACAGTACCTACTCTCAACCCACCACCACGATCTTCCCTATGGACATGGAGAATTATCACATATCCAGCGAGATTGCTGATTAGGATTTTACTGCTTATTCATAGCTCCCATACAACTTCAACTACACACAAGACAACATATCATACCACATTAATATCATAACACAGCGTTCGTCTATCAAAGCTTTTAATTTAACCCACTCTCAACTTAATGGTAAGTAAACAATGTACCTGCCCCCAATAGTATGAAGATAAAATTATCATATTCTTATCAGCTTCATGTGAACTATGATATCGGGGAATCAATCAAATCTCATAACAGTGTGACTGATTGAGAAATTTTATTGAAAATAAAAAACAATTCGTCATAAAGACTTTTCAATACAAACTCCTAGATACACAAAAAACGTTAATCGCTCAATTTGCCTGCTTTACTCGGCTATATTTGTTTACGCAAGATATCAAATTACCAACGACCTGGCCACCTTTTCTAATGCTTTAATTTCCATTACTTCTAATGATTTCATGTGTCTTACCATCCCAAGCAGCCGTGATCAATTTTTACACATCGAATATCATAACATGATCACTCTTGTTTATAAAAGACACCTACAGACCACAACTTACGTAATAGTTGTTGTTGTTGTTTTTTTCAGCAAAAGAAATTTTCAAGTATATCTTCCACTACTCATCTAAGACATCATATCCCACAGATTAATATCGGTTGTTGTTGTTTTCAGTTAAAGAAATTGGGAATCTTACATAAATCGCTCAATTTGTTTACTTTAATCGGCTGCTGTGCGAATTTGTTTACATTATTCGACTGCGCATTTGTTTACTTTGCTGGACTGTGCGAATTTGTTTATGCAAGGAATAAAATCAGAAGCATTCCACCTGAAGAGCAAAATTACACATTTACTAATTTCCATTACTTATCTAAGTGAACATATCTACCTACATTCGCCCCAATCAGCTTCGCCTGATCTATTTTTAGATATATGATCATATGGTGCAATCTTGTTTATAAAAAACACCGACAGATTAATATCATCAAATCTTTAATCCACAACTTTTGTTGTTGCTTTTTTGTTTTTGAGCTACTAATATTAATTACACCTGAGAAGGTAAGATCACTAATATCCTCGAACCATAGCCCGTAGAGGATTTCTGATGAAAATTTTAGCCCCACTAGTACTAATACTATTGGCATGGACAAAAAATATCCTAGGGCTGGAGAGTGCTGAAAGTAATCTCGTATCCCCAAGCCCGAGATGAACAACATATGTAAGTACCGACTAATGCCGCTAGGGGACCTTGCTCAAGAAATGGTGCTTGCACTCGAGAGAGCAACTGTTACTTTTTAATACACGCACCCCCAGGACCCAATAATAATAAGAAAACATCAAGCCAAGGTGATATCATGTTGTGAAATTCGAATGATGCTGATATCTACAACAGCACTTGAAAACAACAAAACCAAGATGACGTCATGCTGATATCTAGAACTTCCCCGCTAATAAAAGAAAACAGCAAAACCAAGGCATGCTAGTAGTTCCGGCTGATGCCGCTAGGTAACCTTACTCAAGAAATGGCGAGCCCGTAGAGAATTTCTGATGAGAATTTCGTCCCCCCTCCCACCCTACACCACCTAGAATCCATTGGCATGAACAAAAATAACTTGAATTATTAATACGCTAATATCTCGAAAACTATAATACCCCCTCACAAATCACCCATCTAGAATCCATTGGCATGAACAAAAATTTCCTACCGTTAACTTTAATTATTACTAATATTAGTTCAAAACCAAAAGCCTACATTTAGGCGCACCACATATCTATCCAAGAAAACCGGAGCATGCTGGTAGTACCGACTAATGCCGCTAGGGCGCAGCCAAGACCAAATCCATCAATAAAGCTTCCCACCCCTTCACAAATATATAGAACTGAAAGTGATCTCGTATCCCGAAACTCGAGATGAAAAACTTAGAGGCTACGAGTCTGAGATGAAAAATAAGCGAACTCCAGAAGCAAAATCGAAAACCTATGCTATTTCCCTATGCTGGAGAGAGCTAAAAGTGGTCTCGTATCCCCAAAGTGGTCTCGTATCCCCAAAGTGGTCTCGTATCCCCAAGATTCGAGATGAAAAATAAGCGAACTTCAGAAACAAAATCGAAATCCTATGCTATTTCCCTATGCTGGAGAGTGCTAAAAGTGGTCTCGTATCCCCCAAAGTGGTCTCGTATCTCCAACATCCAAGACATAAACCAGGACATACAAGACACAGACCCACATTTAGTATGGATTTACACCACCTAGCGACGGTGGCGCCATCTGTGGGGAAATCCTGGAGGCTCAAAAAAGTGATCCAGAATGAACATAGAATAACTACTAAGTGTATTTCACCGACTTAACTCCGGCTTCCCACAACCCACCGAAATGAGGTGAAGCTGGAGCCCCTTGTACACTCATCGTATCTGCTGTTTCATGATTGGCTTGAAGATATACCTTTTTTACTTGATAATCTTATTTAGTTTTTGCGCCGACGAAATTACTGCCACAATTCGAACATACATGGCGGCCAAGACCACGACATGCTACGAATCGCTTAAAGGCTGCCAGAAAGGCGTCTGTAGAGAGGTCACTCACGACCTCTATGTGAATAGCCTTTGTGCATAGGCACACAAAAATGGCTAGATACCCCTTACGACAGCTTCTCGTTCGAGATATGCTGAGGTTGGGAACAAGGTGAGTATAAGGCGCTTAATTACGTTAACGCCACATCAGGGGAGGAATTTCCCCAAGACCGTCCATACGTGATGAAGAGTCACATCCTGCCCGAGGTGTTCCTGCACAGGCAGTTGGTAGGCAGCTGGTTGCCTGACTGAATACGGCAGATCCAGAGAGGAAAACTTGGGATGAATGGCACTGTGGGAGTGTGTCCTATAACAATGGACTCCGGATATCAGGCGACCTCCGGTTTCAACCCTAGCCTTATCTCGGCATGCCAGCTCTGCTGAGATGAACCAATCTTTCCGAGCATACTCATGGGAACGAAATTGAAAAGCCCATAAATTCTGAGGGAGGTGCACTTCTAAATGTACCAAAAACCCATTCCGGGGTTCTTACCGACCCCTACAACATCCAGGACATTACAAGTCCTTGATCTGATGGTGATGCGATGGATACAGTCCCCCAAGACGAGGAGGACCTTCTTAGGTCTCCAGAACATAGTCAAAAGGACAGCTGGAATACTGAAGTTCCCACTTGCAAAGAGCTTAAGCCAAAATTCTCTGGCGCGGCTAAGAGAGATTTAAATGGCTTTTAAAACACGGTCACACAGAAGCAGAAGCTAGAAGAATTGCTGCACTTCAGATAGATCAGCAGAATGAGGAGAGTCTCAAAAACGGACTCGCTCTGACTCTTCTCCTAAAGTGGAGCAACCTAGTGCTAAACGCAGTAAGGCAGCAACGGAGAATCCTTCAAAGAAGCACGTCTCCCTCCCTTCGCGTCAGCAGCCTTCCTATAACGAAGTTGCAGAGAGCGTTCAGGTGGGTATTCTTCACGTCGGTTATCCTGAGGTGGTACTCAACGTGGATCAATTGAAGTCCGTACAGGGTGCTATTTTGAGAGAAATCGCGGCAAGAAAGCAAAGCCGCCTGAAGCAAGACTCCTGCGCTCCACATTTAGACCAGAGTCGCTGGTTCTTAACTTTGCCAATCAAGATACCGTGACTTGGCTGAAAGGTGTAGTTGGGGAGCTAAAGCCTTGGGAAGGAGCCATCCTTGTGATGGTCCAGGAAAGTGAAATTCCTCGCCCCCAAGTCCTTGTGGGATACTTTCCGAACAGCGCTGAAGACTTTACGGATTTCATTCTCGATTACATCGAGGGTCAGAACTTGGGGTTAAAGGTGCCTAAATGGATAGTGTTGCGCAAAGTCCAGAAACCGTCAGTCAGAGAGCTGACTTTCTCCGTAGACCATGTATCCATGGAGGAGCTAAAGAAGGCTGAATTCGGAATTGGGTACAAGTTCAGCTCTGTGCAAATTTGACCCAAGGGTGGAGCAGTAAAGGCTGTGTCGGAGGCTGGGGATGGCCCAAGTCATAATAAAACTCCCGCTGGCGGTCCTCAGCCTTCGACATCAGGAGTCAGTAGGCCTAAACTCTTGGTCAAGGCAAAGGCGGGCCCTGGTAAAGCATTCGCGACTGCAGAGCCCAAGTCGAGGTCTTCCGAAAAGAAGTCTACAAGAAGTAGCCCCCTTTTGTCCGTGCTAAGCCGGCCAAAAGCAAATCTCCTAAGGGATCCACTACCAAGGCTGACAGTGGCCACATAAAAAGCCATCTTAGTCATGGCCAATGATCATCTAAGTAGTTGCCTTCAGATAAATCTCCTGTATGCTAAAGCGGCATCAGACGTGTTTATCAGGAGATTTATGTCGGAGAAACTTAGTGTGGCCTTCTCACAAAATCATGTAAGTTAATATATAGTAATGAACATGAATATCCTAGGGCAGCATTACTCCTCAATTCTAATTTAAACTTTATTCCTCTTTCACAGTTCATCTCGAGGGACGTAGTTACAGCAGTTGTCCTGGTACCAACTTCGGGAGGTAGCCACGAGGCAGTAGTTAGCTCAGCCTAATTTCCCGGATACATTACCTCCCCCAGAGCTAAAACGGCTCATCAACTCCTGTAAACGTAGAGGAAAGCAATTCATCGTTGGATGCGATGCAAACGCACATCATACGCTATGGGGCAGCATGGATACCAACGGCAGGTGTGAGTTCCTTTACAATTTTATATTATCTAACAATTTAGAGATACTACATCAAGGTAATAAGCCAACCCTTATGAATATTATTAGACAAGAGGTCCTGGACCTAACACTTGCCAGTATGTTCATAAGTACAAAAGTAAATAGGTGGCATGTATCGAACGAGATTTCCATGTCAGATCACAGATATATCAGGTTCGATATAGATGCCACACTCAGCACATATTAGGAGTACAGAATCCATAAATTAACTAACTGGGAACTCTATCGACAACAGCTTAAGGCTGTAGTTGACTTTCCCGGCGGTGGTATTAGGACGACGAAAGAGCTAGACTCAGCTTCGAACGGCTATAATGACTTCATTCGAACACAGTTGCCCTCTGAAACAAAAGACCTGCAAACGGCAGGTACCTTGGTGGAATAGGGAACTGAGCTTGAAAAGAAAAGAAGTCAGGAAACTATTCAACAGAGCTAAACTCTCTGCCATCTGGGCGAATATAAAAAGGCTCTAATAGAATATAATACGGAATTAAGGAGATCCAAAAGAAGATCTTGCCGGACCTTCTGCGAACGCATAGCTCAATTGCCCGTAGCTACCAGGCTCCATAACGTACTTTCGAAGGATCACACGAATGGTATAGGCTCACTTCAAAAAGAAGATGGGAACTACACCGAGAGTGGCGAGGAAAAAGTCAGGCTCTTATTAGAAACTCACTTTCCCGACTCTCTCACTCCTGATCAAGGAATAGTAGCTCCAGACCCAATTGAGGGGAAAAGCACAGGGTCTCTAATAGGAGCAAAAGCCCTGCGGGTAGAATCTTCACTCCTAACAAGGTTAGATGGGCCATTGGAACATTTAAGCCCTTTAAATCTGCTGAAGGAGATGGCATCTTCCCCGCCCTACTACAGCAAGCTGTTGAAGAAATACTCTTTCCACTACAAAAAAATGTCAAGGACGTCAAGGTGGTATTTGTACCCAAAGCAGGAAAAAGAGCTAGTTCTCTAGCCAATGCGTTCCAACCCATCAGCCTCTCCTCATTTCTACTTAAGTGCATGCAAAAAATCCTAGACTTACACATTCAAAGTGAAATTCTGATTAAATCAGCACTTCATTCTAAGCAGTTCGCTTATCAAGCTGGCAAGTCTACCGTGACTGCCATTCACACATTAGTCAAAGACCTCGAAAACGTACTCAAAGCAAAGGGGGTGGCTTTATGTGCATTTGCAGACATAGAAGGAGCCTTCGATAATACCTCCTTCGATGAATTGAATCAGCTACCAAGGATAAAGGCTTTGAGCCCTCCACGGTAAACTGGATAGCCCGAACTCTAGGGAACTGCTCAGGCACGATCACTGCAGCAAAAGGCTGCTCTCTCCAAACTCCGCTCGTGGTGTTTAAACAAAGGCCTTAGCATAAAACCCAACGAAACGTTTTCCGTTCACAAGAAGTTCGAAGCTTTCACTAACGGCTCCTCTTCTTGATAACACGGTTGATATTTTCGGACGAAGTCAAATATCTGGGGGTAACTCTAGATAAGAAACTTAGCTGGAATTCGCATCTGTACAGAGTGACGGATAGAGCGGTGCGATCTCTCTACACGTGTCGTCGCTTCATTGGCAGAACATGTGGTCTGAAGCCAAAAATTATGTACTGGATGTACACCACGATGGTTATGCAGCCCTCGTATGGTGGCCAAAAGCTAATCAAAAGACGGCTGAGGCTCTGCTTCAAAAGACCCAGCGGCTTGCCTCTCTGGGAATAACTGGTGCCATGATTACTTGTCCTCAGCAGTCATGGAAGCCTTATTAAACCTTCCACCCCTACATTTCCAGATTGAAAAGGAAGCGATCTCCAGTGCTATTAGAGTACAAAAGGAGAAACAGTTAAAGCCATGGGATCTGGTTGGTCATTTAAGTATCTTAAAACAGATATGTTTCGAGCAAATGACGACAATATCTGATATAATCACACCCAGGGTGGATTTTGTAAGACCATTCCAAGTGGTTCTTGGAGACAGACAGCAATGGCGTTCCACTAAACCGTCCTTCCAACAAGGATCGATAGTGTGGTATACAGACGGTTCAAAAACTAACAGTGGGGTCGGACTGGCTGTATATGGCCCCATATGCCATATATCAAAGGCTCTAGGTTCTACCCCTACCGCATTAATAGAGCCATAAATGGCTCAACCATTAATATCCTCACGGACAGTCAAGCTGCCCTCAAGGTCTCAAAGTCCTACACTGTCAAGTCAGGGATAGTCTGGATATGTCTCTCTACAAACCCTCAAAAATTTATCAATGAGAAACAAAGTTATGCTCATATCGGTACCTGGACATAAGTGGCACAAAGGCAATGAAATTGCTGATGGCCTAGCCAAGAGAGGAGCGGAAACTCAGTTTGTCGGGCCAGAGCCTTTTTGTGGCACTTCAAAGTGTTACCTCAGAGCTGCCCCAACTAACTGGGAGAACAAACAAAAATCCCTGTATTGGGAAAGGCTACAAGGACTTCGTCAGGCAAAAAGTTTATCGACACCTCTGGCGGAAAAACAAAAGAACTCCTACTCCTTAGAAGAACAGAGCTCAAAATGATTACTGAGCTCTTCTCAGTCCATGGCTCCTTGAGGTATCACCAAAACAAGCAGGGTTTGGCTGAGACTTCATCCTGATGCTTCTGTCAAGATGCTCACGAAACCTCGGAGTACTTGCTTTGAAACTGCGAAGCATTGGCCAGGCGGAGACTAGTCCACCTTGAACATGCTTTTCTTCTACCAAGTTACGTGTGGAACCTCAATCCCAGCATGATTCTAGACTTTATTAACAGTCTGAACCTAGAAATGGAGTAACGGGGACTCACAATAGATCTTTCAGGTCGCAGTGATTGCGAGGCTAATACCTACACACCCCTTCACAAATCTAATCTAATCTAATCTATGCTGACGTTGAAAAGCCCCGCACAATCTACGCCCACGTAAGTGAACGGACGAGAAATGTTGACCCGAGGCGAATGTAGATCGGACATCAATTGGATCTGCGTTTGGCTGCAATACTTGAAGCACTTGACATACTTCCTTATGTACCTTTTAACCGCATTCCGACCATTGAGAAAGAAAGATGTTCGTAAAACCGATAACTTTAAGGTCGGACCTCCATGAAGGCAAGTAGCATGAGCGTTTTTAATTTGAAGCTGTGTCAAATGACTGTTTGTGGTTAAGATATGTGTATGCTGTTCAATATAGGTAAAGACAAGTGTCGCAAGCGCCCTATTATTCATATTAAGCCAGAGTGGGCTAAAAACGGATTCAATGAAGCTATCTTGATAGATCTCAAGGTCTCCTCTCCACTCAGAAGGTTGTTGATTTCATCCGAAAAATTAATCGATTGGCTGTGTCTTATCCAGAAAGTACATGGCGATTCGGGTTCTGCTGTCGTTAAGGAACATGATAAAACAAAGGTCTTATCACAGCACTTGCATGCTATTCGTTTGCAAAGTTCTGTAACTCTAAGCAAGCGACCTATTGATGAAAAACATTTCAAAACATCTTCAGCAGTGTCATTTATGTTTATTGTATGAAATGTTTTAGGGATTTTGAGCTCAAAACTTTCAGGGTCAAGTTCCGGAATGTTATATATAAAATCCTAGTACATATATGTACCCTATGTGCATATACATATATATGTATAACGTTGGAATGTTATATATATAATCCTAGGTACATATTGGACATATAAAATAAAAAAGAAAAGAAAATCATAAATTATGATTTTCAATAAACTAATCATGTACAAAACACGATTAGTTTATCTTCCAAAAAGGGTGAAGAAAATTGCATCAGCAATTTTCTTGAAATTCCAAACAATTCATAAAATTTTTCCCATCAAACGACTTGGGAAAAACAAAAGTTTCAGATTTCAACCAAGTCGTTTAATAGCAACAACCTCCACGACAAATTTTGCCTTCAGCAAAATTTGTCAGTGGAAATAATTAAATTCACAAAGAAATCAAAAAGCAAATCGTACCTTCAGTACAATTTGCCGTGAAAAAATTCAATATGTATGTACATACGTACATACACATTGTGTAAAAAGCTTTCGTGATAAGAAACGCGCGCCGCATAAATGCATTGTATGTATATGCGCGTCGCGATTTCAAACGGTGGCTGATGTTTTAAAAAGTGTAAGATTACATTTTTGCAGCCATCGTTCAACGCGAATAATTCTGGACATGTTCAAACATGTCCAGAGTTAAAAAGTTAAATTTTCTCAGGATAAGAAAATGCAATTTAGCATTTTCTATCCTGAACGACGGCTCTTGATCACGATGAATGTGATCGAGAGTTGAGTTGGTTGTCGAGAACGAGTCGGTTTTTTAAAGCTGTTGAGGAAAGTTGGCCTCTTTGATTTTCACGCGGTTCGGAATTATTTTTAATGGTTGTTGTTCGGTTACCTCTAAAATAAAAATTATATGAAAAAAAGATTAGATTAGGTTTGGAATTATTTTTAATGGTTGTTGTTCGGTTACCTCTAAAATAAAAATTATATGAAAAAAAGATTAGATTAGGTTTGGAATTATTTTTAATGGTTGTTGTTCGGTTACCTCTAAAATAAAAGTTATATGAAAAAAAGATTAGATTAGGTTTGGAATTATTTTTAATGGTTGTTGTTCGGTTACCTCTAAAATAAAAATTATATGAAAAAAAGGTTAGGTTTGGAATTATTTTTAATGGTTGTTGTTCGGTTACCTCTAAAATAAAAATTATATGAAAAAAAGATTAAGCGCGGAATTATTTTTAATGTTTGTGGTGCGATTAAAAAAAAAAGTTATCAAAAAGATTAAGTGAGACTTTTTAATGTTTGTGGAAGAAAATACAAAGGTGATGCACGAGAAAACGAGCAAGTGTAATTCGTAACTTGGATTAACGATTCCGCGACCCAGAAACAATCACAAGGTGAGTGATATATAGCTATACAAATATAACAATTGGCGCAGCCGGTAGGATCAAGGAAGCTTGGTCAAGTTAAACGATCGTAAACGCTTGAAAAGCCTTGGTCCTACACGAATCTACGGGGAACCTGTGACACTAGCCACATTATACGGCACATTATTTCGTCACCCCCAACGCTCGGGGTAGATATCATCTATAGGCGCCTCTGCTCCAGGCGAGCAAGCGTTCACCCCAGTGAGTGAAAAGACAGCATTAAGAGACTTGGACCTCCAGATTGGAATTCATCACCGAATACCAGAAGCCCCTTTCCAGCAGCGAGAAGGAGGATAACGAAGACAGCCCCACTCAGCAACCAACTCCAGAAGGAAGATATCATCGTTCCTGGGTTGAAGGGGATTTCGAAGAAGGTTTTAAGCCCCCCTTTCAACCATATCCAGGGGAAATAAGTAGGCCTGGGCCCCCCCGGCAGCAAACAGAAGCACCGGAAATTGTAACTTCGTTCCAGGATTGAAAGGGATCTCGAAGTCGGCAAAAACCCCCCTTTCAATCTCAGCCAAGGGAAATAAGACGGCAGGAGCCCCCCTAGTAGCAAGAAACATTCCAGAAGGGAATACTCCAAGAAGGCTGGAAGCCCCCCTTTTGGACAACGCGGGACGCATATGTCAGGAGTAAACTCGACACCGGCACCTGAGACAGGCACGAGATTAAACTCCATACCTTCATCCGACGCGGAGAAATCCCCAGGTGAAAATCTTCATCACCTCCGGGAAGGTACAGACGACGCCCCCGAAGACAACCCAACACAATCAACTAGCCAGGATCCAGACCCATCACAGCAGGAAAGAAAAGGAGTTCGCCTTCGAAGCGGCACCGTTTTAACAGGGCCCACAGTTGTATCTAAAGTAAGTCTAGATAAGTTTTTAGATAAGTTGTTAGAAAAGGCACGTGAATCCGATAAGCTCACTGTCACGCACTGCGACGCTCTTGACCATAGATTAAGTCAAGGCAGAGAGCAGAGGCTGACAAAAATCGAAAAATTTAAAAAAGATACAGAGCGATTCAAACAGGAGCTTATCGAATTTGCCGGGCTTTCACGTTCACTAGATTTAGATAAGAGCTCAGCCAGTGTAGTTGTAAGCGCTGAAAGTGACAGTGAAATTGGTGGTGACGAAGCGGACCAAACAACCGCCGAAAATCTCCTTAGTGGCTGGCTAGAAGTATCCTTCACGGATTCTAGTCCAGAAACCAGCCCTGAAACCCGACAAAGCACAAGTAGACTACCCTACAAAAGTTTAAATAAAAAGATAATCACAATGGTAGATTATGCGAAGGTGGCCAAGCTCACGGCACAACTAGTTCCTCTGTTTTCGGGTGAAAATACCCCACAGCTAGGTCGTGAGCTACAAACATTTATTGGCTGTTGCAAACAGGCCCTACACTGTTTAAGTGAGGAAGAAAAACCAGCCTTCCTACATATCTTGCCCACAAGACTTCGTGGCGATGCTTATCAGCTGTTTGCTTCGGACGTTCCAACTACTTTTAGTGAGGTGGAGGAACGTCTGAACAGAACCTACCTACCACGAGAATCGTACCAAGAGTTGGTCAACAAATTGATCACAATGAGGCAAAACCCGTTGGAAACTCTCACTGCCTTCACAACAAGAGTGAAGCAGTTGTTGATGCTTTGCAACGAGGCAGCGGTACTGAAGTACGGAGCAACGGCAGCCCCAGCTGTGAAGACACAGTTGGCGGACTTCGCCAAGAATGCCCTCAAAAGTGGAGTGAACAATCCCCACCTATGCCAGTACCTCCTCACGCTGGTAGAAAATGATCTAGAGCAGCTGATACAAAAGGCTCTAGACATGGAAAAGCTGCAAGCAGGCACAGTTTTCGTCCAAACGCCGCTAACGCAACAGCCATATCCAATGGCACCAATAGACCCTAGCCTTCGAGTTCGGGCTCTCAGCCGAACCCCTTACCATCAAGCCCCACAGCCACCCATGTATGCATCACCACGAGCACAAGAGCCCAGGCAGTTTAACAATCCCCCATACGTACATGCTCAACCACTACGCCCGCCATTTTCACGAAGGGATTTTAGACAACCGGATACACAGAATCTGGTACAAAACATCACTTGCAATTTCTGCCAGAAGCGGGGACACACCTACACAGAGTGTCTAAAACGCAAAAACACCCCCTTCTGCACTAACTGTAGAAGTTACGGGCATGACATTCGCGACTGTCGAAACAACCAAACACAGTCTGCAAATCGTTTCACACGAGGATCGCCTAACAATCAACCACAGTCTGACCCGAACAATACAAAAGGCCCCAGAGTCTTTACCATAAGACAAAAATGTGATTTTTGTGGGCGCCGTGGACATAAGATCGACGAATGTCGGCAAAAGCAAAAGTGGGAGGATAAAAAACAGGGAAACGACAAAGAGTCGACCCAAAACTCCCCGGCTCGACTATAAACCCTACCAGCAATAAACAAGGGTCTTCTCAGCCGCCCAACTTCAGTGTGCCCACCGCCAGACTTCCTCTAGACATAGGTCTAAATGGTCAGGCCCAGCTAATAGTGGACACCGGCGCTGAGATTAGTATAATTAAGAAAAAAGCTCTCAAATCTCGCGAGCTAATAAACACCAACAAAAAACTAACGCTTCAAAGCCCTTTTGGCACCGGAAAAACCTTAGGAAGTTGCCAAGGAAACTTCATGCTAAAAAGTAACTTACCTTGCAACTTTCAGGTGGTAAAAAACATCCCAGGTATTTCTGACGACGGCTTGCTAGGAAATGATTTCCTAGCCAAAAACTGTAATGTTGAGGGACCCAACAAGGTTCTGCGATTTCCTCGCACGGAAACCAATCCAGAAGAGTTTGCTGTTCCATTAGAAACCGCATCGGATAACCCGTGTTCACAAAACACAGTCAACAAAGAGATACTGGTAGAAGATATTAAACCCGAAGGGGATACACCTTCTACCCGAAGTGTTCTCAAAGCTTCTCAGTCAGAAGAAGTCGGCTGTGATAAACAAGAACGCGATAAGGGTGAGTTGATTACCAAAAATCTGGCTTGCAAGACTGGCCAGCATCAGGTAAATTTAAATGAACCTGTGTGCATACCAGCAAGGTCTCAGATCGTAGTCAAAGTTCCGTTGCAGTTGCAGGAAGAAATGCTCAGTCTGTCAAAAGAAATAGACGACGGAGTCTTCTTAGCGAACAGCCTGCTCTCAGCTGGGTTAAAGGCAGTCCCTATAGGAATCCTCAACACACGCAGTTCCCAAGTAGTCCTAAAAAGCGTGAACCTAAAGCTGGTTCCCATTAAAGACTACACTGTCATCCCCATCAAACGAGAGCCAGATAAAGATATTGCAACAGCCCATCCCTTGAATCCCATGAGTCGAAATGACGGCGATGGTGAGCATCAAAATATAAGTAGATCTAAGATTAAGAAAATAGGGCACAAGAGCCCCAGCCAACTAAGCGGTCATAAGAAACTGCTCCAAGACGTTTGCGGGTCCCTCATGAAAACCCCAACGTCAGGCGCTGGCCAGCACACAAACGGTCTGCCGATAGCAACTCCCGCAGATCCATCTGACCCAGCGCCTCTCATATATAAAACAAGTAGGTTAAGAGTTAAAATAAGTAATACAAAATCGTTAAAGAAGATTAGATTTAATAAAAATAAAAATAGGGCAATAAGCGCTGAACAAACGGCCACCCTACAACATATAAAATACTTGTTCCCAAACGAAGTCGAACAAGAAGACACCAGTAATCAGCCCCGCCTCACCAGACTAGAGCAAGAACTCAGTCTGGATGAAACTCTAAACACTGAGGAAAAAGCCTCAATAACAGATCTCTGTTATGAATATGATGACATATTCTTTTTAAAAGGTGACAGGCTTACACATACCAATGCCATCACCCACGACATCCCTTTGGTGCAAGACCAAGCACCTATTAACCAAAAGATGTACCGGTTACCAGAGACACAGCGAAATGTCATAAATGAGCAACTCAGAGAAATGCTAGACAACGACATTGTCCAGCCCAGCAAAAGCCCATGGAACTCGCCACTGCTAGTCGTCCCCAAAAAAGCGGGACCAGATGGTGAGAAAAGGTGGCGCGTCGTCGTTGATTTCCGTAAGTTGAACGAAAAAACGATTGGCGACGCCTTCCCGCTACCACGGATTGAGGATATCCTCGATCAACTGGGCCATTCAAGATACTTCACTACCCTAGACCTAGCCAATGGCTATCATCAGGTACTCGTCGATCCGAAAGATCGAGCAAAAACGGCTTTCAGTACCAACTACGGGCATTATGAATTCAAACGCATGCCGTTCGGGCTTAAAGGAGCCCCGGCCACATTTCAGCGTTTAATGAATTTCATATTAACTGGCCTACAAGGCCTAGAATGTTTCGTCTACTTAGATGACATCGTCATCTATGGAAAAAGTCTGGCAGATCACAACGAAAAGCTTCGCAAAGTCTTTGACAGGTTAAGAGAAAATAACCTGAAACTTCAACCTGAGAAATGTCAATTTCTCAGGCGCGAGGTAGTGTACTTAGGACACAAATGTTCTAACCAAGGAGCACTACCTGACCCTAGCAAAACGGCATGCGTCCAAACTTTCCCCACTCCTAAGACAGTAAGGCAAGTGCAATCATTTTTAGGCCTTGCGAATTACTACAGAAAATTCATACCCGATTTTTCAAAAACTGTACGTCCTCTAACAAACTTACTCCGAAAGGATGTAAAGTTTAAGTGGACTGAGAAATGCCAAGAGGCATTTCAAAGCATTAAGAACGCTTTAATTTCCCCTCCACTCTTAATATATCCCGATTTTTCAAAACCATTCAACCTTACCACAGACGCCAGCAGCGAGGCTCTTGGAGCAGTTCTCTCTCAAGGAGAGGTAGGAAGTGACCAGCCCATTGCCTACGCCAGCCGTACCCTGAACAAAGCCGAACGTAACTATTCCACTATTGAAAAAGAGTTACTGGCCATAGTTTGGGCGACTAAAAATTTCAGGTGTTATCTGCAAGGCCGAGAGTTCACGGTCTATACAGATCACAAACCACTCAAGGGTGTCTTCAATGTTAAAGACCCCACAACCCGTCTGGTGAGATTTCACCATAAACTTTCCGAGTTCAATTATAAAATTGAATATAAGCCCGGAAAGTACAACACGAATGCCGATGCTTTAAGCCGCATTCCACGGGATAAAAACAAAGACAAGGAAACTGCAACCTTCACGGTAGAAGCTATAGTCCACCACCAAATGGACTCGGATATAGAGGAGGAAAAACACTCATCGGACCAAAAGGAGTGTCTGCAATGCAATGCAGTAACCAGAGCCCAGACACGAAACATTCAGGGAAGTGGAACAAATCAAGACAGCCAGTCCAAACAAAAAGAACAAACCCATCATCCAGAAGCGGCAGAAGACCTTGACAGTCCACCTAGTACCAATCCGCAAATTATAGACGAAACTCGTCCCCCTGAGGTAATCACAAGCCCAGAGGAGATTCAATTAATCTTAAAAGATTATCATGATTCTCTCTTTGGCGGCCATCAGGGAGTGATAAAAACCTATAAACGGATTCGAAGAAAGTACTGGTGGAGGCACATGCTTAGTGACATCAAAAAGCACATTAAGCGGTGTGCCAAATGTCAAACCATGAAGGCCTCACCACAGTATAAAATGCCAATGGTAATTACAGACGTAGCGGAACAACCATTCGATAAAATCTATCTAGATATAGTCGGCCCACTAGAGGAAACTGAATCCGGAAATAAATATATATTAACGTTTCAGGATAACCTCACGAAGTTTGTAGATTGGTATGCCATACCAAATGGGGAAGCTATAACGGTAGCGCAAATTTTCTTCGACGAAATCGTCACACGCTACCGCATTCCCAAAAGAATAGTCACCGATCAGGGAAGTAATTTCCTGAGTGACCTATTCAAAAAGGTATGCAAACTCCTCAGGATAAGTAAGCTGCAGACTTCAGCTTATCATCCCCAATCAAATGGAGCACTCGAACGTGCACATAGACCATTGATTGAATATCTACGAACTATAGTGGACGAAAATCCCAGCTCATGGGATAGTTATCTGCGAACCGCAGCTTTCGTGTACAACAACAGTGTACACGAAGGGACAAAATTAACTCCCATGGACTGCCTCTACGGCTTTACAGCGGACGTTCCGTCCAACTTAAGGCGAGATCCTGAACCCGTGTATAATCACGAGAGCTACTACCATATTCTCAGGTATAAGCTTCAAAAGTCTTACGCCATGGCACGGAAAAATCTTCTGATGAGTAAACAACGCTCGAAAAATTACTATGACAAAGCTGTACGTCCCCTGACATTTCACAGAGGAGACAAGGTTCTACTCAAGAGCGAGAGTCGTAAACATAAGCTCTCCCAGATTTGGGTAGGACCCTATACGGTAACCGGCATTCCCAGCTCAGTTAACACAACAATTAAAATTCGTAAACGAGAGGTGACGGTACACAACAATCGTCTAAAACCTTTCTACGAATAACATGGTGTCAATATAATCTAAGTAATTCTAAGATACATATATAATAGAATGTAAGCCACCAAGTCAACAAAAACCCCATTTTAATATCCTATCCTATCCTCTCCTAGATGACAATGCGGTCAATAATTCTCTACGGACTGTTCCTGACCACAATAGGAGCCCTCGCGGAGGAACCTTACTCTATAACGCCCCTAAATAATACGGGAGTACTATTTGAGGACCTTGGAAGCCTATCAGTTTACCACGACACTTGGAGCGTCATTACTGAGTTCGATCTGGGCGAGTTGGACAATCAGACAAAACTGGCGGAACGTGCGGAACACTACGTTCATCAATTATGTGGTAACAAATCCTTCGATCAAGATCTATGTACCCTACAAACCAAACATGTACATGCCCTGATGGAAAACATCAAGAGACGCACCAATGTCATTAAAGAGGCAGTGCCTAAATCACGCAAGCCCCGATCCATCTTTGATGGGATAGGTAATGCGATGCACTATCTCTTTGGCACTATGGATAGCGGAAACGAACAAGAGGTGTACAGCCGACTACACGAATTAGAGGTAAATACTCAAACCTTAGCTGATCTGGAAAAGCAACAGATCAGTGTAATAAAAACCACTTTTGAACAAATTCAAAAACCCTTATCCTCACTGTCTGAACGACAACACCAGATAATCAATCAGATTAACCATCTGCAGAATACAACGGATGATTTGATAGCCCACCAAATAAGACAAGAAATCATTTCTAGTTTGACACTACAAATGATAGAGTTGGAATTTAGACAACAAGCTCTACTAGACATAATAGTGTCCAGCAGGACTAATCAGATTCATCCTCTTTTAATTTCCCCGAATCTCTTGCTAGAAATTTATCACAAATCTCATTCCACTTGTCCCAACCTACAGGACTGTTTGTCAGTTCTGTATCAAACAGCAGATGTTAAGACACATTTGTTACAGGACAAATTAGTTATCCGAATCAAACTTCCCATATTTAATATTCCCAAGATGAAAATCCAACAGATTAGATGTTTTCCCATACGGGTGGATTCAAACCACTCATTAATACCTGATATTGAATTTTCCCATGTGGCGAGTCAAATCCAGACCCAGGAATTTCTGCTGCTGAAGCCACAAAACCTGAGATCTTTCAAAAAAATTTCAAAGGGAATCGATGAGGATACTTGGGTTGGTAAGCTAAATACACCAATCACAAAAGCTAGTAAAACAGATGAATGTATCATCAAACTTTTGTTTAACCCATTAGACGAAAACCCACAGTGTAGTTTCAGGGTTCAAATTCCCCCAAGGGACACAGTAATTAAACTCAATAGACCAAATTCGTGGCTGTATTCCTTAACCGAAACTACTATAGTACATATAACTTGTACTCAACAGTTACTCACTCATCGTCTCGCAAAACAAGGAATCATGACAGTCAACGAACCATGTTCCTTGCAAATAGGGCCTCATACACTTTATTATGAAGCAGAAAATTTGCATCCGCTTAGAATCCTCCAACCAACCTACTTCCCAGGCACAAACGAAACTCAGGATGAGCTGGCAGAATACATGTCCAAGATATCCGCTCCTAAAAACCTTGAGAAACAACCAACGTTACTCCTCGGAGACGATACAAACCAACGTATCCACCTAGATACAAAATCTCTAGACGAAATCCGTACCAAAGTGAACAACATTCACTTTGGACCAAAGGCCAAGATTCCTCATATACTCTCTATTACATCCCTATCAATGACCGGACTCTTGTTGCTAATTGCATCTGTGGTGGCATTAGCAAAATATATCGTACCCGCATTCATGGCATGGGTTGCTAAACGAAGACAACAGCCCACAACTGAAAACACCCCCATGGAACCGGTTTACGCTAAAACCCAAGAAAAATTGAAACGGGCTCAAAGTCTCCCCAGAGCGAGATCTATACAAGTAGTATAATCAAAAGATCTATATTCGTTGGTTGGCCCCCGACTCATTCTTATGTTACTGGCGCAGCATCCTACCCTTTCACTACACTGGTATTAGAAGATAAGTTAAAATAATAGTAGCAAATATAAGATAAAGCGAACACGCGAAAATTATTTAGTAGTACCTAAGAAAAAAAAATTTTTTTTAATAAACCTAAGTAGTACATAGCAAAGTAGAAATAATAAATTAAATAAGCAAAAAAAAAAAGATAATAAATAGAAGAAAGAAAGGCATAAGACAGAGTTAAAACAAATAACCACTTAAAACATAAAAGATAATCGAAATTTATTTACACAAAAAATAACAAAAATAATAAATAAATAATATTCCGTAACATTAAGTAATAAATAATAATAATTAGCTAATTACTAAAATATAGACATTAAATCATAAGATTATATTAAATAGAAGTGTAATGTACTAAGGCTATAAATAGGAAATAGCTACTTACATTAGTAGAAAAATAGAATAACAAGTTAACAAATAAGACATTAACTAGGATAGCAAAAACAAACTAATACGGCTAACCAACATTAAGAATAAACACCAAAAATAGACAGTACTTTCTTAAAAACCGCCAGCATAGAGTAGCAAGGAAATATAATTCCCCAGAATTTCATACTTAACCTAGAATAAATCAACAACGTAGGACAATTAAACAACGTAGAAATTATCAGGCAAAGTAGAGTAAGTAAATATTTAGACTCCAGTATAAGATAAGTCTAACAACAAATTATAATCCGCCAACACAGAAACCGACATACGAGAAAACTCAACTCCCTGCCCAGAGCCCCTTGAACCATTTTTGCCAACCCAAATATAAGCTGAAAAAAAAATATAAACCTGAAAAACACCCAAAACAACAAAAAATAAATAACTAGAGTACATTAGTTATAAAATTTTATTGAAATAAAAAATACAAATATTATATTAATAGCCAAAAAGTTAACAAAATTTCAAATCACAAAAAAAATTTAGAAAAAAGCAAAAAAAAATACTCTTAACACTAGAATTCAGGAAAAATTCAGCGGAGACTATTGGGGGATGTCCCGGATCATCCACGAACCTGAAAAAAAAAAAAAAAAAAAATGTTTTAGAATCACATCTGGAAATAACTTATACGAAGTATCCTTCTTACAGTTAGGGAACTCTTAGGCCGGTCCGCACTCGGCATCCCAGTCCTCCTGGGCATGACTAGGTCCCTCTCCAGGTAGATCCCAGTCCTCCTGGGCGGGAACGGACGAAACACCCCAGGTCTCGTCAGAGGCGAGACCCGGTTCTGCACCCGGGAGATCCAATTCGGATCCGGAAGAACCGATCCAGGTCGTCACGTCATGCACCAAATAGTTGGGATGCATCCGACAACTAGGGCAGGCACACCATCCTACCTCCCCAGCTAGCGCCAAAGTAGCTCCTAGAAGAAAAGAGAGTTATGAAAATAACTAGAATTAAGTAACAAAATCAAAAAAAAACTCACCCATAACTACCCAGGAACTCCCACCGTGGGGCCACAAGCACAGCTCCACCCGATGAAACACATCAGCCTCCGCCGGGGCACCCCAGATGCATACATCTGGACGCCCATTCCGCCTCAGCAGCAGCCTGATGAGCCCACGCCACCGAGGAGCCACACTCTGAACAAAAATCGAAAGTACCCTCATACAATTGGGTATTGGGCTGGTGTACGGAGCACGTGGGGAAACTACCTCACAGAATTCCATTTTGAAACAAACTATGAACGGAACTACAAAAATCGCCCCATATAAAGGGCAAAACCCCAAACGTTAGCAAAAAATTGATCAAGATGCAGTTAAAATGCATCGTGTACTTATCTTGTTTAAAGATACAAATCCCACACAATTCATTTCTTTTTTCTCCCTTTTTCAAGCCGGTACAAGATGCATTGCAATATCTCATACCAACTCTACGTGCACCAAGTTTTTTTTATTTTGTTTAAGGCAGATATCAAATTCATCACAACTTGATAAAACACCCCATACGGAATCCACACCCACACAGCTTTTCGAGAATTATTCCTCTTCAAAGAATAACTCTCTTTTTCGCGGGGGGAAGGAATGTTATATATAAAATCCTAGTACATATATGTACCCTATGTGCATATACATATATATGTATAACGTTGGAATGTTATATATATAATCCTAGGTACATATTGGACATATAAAATAAAAAAGAAAAGAAAATCATAAATTATGATTTTCAATAAACTAATCATGTACAAAACACGATTAGTTTATCTTCCAAAAAGGGTGAAGAAAATTGCATCAGCAATTTTCTTGAAATTCCAAACAATTCATAAAATTTTTCCCATCAAACGACTTGGGAAAAACAAAAGTTTCAGATTTCAACCAAGTCGTTTAATAGCAACAACCTCCACGACAAATTTTGCCTTCAGCAAAATTTGTCAGTGGAAATAATTAAATTCACAAAGAAATCAAAAAGCAAATCGTACCTTCAGTACAATTTGCCGTGAAAAAATTCAATATGTATGTACATACGTACATACACATTGTGTAAAAAGCTTTCGTGATAAGAAACGCGCGCCGCATAAATGCATTGTATGTATATGCGCGTCGCGATTTCAAACGGTGGCTGATGTTTTAAAAAGTGTAAGATTACATTTTTGCAGCCATCGTTCAACGCGAATAATTCTGGACATGTTCAAACATGTCCAGAGTTAAAAAGTTAAATTTTCTCAGGATAAGAAAATGCAATTTAGCATTTTCTATCCTGAACGACGGCTCTTGATCACGATGAATGTGATCGAGAGTTGAGTTGGTTGTCGAGAACGAGTCGGTTTTTTAAAGTTGTTGAGGAAAGTTGGCCTCTTTGATTTTCACGCGGTTCGGAATTATTTTTAATGGTTGTTGTTCGGTTACCTCTAAAATAAAAATTATATGAAAAAAAGATTAGATTAGGTTTGGAATTATTTTTAATGGTTGTTGTTCGGTTACCTCTAAAATAAAAATTATATGAAAAAAAGATTAGATTAGGTTTGGAATTATTTTTAATGGTTGTTGTTCGGTTACCTCTAAAATAAAAATTATATGAAAAAAAGGTTAGGTTTGGAATTATTTTTAATGGTTGTTGTTCGGTTACCTCTAAAATAAAAATTATATGAAAAAAAGATTAAGCGCGGAATTATTTTTAATGTTTGTGGTGCGATTAAAAAAAAAAGTTATCAAAAAGATTAAGTGAGACTTTTTAATGTTTGTGGAAGAAAATACAAAGGTGATGCACGAGAAAACGAGCAAGTGTAATTCGTAACTTGGATTAACGATTCCGCGACCCAGAAACAATCACAAGGTGAGTGATATATAGCTATACAAATATAACAGGAATATCAAACCGAGTAGGCCAAGAGGACTGAGATTTCGCACGCCATTTGGGTCCGTGCCACCAACGCCTATTTTCTGACAGCTTCTTTGCTGTGATTCCTCAACTTGCCACATCTACGGGGTTGTCTGCGGAAGGCATATGCCGTCAGGGTATTGGACCTAGAATGTCTATGTTTTCTGATACTCTATTACTAACAAATTTTTTTTAATTGATGCGGATGGTTTCGAACCCGCAAGATCACGATGGTTGAATCTATCCATGCGAAAATGCTCAAATTCTTCGTCATAACAGAGGCCTTATATTTCCTTATCAATCTTGAAAGTAAAGCGGCTCCACACAGCTGTAACCGCGGAAGCGTGGCAGATTTTAAAATAGCTACTTTCGTTTGAGCACAAATTAATTGTATTCAAATGTACCATTAATTTCAGGTCGAAAGTACAAAGCTGCTGCATAGGCACGGTCAGATGAGTCGAAGAAGCAATGAATGTGTAAAACACCTTGTGGTTCTGTTTCAAAAAATCGAGGAATTGTGATTGACCTTATTTTAGGTAATAAGTCAATATATTCAGCCCATCGATTAGCAATATCTTCAGAAACAGGCTCATCCTCCTCTAGTCCTCTCTGCCATAAAACTTGTTGTAGAATCTTTGGGGTTATGGTAATTGGGGCCAACCATCCCAAAGGACCATAGATTCGCGCAATTTCTGATAATTTTTACCATTTAGTAAATGGACGTTCAGTGCATTTCAAGTCGAGGTCAAACGAAAATGAGTCATCTGAAGGATTGAAGTTTATACTTAATATTCTGACAACGTTTTCTTTGTTTAACACCACTGGGTGTGATGCTAGTCGCTCTGATAAAGGAATATCTGCCAAAATGCTTTCACTATTAGAGGCTCATTTCCTTAATTGAAATTGACGAAGTTGTAATAGAGCATCCACTTGATTTCGGCATTGAATAGCTTCCACGAGAGTGTTTGCTCCAGACAGTACGTCATCTACATACATTTTCGGAGAAATAATATTAGCTCCTTTAGGAAAATTATGACCTTCGTCCTGTGCAAGTTGATGTAGAGTACAAATTGCAAGAAAAGGTGCACTTCATATAGCAAAGGTCACCGTAACCATACGAAACTCTTCCAGAGGATCTTCAATCCTACGCCGCCAGATAATCCTCTGATAATTTTGATCATCCGGGTGAATAAGAACTTGACGATATATACGAGCTATATCTTTGAATACGTATTTTTCTGTCGCCATTCAAAGAGAAGTAAGCGCACATCTTGTTTTCTCGCTGAAGGGGAGTACCCGTAAGTAAATTATCGTTGAAATAATATCCATTTAATGTTTTGCAACTAGCATCGAAGACCACACGCGTTTTTGTAGTTGGAACCTTTTCCATGTGGCCTAATTACAAATATTCTTCGAGGCAGTCATTATAATCCCTTTTTAGGGAGGGGTTTGTTTCAAGCCGTTCCCCTAAACTAAGAAATCTCTTTAGAGCTATTTCTCTAGATCCCTTAAAAGTGGCTCTTCTTTCCGAAGGCGTGGAAAAGGGTAGGCGTCCAGTATTCGCTCTTGAATGCGTTGTCCTGAACTTGGCCTCACACGCTTTCTCTTCAGCTGAAAAAGGAGTGGATGTTGTGACTCAGGTACCTTTGCCCCGAATCACAACCATAATACCGACACATCAATGCATCGTTCAATACGATATATTGATGTACCATTAATTGACCCTGAAAAAAACATTTCAACTTAAATTTCATTCAAAACCTCATTCAAAATTTAAAATGCATCACAAATGCATTCCCATATTATAACAAAATGCAATTTAGCATAAATTGCTTTTTGCTATCAGACACACATTCCACTCACATGATATTCAACCTTACCTACATACAGTGTCTTCTTATTTTTTTTTTTTCGTATGTACAGTGTGCAAATGCGACAGTGAACCGTGTCGACTGTGCGAAGAGGAAGATGAAACCTCGATGCACGTTATATGCGAGTGCCCAGCACTTGCAGGTCTAAGGATGCAAATCACTGGAAGAGAACTTATCTCTCCAGATAATGTCTGCAATCTAACTCCGAAAGCAATAATCGAGCTCGTTAAAAGACTCGATTTTGCCTAATCACTATAGGGTAAGGCACAATAGATCAACTATGGTCGCGGTGTCCGCAAGGTCCTGGAGGCCTAGTCGCCCCTACTCTTAACATTAAGATTAACATTTAACAGTGTGCATACGTACATTACTTACTTCCTCCAATCTAATTGTATGTATATACATACATACAATTATCACAATATTCACGCCCTCTTAAAATTAATATTACAAGACGGGCGCACAAGTGCATATCAGATTACAGTTTTGCATTGATGCATATAGCTCGCATCAAAACTTTTTTACCGTAGAGTCTGAAATATAATTTCTAATCTAAAAAAAATTGATAGTTCTATATCCAAAAAGCAGTGAATTCTAAGTTCTAATATAACAAAAATTGTTATTTCCGCATCAATAACGCAGTGGATTAAAATTTCTTTTACTAATTCCTGTTCAGTGAATTTAATTCCTAGTGTATCAATTCCTGTTACGAACTAAATATATCATAATCTCAAAAATAACTGAAGTGTAGTTATCATTTCTACCATCGAAAATTTTAATTCCTTTACCAAAGACGAGTTGTGGGCTCTCTATCCCAGAGCACGGCTCACAAACTATAACATTTTGGTGGCAGCGGTACCTCGAATCAGTTTCAATAATTAAATTAAATAAAAATAAAAGAAATTAATAGTAAATCCGCCACAGTTATAACAACTGGTGGCAGCAGTAATTTTTTAAAAAAAAAACAAAAATCAGTGTCAATAAAATTAATAGAGATAAATAAAACAAACAAAAATAAGTAAATCAATAAAAATAAATTAAACACTTAAATCAAACATAATATATAACATAAATCCAACCAAATATAACAAACTGGTGGCAGCTGTGTTTATATACAATAAAACCCAGTGTTTAAAAAAAAAATTAAAAAAAAATAGCCCGCGTAATATACTGTACTTAGAGGAATTTAAAATTGTAACAGCCAGAGTGCTCCAACGAAGGAATTTAGAGAGGATTCATCCCTGCCTTAATTGAGACGAATTATCACAGAAGGAAGACATCTAGAAATCGTCGCCCAGGACGCGCGACGTATCAACACCCTCATCTTCCACATCCCTTAGCAACAACATCCACAACGGCCAAGACGCCAGACACAGCAAACATACAACAAATAACCAAACCACCACATTCATCATCCCGGAATAAATAATATATTGGATAAAATTAAAGGTAGCGTGGAAAGCTGTTTTTTTTCTCTTTCGAATTTTAAAATTTATATATATACATAATTAAATATTATCTTATTGTCAACATAAAAATAGAAGAATCACTTAGTGGAAAAAAATATTCTCAAGGTACAGAAATATTCCGTTCCTTTTTTTTCTCGAGGAACAGTGCAAAATCATCCGGCTAAACTTACTTTTTTTTGTGGTTTTTATTCACTTTCATCGCCTTTTTCCTAACTGTTACTAAAATTTCTTCGTTTTTTTTACCCATCCCAATTTAAATTCCCGCAATACAAACTAACAAACATATTTGCATATTTTCTGGTTTTCTAAACAATCGCAACTTATCTGCAAAATTAAATATTTTCTATTTATTTGCATACCTTCTAATTAATTACATTTTTCCCGACTATTCGCATATTTACATATACGTTTTTCGAATTATCTATATATTTTCATTTGCAAAGAGTGAAAAAGAATTCTTTCTATATTCTTCAATTTTCTTCCAATTTTAAAGAAAGTTTCGATTCTACACATTAAAAGTAAAATCCGCTCTTCCTAGAAGCGACCTCTGCGGTAAGACTTCGTGAGCTTGCTGGCCAGAGCACTTCGACTAAAATCGATAATCGGTCCCCTGCGGTAGGACTTCGTGAGCCTATCGATCAGGAGATAGATTTAAATCGGAAAGAGTGATTATTGATATCTTTTTACTCCTCTATATTATCTCCTTATAAACTAAATTAAAATTTACTTCGTTGCGTATCCCATTTTTATCCTGTATCTCAGTTAACATAATTATAAAAAAAAACATACATTACATACAATACAAAAAAAAATTTCTTTTATTGTTTTCTCCTCTTGTTTTGTGTAACACAATTTTATTTTCATCTTTTCACAATTTTTATGTCCCTCAAAATAACTCGACGCAAACATGACTGAAGAAAACAAATCTTTCGATGAGCTTTGCTTGTCACAAGTCCCAAAACTGTCAGAAATTAGACAAATTCTGGCCGACTATCATAGAGCCAATGAAAGCAAAAGGACTTCAGACTTTACTTCTGAAAAACTCCAAAAAACCGAAACCCTGATTCAAGATCATGAAGATTTTACTGAAACTCATGATTATTTTAAGCAGTCATGCTATGACAAAGCAGAGGACTGGTACAATCTTACAAAGGCAACTCTGTCTGATAGGTTGAAATCCATATCAATCCACCCAGAGCGCAAAAATAACCCGTTTTACATTCCACTTCCAAAAACTTCACAAAAAACACATAACGAAATAATCTTGAATGTTGGCCCAAACGACAAAGACAGCGAATACTTCGCAAATGATGTTTACATAAACATGGAAACATCATTCTCAGACACTGTAATTGCGCTGCAGGAACAATTGGACTCTCGATTCCAAAATGTAACGAATAATACAAATAACTCCGCAGATCACCACCATAATGTCTCTTACAGAGACCAATCAAATTTCTTCTTATCAGACGCAAGGTCATTAATCCCCAACTTTAGTGGAAATTCTAAGGATTTCCACAAATTTATTTCAAGTTGTGATGACATGCACGCAACAGCATCGACGGTGAACGAAAAGCACTCCCTCCTTAGTTTAATAAGGAGTAAATTATCTGCAGAGGCATACGATATTTTCAGGTACAATCAAGTTTAAGATTGGCCTACTTTAAAATTAATTTTAACTCAAACTTTCGAGGAAAAAACTCCAAGATGTACTCTGCAGGCTCAATTAAATAATTGCAAGCAAAGAATAGGAGAAAATGTAAAAGACTTTCTACAGAGACTTAACACAAGTTTATCCAAATTAAATGAAGCAACACACTCATATACAAGCGATAGAGTTCTTTTAAAGTCCCTTTTAAAAGATAATGAGTGTCAAGCAGTGAGAGCTATAGAGGATGGATTATCTAATCCACAACTACAGATTTTAGCCAAACTGCATTCGGATAAATCTTTTTCTGCATTAAAATCACACATTTTGGACCATGCAGCACACTTAGAGCAGAAACAACTCGGCTTTCAAACACAAAACAAGGTAAATCAAATTCCATTTGCACAAGCAATAAATTCCTGTCTCCGCCCAGTCATACAACACCCCACGCAAAGTTTCAACTCAGCTCCAAAACTAAACTCGCAATTACAACGCCCTCCGGATTTTAATAAGGTCACATCTCCGCCACAGGTACCATCTTGTCGATATTGTCATCGAATTGGGCACACTATCGAAAAATGTCGGACAAGAGCGGTGAACAACAATCGTTCTGGCAACAATCAGGGAAATCAAAATAATTTCCAAAAGGTGAACAATACTCCACCAACAAAACACGGCTGACAGACAGCCTCAAAATATGAACTGGCAGCAGCCAGTATTCCGAGAAAGTCGAACTCCACCGCCGAGATACAATAATGCCAATATCTCGGCTAGATCGCAATCTCCAAAGAGGAGAAATAGCAAAACTTCATCGTCATCCAGTCAGGGAAACTGGATGCAGCGGGGGGTTGTAGCATTTTTTCTACTTTGTAGCAAATTGTCCCGGGCAAGGGCAATTCTTTAGTCCATAGGACGACGAACTCAGTGGCTCTTTTGCCCCCCTTTTAAGTTCTTTTAATATAATTATGTTATTTTTTATTTGATTCTTTTTTTGGAATGAATTCTTACTCCTTTTTCTTCGAAGAAACACTATAAGATTTGTTACATGCAATTTTCATCTTTATTCCATTATTCTTTTTGTTTATCTTTTTTGTCTTCATATCTACCTAGGCTAATTTTACTTATTTTAGCGCCCGTCTGCTACCACTAAACTTTGAGGCCTACTCATTTAAGGGCATATAAAGTAGAAGCATGCATATATATATATAAATAAATAATTAAATAGATAAATAATTAATAGATATTAAACAATTAATTTTTAACACTTATCACACCTGGCCAGGTCTCCGCAGTACCCGCTGTTAAGATTTCTCCCACGTGGATGTGTTGAGCTTGCCTGATTTATGGACTATCTTGTAGTCATATTCCTCAAGACGTATTCTCCATCTCATTAGTCTTGAGGAGTGGTCTTTCAGATTCATGAGCCATACTAATGGCTTATGGTCAGTTATAATTGTAAACTGTCTGCCATAAACGTATGGTCTGAATTGCTCAACTGCGAAAACGATAGCTAAGAGCTCTTTCTCTATAGTTGAGTAACGAGTCTCTGCACCATTGAGAACTCGGCTCACATAGGCGATTGGATGATCTCCTTGGTCATCAACTTGCGAAATAACAGCTCCGATGGCGTAGTCACTGGCATCGGAAGTGACAACAAATTCTTTATGGAAATCAGGATATTATAAAATTGGTGCTGAAATTAATTTATTGCGTAACTCGCAAAATGCTTCATCACAGATTGCGTCGAACTTGAAAGGCGTATCTTTTTTCAAAAGATTTGTAAGGGGTTTTGCAATTTTGTATAAAGCGGCGAAAATACCCGCAAACCAAGGAAGGCTTTAATATCTTACTCCTTCTTGGGTCTGGGATAGGACTGAACTGACTTGATTTTTGCTGGGTCTGGTTTGACTCCATTTTCTGTAATTATGTACCCTAAATACATAATTTCCTTTCTTAGGAAATGGCACTTGTCGTGTTGAAGTTTGAGGTTGAAATCGCGGAGGCGGCTAAATATTGCTGTGAGTCTTGTATTAGGATCTTTGAGATTATATCCATGGACTACAATATCGTCCATGTATACGAAGCCATAGATGCCTTGAAGTCCAACATTGTTCATGGCTCGTTAAAAAGTAGCAGGGGCTCCTTTTAAACCAAATGGCATACGATTGTATTCTTAGTGGCCATAGGGTGTGCTAAAGGCAGTTTTCTACCTGTCCTTCGAGTCCATTTTTATCTGGTGGAATCCACTGGCTAAGTCGAGTGCGGTGAAATATTTCGATTTCCCCAACTGGTCTAATATATCAGTGATATTAGGCACTGGGTATGCATAGCCAATAGTAATGTCGTTAATACGACGAAAGTCTACCCCTACTCGCCACTTTTTTTCCATTTTCATCTGGCTTTTTAGGAACCAGGAGAATTGGAGAATTCCAGGGACTATGTGAAGGTCTGATGATGTCTGACTCAAGCATTTCTTATATTTGCCTATTAATTTCAGTTCGGCTTGCTTCAGTCTATAAGGCTTGGTATAAATTGGAGGTTTGTCTTGGAGTGTCTCGATCTAGTGGGTAATCGCATCTGTATATGAAAGGAAATCCCCTTCTATGAAGAAGAGATCGTTGAATTCCCTACAGATATTGCGAATACTCTCAGATTACTCTGAATTACAGTGATCCAATTTTATAAGGTTTTGCAGTTTAATTATTCTGCCCTTAATTGGATCTCTTTCAGAGTCTGTGGAGATGACCACAAAGTCGTCCAAGTCTTGGTAAACTGGGTTCACCTCGTAAGGGTCCAGATCGGCGTCCCCTCATTTGTATTGAGGATTAGGACTTTTGCCATACCATTGACTGGTTTGACTATTGAATTTCCAGGAAACAAACCTGGCCTTATTTCCTTCTTGAGACAGACCGATTGATATTAAATAGAAGGAGTTGGAATTTCAATAATGAACTCTGATCGGGCCGGAATTTTAATTTAATTTAATTTATCCGATTCTTTCGGATTTTTAATAGGAAGGAGATATGATTCCAACTTTTGTGGAATTTGGAAGCAGTTATACGATGATTCCGACTCGATAGAGTTTGAAGGAGATAAAACCTTATTGAAATTCTTTGACTTTTTGGATTTATTCTTGTAATTCACTTTTTGTGAATTTATTGATGAAGGAGATGGAACTTTACTAGATACATCCTGTGCGGCTGTTGATGGAGTTTCACTTTTATGTTCTTGCTTCATATCATGTGAAGCTTTGGATGAAGATTGATTTTATTTAATTCGGCTTTTTTTCTGGCTATAGATGGAGATAGATTTTTACCTTTATGCTTCATTTCTTGTGAAGCACTGGTTGGCGATCGATTTGCATTGCTTTTCGCAGCAATTGATGGGGATAGATTTGTATTAGTAATTATATCGGAGAATGTTATCTCCGTATATAATAGACTTTTTGTTTGAGACCTCTTTTCTGGGTCTTCATTTTTCAAATAAACTTATGGATAATTTGAATAGTAGTCTTTGTAAGGATAGAATTCATTTGATTCATTCACTTCTAGAGAAATACATTTATTTTTGTAATTGATACTAGCATTGTATCGAGATAAAAAGTCATGACCAACTAGGCCATCGTATGAGAGGATGGAGTTATTTCCCACCATTTGAAATGGGTGTTCTAGGATGGAGTTATTATTATTTGAAGATTCTAAATTCAATTTAGCAAAGATAAGCCCTTCCGTAGAAGTGGACTCTGTAAACAAAGAATTTATATTGCAGACAGCATCTCTGTGGCAGATACTATCTGGCTCCAATGGATGGAGTTTAATTAGGCTGATCTCTGCTCTAGTATCAATTAAAAATGTAAAATGAAATTATGTATTTAGGACACATAATTACAGAAAATGGAGTCAAACCAGACCCAGCAAAAATCAAGTCAGTTCAGTCCTATCCCAGACCCAAGAAGGAGTAAGATATTAAAGCCTTCCTTGGTTTCGCGGGTATTTTCGCCGCTTTATACAAAATTGCAAAACCCCTTACAAATCTTTTGAAAAAAGATACGCCTTTCAAGTTCGACGCAATCTGTGATGAAGCATTTTGCGAGTTACGCAATAAATTAATTTCAGCACCAATTTTATAATATCCTGATTTCAATAAAGAATTTTTTGTCACTTCCGATGCCAGTGACTACGCCATCGGAGCTGTTATTTCACAAGTTGATGACCAAGGAGATCATCCAATCGCCTATGTGAGCCGAGTTCTCAATGGTGCAGAGACTCGTTACTCAACTATAGAGAAAGAGCTCTTAGCTATCGTTTTCGCAGTTGAGCAATTCAGACCATACGTTTATGGCAGACAGTTTACAATTATAACTGACCATAAGCCATTAGTATGGCTCATGAATCTGAAAGACCACTCCTCAAGACTAATGAGATGGAGAATACGTCTTGAGGAATATGACTACAAGATAGTCCATAAATCAGGCAAGCTCAACACAAATGCAGACGCTCTCAGTAGAGCTATTCCAGATAGTAGCAAACATTTTGCAGAACCTTCAACCTGCGTGAATGTTGTAACAAGAAATCAAGCTAGGACTGAGGCGAATTTGAATACTCCCAACACGAGTGTCATTAATCAAAATTCAACTCCATCACAAGCAAACAATTACTCAGCTATAATAACTGAGACTAATTTTCCTCTTTTACTGACTAAAAATGCGAATCCTAAATTCTTCATATTGCCAATGCAAGATAAGGAACTTGAAAGAGTGTTGGATTCGAAACTAAAATTTTCAGATAAATCCCCACTTTCAGAAACTGAACTGAACTTCTTCAAGAAAAAAGACTCCATAATAATTATTTCCAAAACTAATTTACCTTGTCGATCCCAAAGAGACAGATCAAACCTCGAAAAGATTTTAACTGAGATCTGTTCATACACAGAAGCAAATCAGTTAAAACAAATAAATATCTCCTTCCCTATATTAGATCCACAGAATCTAATAATTATTAAAAACGCTTTTACCCAAATCTTCGCTACCAAACAAATAAACATAAAGCTCCATCAAGATGCGATTAAATATTTATCCGACATTAATGACATCGAACAAGTTTTAAAAGATTTTCATTCACTACCGACTTGAAGCGTTTCCCGTACTACTGAAAGAATAAAAAGACAGTTTTACTGGCCTGGCATATCAGACGACATCGTAAAGCATGTAAGGAAATGTAAACTTTGTCAGGTGAACAAAGTATCCAGAAATACAAAAATTCAAATGAAAATCTCGAGCATTAGCTCCAAACCTTTCGAAAGAGTGTACCTAGATATTGTAGGACCTCTCCCAATTTCTCATTCTGGAAGCAAATACATCCTACATTTCAAGACGACCTTTCAAAATTTTCTGAGACTATTCCCATAGTCGACACCGAGTCTAAGACATATCGGAAGCCTTCACGACAACAATAGTTTGTCGACATGGTATTCCAGAAAGTATCCTCACAGATCAGGGTTCTAACCTCATAAGTGGCATGTTCGCCGAGGTATATTGCTGAGAATTAAAAGGCTCAAAATTACCCCATATCACCCTCAAACGAATGGTGCATTTGAGAGAAGCCACAGAACCTTAGCAGAATATCTCCGATCTTATGTAACAGGTCGAAGTAGCAAATGGTGCCATGACGACTGTGCATGGTCATGTGGACTTGGATGTCACTTTCCGTGGTAAGACCCAAAACGTGCGTTTTTACGTAGTTCACACAAGCACTATATCTAGGAATAGACTTCTGGCGTCTATTTGGGTTGGCTCCAGATGTCCTTGGTATAGTTGCAGAAGCGAAACCGAGTCTAGCGGCTACCTCTGACACCGATTGCCATATTCTTTCCAGTCTGGAACAACAACGCTTGGAAGCCACGAAGCAGCTTTTCCCCGCTTTCGCCTATTTAGGCCTGGGAAAAACATCTTTGGTCGCTCACAAGATTGAAACGAATGACGCCGCCCCGATAAAACAGCGCTTTTATCCGATTTCGCCGGGAGTACAAAGTTTAATGCATACCGAATTAGAGCAAATGCTATCACTGGGTGTGATAGAGGAGAGCCAGAGTCCTTGGAGCTCTCCAGCTGTGCTAGTAAGGAAGCCAGGAAAGGTCCGGCTTTGTTTTGACGCCAGAAAGGTCAACTCTGTTACGAAGAAGGATGCTATCCGCTACCGTAGATAGACGCGCTTCTGAGTCGACTTCCTCCCGCAAACTACATAACGAGCCTGGACCTGAAAGACGCATTCTGGCAGATCCCACTAGACACTAATTCCAGAGAGAAGACCACTTTTACAGTACCTGGTCATCCTCTCTATCAGTACACAGTGATGCCATTCGGCCTATGCAACGCACCACAAATGATGTGCCACCTCATGGATAAAGTCATTCCTTTCGATCTTCGTGAGAACGTTCTCGTCTATCTAGACGATTTATTAATTCTGTCTTCAGACTTCGACATCTCATCTCACATTGCTATCCCGTGTAGAGGATTGTTTGAGGAAAGCTGGCCTCACTATCAACGTCGAGAAGAGTAAGTTTTGTATCAAGGAGACCAAATACACCTGAAGCCCAGACGTCTCTTGATCCACCGCCACAGAGCAAGAATGCTTAGCTGCAATCTTGAGCGTACTAAAGTTCCGGCCCTTCATAGAACTCATGCCGTTTAAGATAGTGACTGATCATGCGAGCTTCAAATGGCTGATGTCTCAAAAGGACCTCAGCGGTAGACTTGCTCGGTGGAGTTTGAAGCGCCCAACGTGGGGCCACCTCAGTTAGACTTCGGTGGTCTAAGTGTAAATTTTACTGGGGACTGGGACTTAGAGTGAGATGGTCATTTGGCACTTTGCTAATTGACTGACCTCAAGTCTCATATCCAGTGGAAGTTACATGCGGACCTGAGTCTAATTGTTTGGTATTTGAAATTAGAGTAACGTTAGAATTTTTAAAGTTTTGCTAGTTTGAGATTTGATGAAAGTAAAGTAAAGATTTTTGAAAGTTTTGAGATTTTGATTTTTGGAAGTTGATTTAGTAAAGCAAAGTAACGTAACGTTTTAAAGTTTTTGAATTTTTGAATTTTTTTGAATGATCTTTCCCGCTGGCCTTCTGTCATGGAAATGGTAGGTGGCCTCACAAAATTCTTTGAATGAGCTCTCACGGAGACATGTCTCTGTTGGCCAACTGGCTGGACAGAGTCGTGAATCTGTGAGAGGGCTTTTTGGCTTTCAGCTAATTAGTTGACCAGATTCATGACTCTGCCCAGTTGGAAGGTCATCTGGACACGACAATTAGGTGAAGAGGAAGGAAAGAGTTGTTGGAGGATGGAAGTGATGCTGGAGACCTTCAGTAATCAGGAGTTGGCATACTTCTAACTGCCTGGCTGAAGAATCTCTAGTATCATTTTCAGTCTCTAGCTTCTCCAACCCGACTCTTCCCAGATTTCTGTGAGAACTCAAACATTTTTCATTTCGCTATTGGAATCATTTTGATACTGTAGATTGTAGTGTACTTTTGCTTCGAAAAATTTTAGTAATACGTTTCTGGTTATTGAGCTTGAATTTAAGCATATTATGGCTTCGATGACTTAGAGTGAATATAGTATGTCCACGGGGAAATTTCGCCTATATTGCAATTTCGCCGATCTCGATTAATTTTTTTTAACGCTTAACTTACTAACAGTAAGATAACTTTTTTTCCTTTTGTGCCTTTCTTCTGAAGTATTTGGAAAAAGCTACTTTTGAAATTAGTAGCCTTTGACTTGAATATACAATGGCTACCGCACGAACACCACCACAAGCAACTGGTGTACTGGTACCGTTGCTAGACCAGTGTTCCATCTGGCAGGGGGGCGACTGGTCAGGACAGAGGAAGGCAGTGAAGACGGTCTGTGTACATGTGTTTCAGATCCCCTCTCACGCCATACGATTTCACTGAGTATACAGGTGCGATCCCGAAAAAGACTCACACAAAGCCTGTTAATCAGAACACTCGGCCGGCAGTACCAGTATTCAACCTGCCACCACCTACTAGCCAACCAGCCAACCGCGAATCTCTGTCCCCAGGCTTGCAGAACTTGCACTCGATGACTTTCTCTCACCCGAGCTCACGAGTGAACAGTCCTTTACCTAACACTCAGGGCCACAGCTCAGCAGCGACTGATGCTTTGATGGCAGGCTTGCGCATGCAAATGCAGGACTTGGTTCGAGAAGGCCTCGAGCAGAGCTTGAATGCATTACGAACGGAATTGACAAGTAGTGTCCGACAGCAAATAGCAGCTGCACTGCCACCAACCAATTTTCCACGGCCACCTCCTACTATGGGTGATACTAGACCTCCACCAGAGTCTCACGGCGAGCGTAGGCAGTCGTTTAACCCACCGTCTCGGCTATTGGTCAGCCTAGACCTAATTTTAACCAGCCTCCACCAGCTTCATCTCATCGTATCCCGGGAGTGTAGGACAGCGACGATCAGGCAGTCCTATCAGAAGATGGAACCTGACATACAACGGAAATAACTCCGAGCTTTCCGTAGATGAATTTATTTTTCGAGTCGAAGCGCTCACTCACTCCGCTCTAGAAGGAGATTTTGATCTCCTTGTTAGGAACATTCTCATGTTATTGACGGGACCAGCAAAGGATTGGTACTGGTCGATATTAAGACATAATCCCTTTCCAACTTGGGAATTTGTCAGGACTGGGTTGTCAATTGAATGGGGAGTGCCCAAGGACGATTTAAAAATCCGATTGCAGGTGATGTCGCGAAAGCAGAAGCGCCTGGTGAACTATTCGCCATGTACCACCACCATCATTTAGTGTTGCTGCGTGATCAGTTGCAGAACGTCAGACCAAGACTTCTTGGAAATTGTCAAATATAATTTACTGCCTGAAATTTAGGAAAAGATATGCCTACAGTCCACAGATACGATAGGACAGTTAAGATCGCTCGTTACTCGAATTCAAGCCATGCAGCTACGAATTGCGACAGCTGGTAGTTGGAACCCTTACCGGAACCAACGAGTACACGAGATTGACGACTTCCAGACACTAGCTTAGGCGACGTATCAGCCATTTCGACCAGACACCCAGTAGTGTGCTGGAATTGTGATCAGCCAGGTCACTACTACCAGGACTGCCTGCAAGTAAGACCCCAAGTGTTCTGCTACGAATGCGGGCGCAAGAACATTTTTAAGCCCAACTGCGGACACTGTGCACAGAAAAACGAGGGACGGGTCAGGAGTCCCAACACCTTTTCTCGACCAGCGTCAACGTCCCGAGCACCAGTCGTAACGAACACTCCAGTTCAAACATTGAACAAGGAGGAAAGTCCGCTCCATTAGCAGACCTTGACGAACCCTTGAATTGTCCACTGATATCATTCAGTGATTCTGATGATATTAGCGAACCACCGGATTGTACAAACGATCGATTGATAGAGACGGAGAACTTAATAGACTTCTCCGCAGATCTTCAAGCTCCCATTCTCACTTCTGGGGAGCCCATGACTTTATTAGACACTTCTCTGGAACAGTCTTTAATTTTCGATGACCCGATAACACCGACAGCACTTTTAGCTGACAAGGTTACTGAGCAGGCGATTTGACCTCACGGCATTTCTGTTTTAAAACAGCCACCAAACTCTGTTATGACGAGTGGACGTGAACCTGTTTTACATCCCCTGATGCCGTATCATACGCGTCTGCAGAAATACAACGCAGTAAGAGACCGAATATTCTCCTCAGTAGTGGAGTTAGCTGAACTCTTGTATCCTGACCTGGATATGAGACCAAGGAAGAAAAGATCTACCGTTCGTTGGCGGGAATACTGTCGCCGGATGAGATTGGAAAGGAAGAAACTGGCACAGATTTCCGTGTCGATGCCAGACGACATTCGACCGTATGCCGAAGTAAAGCTGCTCGGGCGAACTGAGCCTGGATTACTTGATAGTGGTGCCACTGTCAGTATTCTAGACCAGGGAGCTCTAGAGAAGCTTGCGGAGGCAGAGGTTGAATGAAAGAGGTATCGTACACAGGTCCAAGTAGCAAATGGTGCCATGACGACTGTGCATGGTCATGTGGACTTGGATAGCACTTTCCGTGGTAAGACCCAAAACGTGCGTTTTTACGTGGTTCCTGGGGTCACACAAGCACTATATCTAGGAATAGACTTCTGGCGTCTATTTGGGTTCGCTCCAGATGTCCTGGGTATAGTTGCAGAAGTGAACCCGAGTCTAGCGGCTACCTCTGACACCGATTGCCATATTCTTTCCAGTCTGGAACAACAACGCTTGGAAGCCACGAAACAGCTTTTCCCCTCTTTCGCCTATTTAGGCCTGGGAAACCATCTTTGGTCGCTCACAAGATTGAAACGAATGACGCCGCCCCGATAAAACAGCACTTTTATCCGATTTCGCCGACAGTACAAAGTTTAATGGATGCCAAATTAGAGCGAATGCTATCACTGGGTGTGATAGAGGAGAGCCAGAATCCTTGGAGCTGTCCAGTTAAGCTAGTAAGGAAGCCTGGACCTTTGTTTTGACGCCAGAAAGGTCAACTCTGTTACGAAGAAGAATGCTATCCGCTACTGCAGATAGAAGCGCTTCTGAGTCGACTTCCTCCGGCAAACTACATAACGAGCCTAGACCTGAAAGATGCACTCTGGCAGATCCCACAAGGCACTTATTCCAGAGAGAAGACCACTTTTACAGTACCTGGTCATCCTCTCTATCAGTACACAGTGATGCCATTCGGCCTATGCAACGCTCCACAAACGATGTACGCCTCATGGATAGTCATTCCCTTCGATCTTCGTGAAAACGTTCTCGTCTATCTAGACGATTTATTAATTCTGTCTTCAGACTTCGACACTCATCGCACATTGCTATCCCGTGTAGCGGATTGTTTGAGGAAAGTTGGCCTCACTATCAACGTCAGGAAGAGTAAGTTTTGTATCAAGGAGACCAAATACTTGGGTTTTATAGTCGGGAAAGGAGGTATTAGGACTGACCCAGACAAGATCTCAGCTATAGTTGACTATCCGTCACCTAAAATTGTTCGGTAAGCCCGACGCCTATTAGGTATGGCGGGATGGTATAGACGGTTCATCCCGAACTATGCTGATTTAACTGCCTCCATTACAGACACCTTGAAAACCCTAGTCAATTCGAATGGACACCTGAAGCCCAGACGTCTCTTGATCTTCTAAAGCAAAAACTTATTTCTGCTCTGTTGCTAGTGATCGCAGACTTCACCAAACAACAACAACAACAAAGTATTGGTGGGGTGCTGCTTCAACTAGATGACGATGGCCACGAGAAGCCAAAAGCCTACGTCTCGAAAAAGTTGAACTCAGCACAACGAAATTACACCGTCACAGAGCAAGAATGCTGTAGCGCATCAAACATTTCATAGATGCACATACACAAAAAAAAAGAAAAACAAGCATAAGCAAGCATTCAAGTTCAATAATTTCATTCACACATATTTTCGTTCATAAATTGAACAATGTGAATTTCGTGAACTTGCAAGGGCAATGCACTTCAGTGCAGCACACGTCAGTTTGCTGACACGACATTTCACACCATTCATGTATTACACTGACCTCAATGAACCCGAATGCTTGAAAAGCTTGGAATGTGCAATGCGGCAAATTCTTGGATGGATTTGCGAATTTTTGATTGCGCTACTCCTGGTCAATAATCTATATTGCAATGTATTGCAATAAATTGATTATTTAGTAGATTTATACGTTAGGTAGGGATAGCAAATAATCATATAAATAAGATGATTAAAATAGAGAAAGTCAGAACGTTTGAGTACGGAAAAAGGTGTTTTACTATCAATTCCTCTAGTAACTTCGGCAGTCTTTGACGCCATACAGTGTGCTAATATTGGCTGAGCATTCTCGCCTGCACTTCACATAATATCGGCTGAGCATTCTCGCCTACACTTCACATAATTCCATTGGCTGAGATATCTCGCCTGAAGATAGGGCAGTCTCTAACGCCTTCACGTATCGATATCGGCTGAGCTTTCTCGCCTGAAGTATAGAAGCATTCATCTACAAGACGATTACAGTACCAGCATTACATGGCGACCCTGCACCACGGACCAGGAAAAGCCAAATTCAAGAAGAATTACAACAACAAATAATTAGAAATCCAAACGCGGGACCAAAACCTATCACAATAGAAGAGTATAGAGCCAGGCAAACTCTGAGACCACAGCCACAAATAATCCGACAACTCCAACAACGACCAAAAAGGACAAGGGCAGGAAAAGCTGTGAAACACAGGAAGGTAATAGCAAATTTACACCGGTTGGCGAATTTGTCAATAACTAAGAAGGAGAAGCACTCTTTCCTCGAGACGATCAACAAGAAAAAACTGGAATTCCGAAGAAGTAACGGAATCAAAGGAGTCAAAACCAACGAATATCGTGGCAAATAACGCAGCAGCAGCAACGACCACAAACCTATTCGTCAGCACCTTTGAGGACCACATCCTAGACATCAAATATATACTAATTACCATGATCTTAATTATTTTAGTAACCATAATTTATAATTACTTATAAAAAAAATTAACTCGATAATTAATAAGAAGGTCAGCAAAACTATACAAGTATGAAATAATATGTATATATATAATTGCATAAAATAAATAAATATAATCCATGATATGACGTAGTTTTATAATGAAAAAACTAACAACTATACTAAAAGAACTAGAAAGAAGATTAGAAAATTTTACGAAAACTCCCTACAGAGAATATAGTGCAAAGAATCTGTTAACAAAAAGAGATAAAACAGATGAATTAAAAGCTGAATTCAGAGAGAGATACAGTGAACTGTTAAAAGAAGACAAACAGATCGGTCAGCCAATATTAGATAAATTTCAGGTAGTATACGAACAAGTAACAGCACTCATCAAGAACAAAACAAAAGAAATTATAACAGAAGAACACGACAACGACGAGACAGACACAAATAGTGATTCAAGGAGTAAAACTCCCAGGAACTCTGAAAGTGCTAAATTCAGCAACATGGCTTTGTTTGACATGGCAACAACGATCAAAATAGTAACTGAGTTTGATGGAGATTCGAAAAATCTCACAAACTTCATAAACTTAATAGAATTCCTTCACGATTCTATAGAGAGCCCAGAGGAAAAGAAAAAGTTAATTAACTTTGTGATTAAGACAAAAATTTCACAAAAAGTACGTAACAAAATCTGCAACGAACCAACACCGACAACACTGTTAGAACTTCGGACACTATTCCAGAGGATATTCAAATCTAATAAAAATCCTCTTAAGATTCAAAGTGAGTTAGCTAAAAGCTACCAAGGTGAAAGACCAGTACAAGACTTCGCAAACAAGATCGAATCACTGGCAGCAGAACTAAACACCATTCAGATAATCGAACAAGAAGAGGAGAACCAGCAAATAACTGCTAAACTGAATGATCAGTTAGCACTAAATGCTTTTAAATCAGGCTTAAGAGAACCATTTAGATCCACAGTATTTGCAGCACAAGCCAAAACCTTATCAGCCGCTGTACAACTTGCGACAGAGATGGATGCTGATAACAGACAATCAGGAAACACTTTGAGATTCTCCTCACACCCAGATCGATCCACAAACTACAAACGCAACCAAAGCTTTCACTCAAACATCAATAGAAGAAGACATAGCTTTCAAGTTAACAGAAACTCACGGGGGAACCAATACAAGACGAATTATCAGAATCAATCAAGAAGGAACATCTACAACCCATCAAGACAAAGTCACAATGAAAACACAATACAATTTAACAATGCACGCACACAGAATAGAACAAATAGAATTCCAGAAACACGGAATCAGAATCGTCCATTTAGACGAATAAATGTGTTGAATTCGGGAAACGGACAAGGAGTCCCCGAAACACAATTTTTAGGAGACAACGAATATTAAACCCACAATGTATGAAGATACATAAATTCACGGTAAAGAACCTGACCAACTATGTAAATATAAAAGGCGATGCTACATCAAGGAATGCGTCATGGTTTATAGACATGGGAGCAGATATATCGATAATTAAGAAAACTAGCTTAATAAACTACTTAGAACTAAGAAAAGAATCCTGCAGAATAACAGGAGTAACTGATGGTAAAATCAAAACAGTAGGAACAATAAACATAAAATTTAAGATCGAAGGAGATCTAATAGAGCACAAACTGCATGTAGTAGAAGCCAACTTTCCAATATCAACTGATGGATTAATTGGACTAGACTTCTTGACCAAATTCGGATGCAAATTGGACTACGAACAATACATTTTGACAATTTTCACAGAAATTAATAACATTGAGATACCGATCATGACTAAGATCCCAGAAGTAAAAACCATCACAATTTCAGCAAGATCGCAAATGTATCAAGCGATGGACATTAAAGTAAAAGAAGATAGCGTAGTTTTGAGCCAAGAACTCCATGATGGAATTTTTATTGCAAATGCCATAATTCCAGCAAAAGGAATCATTCACGTCAAACTGCTCAATACACTAGAGCAGGACATCACTATCAAACTACCGCAACTAAGAATTGCGCCTCTCACAGAATACCACTTCATAAGGAAGGTGAAATCAATAGATAACGATAACGATAAACGTTTCTAAAAACTAGAAAAGGAATTAAACATAAATAACCTAGACGAAAAAGCTCTCGCCTGCACTTCACATAATATCGGCTGAGCATTCTCGCCTACACTTCACACAATTCCATTGGCTGAGCAATCTCGCCTGAAGATAGGGCAGTCTCTAACGCCTTCACGTATTGATATCGGCTGAGCTTTCTCGCCTGAAGTATAGAAGCATCCATCTACAAGACGATTACAGTACCAGCATTACAATGCTTAGCTGCAATCTTGAGCGTACAGAAGTTCCGGCCCTTCATAGAACGCATGCCGTTTAAGATAGTGACGGATCATGCGAGCTTGAAATGGCTGATGTCTCAAAAGGACCTCAGCGGTAAACTTTCTCGGTGTAGTTTGAAGCTTCAGGGCTTCGACTTCACAATCGAGCACAGAAAAGGAAGCCTGAATATCGTCCCTAATAGCTGTCATGAATTCATTGTGACAGCCTGTCCACAACCGGAGATCCTGGCCCGGAAGTTGACCTTAGTTCGCCATATTTCAACTTGTTGGAATATGAGGACCTGAGGCATAAGGTTAAAACGACCTCTGGCAAACTACCAGATCTTTGCGTCAGGGATGGATTCGTTTACATTCGGACTGTTCCGAGAACAGGCGATCCGATTCAGAAAGAAAAAGGTTGGAAGCTTTGGATTCCACGAGGGCTTGTCACCGACGTCATTTCAAGGGCTCATGATCCGCCACTAGCTGCACACGGAGGTATAGGGAAAACACTGGAACGTCTGCAAACGACCATGGCAAAAGCTGTATATCGATTTTCTAGGTCCATATCCTCGATCAGTGAAAGGAAATATCTGCATTCTAATAGTTCTTGACCACTTTTCAAAATTCCCAATTCTCAAACCTATGAGAAAAGCATCTACACTCAATGTGTGCCAATTCATCGAGACGGAAGTGTTCCACGTATTCGGAGTCCCGTAGACGATAGTCTCTGACAATGGAGTCCAGTTGTAACGAACCATTTCCAAACCACCTCTGTTCTTAACCAAAATAACATAAATGTATAATTCTAGACCTCACTGTAGTTGAGATTAGTCAATCATAATTTCATAATCTTCTCATTCCTATCCCTACTCTTATACAACGTAGAAATTATCCAAAAGTTCTAGCAACTGCCGTCAGAAAAGTATAAATGCATGCACACCATTCATTCGAGAGCTCAGTTGGTGGCTGGCTGCCGACAAGATAGGAGCTCCCGTGATGACCATAATATATGTGTATCCGACCGACCGACCGACCGCTACCAGAAGGTGTCTTGATATATTCACCAACCATTTACCAGAAGTATATCCGGTGAAAACGCTACCAAAAATGTATTCGTACATAGTAGCAAGTTGTAAAAACAAATAACCGAAAAGTATTTAAATATAATACTTACCAGCAGAACGACAGTTCTAAGCCAACCGTTGAAGAAGTCACATCGACCAGAACAAGTACACCAAGTTAACCGATTAGTCTTATAAATATAAGCACTCATAAGTCAGAAGTTCAGTTTTTAACTAACCAGTGAAGGAGTAACATTGTAAAAGTAAACCAGCAAGATGAGTCTAACTCCTGAAGGAACCGATACAAGGTGGATTTATAATCTACGAAAACCAGCGTTGCAGGAACAATTGAAAGAAAACGGATTGTCAACAATTGGAAAGATCGAAGTACTGAGGGACCGCTTAGCATCACATCTAACCATGGAAACCAGTTGCAGCCAGACCAGACCACTACAAGGAAACAATCGAGAAGTTAAAATAAATCTGTCAAAAGCCGAAGTAATGGACAAGGTTCGAAAGTGGGGTTTTCATTACGATGGTGGAAAAGATGTTTTTGGATATTTAGAGAGACTGGATGAGATGACGACAGCCTACAACATTGCTAAAAATGATTTGTTACTCGCTTTACCAGAACTAAGGGGAAAAGCTCTATTATGGTTCCGAAATAATAGAGAGGACTGGGACGATTTTACGGAAAGTCTTAAGGGATATTTTCTCCCTCCGCAATATGAACTGAAACTGGAAGAAGAATTTCATACCAGAATCCAGCGTAAAAACGAGAGTATCCGTGAGTATACAACCGATATGCAAACTCTGGGACGACATGCTGGCAAATCTCACTCAAACCTGCAGTTAGAGAGAATTTACAAACTTAAAACCCGAATATGACTGTACATCCGTAGAAGTAGTTTTAAAACTATCAGCGAACTACAAAAATTGGGTGAAGAATTTGAGAGCATCAAACAAGACCAGAACAAACAAAAATTACCGCCAGCAGTGGGACACACTAACAAACCATCTGAAGCCACATATAGGGGACTACACTTTCAGAGAACTTCTCCTATCGCAACCACAATCATTCAAACTGGTTATAACATGAGAGAATGTTGCTGGAAATGTGGTGAAAAAGGTCATTCCCGATTTCAATGCCGAAAACCGCCGAGATTGTTGTGTTCTCGTTGTGGAAAAACTGGAACATTAAGTAAAAATTGCTACTGTCAGGGAAACGATCCAAGGACCGGAGAAGTAAAAGGCTCATCCGGCCCAAAAATGTTCGAGCCAAACCAAAGGAATTAGACACTCTCGCACTCGAAAACCGACCATTTGTAACGCTCACTATCAAATCAAACAACTATAATGCACTTGTCGATACCGGAGCCTCACTCTCATACATCGGAAACAATTTTAACAAAATATGTGTAAACCAAAATATTCCAATCCAGGATATTCCGGAACAAAACGCCTGCCTGGCAAATAAAACGACCGTATCCATAACCAAAAAGGTAAGATTAGATTGCCTCTTAAAAGGCCCACTGTTTCTACATTATGTCATCTCTCTGTGAAGACATTCTATTGGGTATGGATTTCCTGCAGAAATGTGATATAAGAATATGCTTATTCAAACCATCTGATTCAAGGCCAGTAAAAGTGGATACATCTCAGTCAACTCTAGCAGCTAAGATTGCACCAATATTAGAGGAACAAAACTGTAAATCTTCCGATAAAAACCAATTATTGAAACAGTTTCTCGCTATAGAGTTAAAAAATGTGAGCAAATACAGGGAACTACAGCACTGGTATAGCACAAAATTAGGCTTAAAACAAACCAACCGATAAAACATAAATATATGCCGAGAAATCCAGCCACGCAAAAGATTATCTACGAAGAAGTAGACCGAATGTTAGCAGATGGGGTAATAGAACCATCAAATAGACCATACAGTTCTCCGGTTGTATTAGCCAGAAAGAAAAATGGACAGTATAGATTCTGTATAGATTTCCGAAAAATTAACGATATATCTATAGAAGATGCCTATCCATTACCACAGATTAACCATATATTGGACAAATTGCGAGAGGCAAGCTACATCTCTACACTTGACCTCCATCAAGGATATTGGCAAGTTCCATTGGATACTAAAAGTAAACCAATAACAGCCTTTACAGTACCTGGACGAGGGCTATACCAGTTTACTGTCATGCCATTTGGCTTAAACTCCACACCAGCTACATTTGAAAGGTTATTAGATCAAGTTATTGGTCCGGAATTAGACGGCAAAGCGTTCGTCTATTTAGACGACATAATAATTCTGGGAAAAACGTTTGAAGAACATTTAAACAATCTGCGCGAAGTATTTCACAGATTACGCTGAGCTAATTTGCGACTAAATCCAGAAAAGTGCTGTTTCTGTAAAAATGAATTAAAATATCTGGGACATCTTGTAACTTCAGATGGAATCAAAATAGACCCTGATAAAGTTGAAGACATTCTAACCATAACAGCACCAGAAAATATTAAACCATTGCGGCAATTTCTCGGAATAACATCATGGTACCGAAGATTCGTAGAAAATTTCTCACAAGTTGTAGCTCCTCTAACCAAATTACTGAGAAAAAAACAGAAATGGATTTGGAATCAAGAGCAAACTGACGCGTTTAATAAACTCAGAACAAAATTAACAGAAGCCCCGATACTCACTTGCCCAGATTTTGAGAAGCTGTTTGTACTACAAACAGACGCTAGCCAGGAAGGGCTAGGAGCCGTACTGACCCGGAATATAGACAATCAGGAAAAAGTGATTGCCTATGCCAGTCGTACATTGAATGAAGCAGAAAGAAAATATTCCGTTTCAGAAAAAGAGTGTTTAGCCGTATTTTGGAGCATAAAAAAGATGAGGCCATATCTAGAAGGTTATCGATTTAAGGTTATAACTGATCACCAATCTTTAAAATGGTTAAGAAATCTAGAAAAATCCAGCAGGAAGATTAGCCAGATGGTCCGTGGAGTTACAACAATACGATTTCGAGGTCCAATATCGCAGAAGAGTTTTTAACAAAGTTGCAGATGCGCTATCTCGACAACCAATTCCGGCAAACCCAATAGTATCTATATCACATATAGATAACATACAATGTCCATGGTATAAAAAGAAATATGATGATGTAGAAAAAAAAACAAGAAATTTACCCAGACTACTGTATTCAGAACCAAAGGCTATACAGACACTTGTATGACCGATGCGATTTTAATGAACCAGAAGAAGAAAGAGAATACAAATTATGTGTACCAAGAAATCTACGAAATAAAATTCTGACTGAAAACCATGACGCACCAACAGCAGGGCACATGGGTATTGCCAAAACAATAAACCGAATGGCCAAACATTACTATTGGCCAGGCATGTTTCGAGACATAGCCAAATATGTGCGCAACTGTATAGTCTGCTTAAAGCATAAAGCCCATCAGACAAAAACCGCTGGAAAAATGCACATGACACCAGTAAATAAACCATGGGAAATAGTAAGCTCCCATTTGATTGGTCCACTTCCCCGATCAAAACAAGGAAATACAATGATATTAGTATTTCAAGATGAATTTACGAAGTGGGTTGAAATTCAGCCAATCAGACAAGCTACAGCTAAAATCGTAGCAAAATCTTTCCGAGAAAGAATCATTATGAGATTTGGATTTCCACGAAGTCTCATCACCGACAACGGACCACAATACACCAGTAAAATTGTCGAGAATTTATTAAAGGAATATTCTATCCAACATCGTTTAACACCAGCATATACGCCACAGGCCAATCCCACCGAGAGAATAAACCGAGTGATTCATACCATGATTGCCCAATACATAAGAAACGATCATCGAGATTGGGATAAATATTTACCAGAATTAATGCTAGCTCTTAACGCCACTGTACATGAATCAACCGGCTACTCACCCGCATAATTAAATTTAGCGCGTGAACTACATACGCCGACTATGAGAGAAGAGGAAAGATGTACCATATCTACAAATAACCGATTTCAAGGGAAAAATCCAATAAACGACATTTACGAATTGGTGAAATTAAACCTAAATAAATCATTCCAGAAACAATGGCATTACTATAATCTGAGAAGACGAGAATGGAAACCGAAAGAAGGAGACACCGCTATGATGAAAGAATACCAGCTATCTTCAGCCGCCAGAGGTTTCGCCGCCAAATTAGCTCCGAAATATTCTGGGCCATATCGTATTGCTAAGGTTATTTCACCAGTAATTTTCAATTTACAAGAAATTGAAACCGGCAAGCTATTGCGACCCACACACATCAAAGACTTAAAGCCTGCCCCTCCAGAATTAGTATTAAACTCTATAAATTCTGATTACATTATGCAACAAGGGTCAGTTATTAGCAACCAGCGGCAAGGACAACATCTTACGATGAACCCAACAATCCGAAAACAATGCCATCCCGGCAAAATAGTTACACCTAAGCAACGAACACCAAAAAGCCAAAAGGGAAAGATGTTGGGACCCGCACCAACGAGTATCGCCGCCCAGTCCTCAAGAAAAATGGAACCGATGCTATAACCGTTTATCCGATTCCTCGTTATTCGAAAACTAACCAGACCGAGGATATTACTATAGATGTAGAAGAAACGTTAAGTGACAATCTGAAGACCAACGGCAACTGCATCAAAAAGTTAGTTCATAGCCAGCCAAACAATGAGATAATGGTATTGAGGGAGGAAATCCTCCAACAAACATTGAACCTATCACAGTCAAACAACCGGAAGATAACCAACCCAAACGGAGTGAAGATATTTCTCCCATGTCCCCGACCGAGCTCGAAAACAACCTCGCGCAATGGATGTCAAAGTTTTGCAGCAGCATTGATGAGGACGTACAAGAGCTATTGGAAGAAGTAACTACCGAAGTCGTTCAGGTGATGGAAACAACTTCCAACACTATTTCTGCTACCACATCAGATCCCGAGCAAAACGAAGTCACACCGGCAGAATTAGGTTTACAAGGCTCCTGGGATGATATATTCAAAACCAATAGAAGAATCCGATGTAAATTCAAGGATCATCGATACACAACAAAACGAAAAGATAACACCGCTATAATTATAAGTAAAACCAAAATGGTGTGAAATATATATATCATAAAATAAAAATGTAAAATATTAAATTTATAAAATTCCGATTTTTGAGTTTATAGCTACACAAAAATCTATCCGAAGAAAGGGGGGGATGTAACGAACCATTTCCAAGTCACCTCTTTTCTTAACCAAAGTAACATAAATGTATAATTTTAGACCTCACTGTAGTTAAGATTAGTCAATCATAATTTCATAACCAACTTGTTACGCTCCCCTTTTGAGCGCAACTAGGGATTCCGTCGATCCCCGTTATAGCTCAGCAAGAAGGGTGGTTCGCTAAATAGTTAAGTGAGTGATGGGCGCCATGTAATTTTTTTTTTAGGGAAATCACAAAACCTATTTTTAATTCGAAACGTTATAATTCTTAATCCAATTATAGGTATTCTATACAAAAAAAAATACGTTTAGTATCCTTAATACAGCCGTGTGGAATTATCACTTACATACCACGGGTGAGCATCTTAATTAACCTTTTTCATTCACTTTAATAGCATGGTAAAAAAAACTTTACTTTCGCATCGCCATGCGCCAGGCAGCCACAAGATTAACGAAAGAATAAAAATTTTAGAAATGAAAAAAAAATACTTATCTACTTATCCGTACAATTTTCGGCCTTTGGTATCCTTTCCCAGATTCCCGATACTTTTTTTTTTTAAATCTTCCCTTTAATTTTGTTTTTTTTCTAATCGCCTTTTACTTTTATCGCACTTGACTTTTTACTCATTAAAAAACTACGCTAACTGCCAGGCAACACCAGAAACTTCTAGACGAGAGTGTCTGTTCTGTCTTTTGGTCTCGTGATCGCCCGCCTCCGTGATTCCAGCCCGTTCCGAAAGGTCTAATCTGACTGGACGGCGTTTAGATCACTTTCGAGTGGTCTAATTTATTTAGATTAACTTAGGTCAGCTTATAATTTCGCAGACACCAACCTATTTATTTATTTTTTTTAATTACCTCCTTTGCAATTTTAATAATTTGTTATTTAGTTTTACCTCCTTTGCAATTTTAATAACTTGTTATTTAGTTTTACCTCCTTTGCAATTTTAATAATTTGTTGCTTAGCTTGACCTCCTTTGCAATTTTAATAATTTTAAATTAAAACTCATATTGAGACGAAACCTGGACGAATTAACCATAGAATGGGTTTAGATACGAGAGACTAGAATACTGTGGCTGAGTGGCTCGCTGGCAAAATTTCGATAAAATCAATTGACCTTAGGAAATGTTGATGCTCGCCCAGGGCTTACAAGTTAATTACAATTGTAATTTCCTCTTACGTTCTGCCTTAATTATGACCTTGCTTGCCGTGGGCAATGGTGGACGTGATATATAAAAGTATGGCGGAAAAGTAGTGCGTTCATGCTCCACAATTTAGCTCCACAATTCAGGACGACTCGAAGGCAATAATAGCGCGCTCGGATTTGAAGAGGGACAGTCATATCCAACTGAGAGACCTCAGACAAAAATTCTCCAACATACTTTCCCTGAAATAAAAATTGCCCACAGTATCAACAGTTCGAAATTAAGGACACATAAAACATTCACAAATCTATTTTCATGTAGAACTGTAACAAACTGTAATCTTCTCATTCCTATCCCTACTCTTATACAACGTAGAAATTATCCAAATGTTCTAGCAACTGCCGTCAGAAAAGTATAAATGCATGAACACCATTCATTCGAGAGCTCAGTTGGTGGCTGGCTGCCGACAAGGTAGGAGCTCCCGTGATGTATTTCTGGGGACTTCTTTCTTGTTGGTCACCGTTTAATTAGCTGTAGCCCGCTCCAGTCCTTTAACCTAGTTCCCTCCCCCATACATCTTCGTGATGTATTTCTGTAGGTGTATTCCATTCCGTACACTCACGTGATCTATTTCTGTGAGTGTTTCCTTTTCCTTTCCGCACACTCTCGTGATGTATTTCTGTGAGTGTTTACTGTCCCTCCTCCGTACACCTTCGTGATGTATTTCTTTGACTATCAGAACCAGCTTAACACAAGCTCGCTGCATGGACACGTTTAATAAATAAACGGTCAACAATACATGCGTTTCATCATTTAGTCGGTGTTAGTACTAGTATGTTACACTAAACATAAACCAAACACCAGATGAAATTACATACAGAAAACATTAAACAAAATAGATTAAATATTATATAGACGTTTTTTTAAAACATGCTTAGAAACGTCGAGAACAAAATGCTCAGCCATATTATTAACAGTAATACACATGCGATTAACAGGTTCATACTTGCTAAAGTTAGACCTTGGGGAGTTAACATGCAACAAAGGTAGCCTTCTTAAATTGTGCCTACTATCACGGAAAGAGATTTTGTTAAGTAAAAATGGAGATCCAATATTCTCGTTTAAGAGTTGATGCACAAACGTTATATCGGCAACCATACGACGTTTCTCAAGCGAGTGCATATTTAAAAGCTTCAAGCGATCCTCAAAGGGTGGAAGAATTAATGAATTATTCCAGGGTAGGTACCTGAGAACAAATCGTAAGAAGTTCCGCTGAACAGACTCGATACGATCGATGTGTATACCGTAAAATGGAGACCAGACCTGGCTAGCGTATTCAAGAAGTGGTCTTACAAAGCAAGTGTACAAACGCAATGTTATGGTAGGATTTGAAAACTCTCGGGACCAACGTTTTATAAAACCCAGCATAGAACTACTCTTTGATACTGTGTAGTTTATATGGGAGATAAAATTCAATCTGTGGTCACATTTGACACCCAAGTCACAGACAGAGCTAACACGGCGAATCGAGGAATGCGAGAACTCGTAATCATAAGTGATTGGTTTCTGATTTCTGTGGAAAGTCATAACCTCACATTTGTACCAAATTATTACTTTTGCACCAGTCGTAAAATTTGTGAAGGTCAGCCTGTACCTGTTCACAATCGCTAACAGATTTAATCTGAGCGAAAAGCTTAATGTCGTCAGCATATATCAAGACTTTACAGTGCCTCACAACAGAGACAATGTCTTCAATAGATAGAACAAAGAACAACGGGCCCAAGTGACTACCTTGAGGCACGCCAGACGAAGCCTTCAAGACTCTAGAGATGGAATGGCGGAATAAGATTTGATATGTTCTGTTATCTAAATAAGACTCCGTCCATTTTAGAAATGTTGGGGGAAACCCATACTTTTCCAATTTAAAGAGTATCACGGAGTGAGATAACTTGTCGAACGCCTTACTAAAGTCTGGTAGCCTTTTGCAAACCCACAAATGGTATCCGAGACAAATTCCAACAAATTAGTGGTTATAGACCTGCCTGAAATAAACCCATGTTGGTTTGAAGAGAGCAAATTCTTACAGGAAGATGATAGTTGAGAGTAAATAATAGATTCGAATAATTTGGGCATGCAAGATAATTTTGCAATAGGTCTATAGTTAGAAATCTCATTTTTACTACCTTTTTTGTGGATGGGTATGATAAAGGAGTTTTTCCATAGCTGCGGGAAGCAACCACTATAGAGCGATTTTTGGAAGATAATTCTCAGCGGAGCTACCAGGGCGAGGCAGCATGACTTAAAAAAGGCTGGAGGGATCCCATCAGAACCAGTTGTGAAGTCATTTGGAAGCCCATTAATATGAATGAGTATATCCTCTTCTGAAATTGAAGGGATAGTGAATGAAACGTTATGGGAATCATTCATATGACTGAAGTCGCTATTTTGAGGATGAAAATTTGACGAGGCAAAGGCATTGTCAAAAAATGAAGCAAACATATCGCAAATTACAGACGAATCATCACTAGCAGAATCCTTGTACCTCATGGTATTGGGGTAGTTGTCAGTTTTTTTCTTCATATTAATAAATTTAAAAAAGATGCGTGGGTCACTAAATAATTTCGTACGCATCATTTGAACATACTCATCATAAAGTGTAGAAGAAAGTTCTCTGAACTCATTATATGATGTGAGGAAGTTGTTGTGAGTTATAGTGTCCTTGTCCCTCATATAACTTTTCCACAGTTTATTCTTCCTATTTTTAAGACGTTTCAGTTCTTTATTGAACCATGGCGGTGATGTTTTATTCAACCGCTGACGCTCGCGGGGAATACAAGAAGAAAATAAATCGAAAAGAATTGCGTAAAACTTAGAAACATCTTCATCAACACTATTGCAAGACAGCAGTGTGCTGAAATCAATAGAGGCAAGTCTACTGGAAAGTTCTGAAAAGTCAGCCTTTCTAAAATTGAAAAGGTATTCCGCTTCGTCACAATATGTGAGGTTTTCGGTTACATAGCAATGTGTAATTAGAAGAGGGGGGTGGTATTTGTCAAGAGTAGATATTATAACTGGGCTAGGTTCAACTAATAAGTTACCCGCGTCAGTAGAAAATACCAGGTCTAACTGCCTACCCATGTCATTCTTAACATTACTGATTTGGCTGAGACCAAGAGATGAAATAGTGTCAAGGAAAAGTGATTCCCTTGTTGTCAAGTTATTAAGTGGATGATAGTCATCGTCATCATCATTAAGTACCCATTGTATATTGGGTAGGTTAAAATCACCAATAAGTAGTAATTCGTCAAGAGGTTCCATCTTACCATGGATAAAATTAGATGTTAAAATGAGTAGGTCATAAATATTCTGACCTTTGTCGTCGACGATATTTATGGAGTCTGGTGGAATATAGCTACAAAGTATGTATAAGTCATATTTTAATAGAGACACCTTAAGAACTATAAGTTCAATGTCGAGAGTGTTGGAGAAACTGGGGAGCTCAACTAGGCTGCAATTTAAGTGGTTTTTGCAGGCGAGGAGTACGCCACCGCCACGAGCTTCAGAATCAGTATACCGATCTCTTCTAAAAATTTGATAAGAATTGTCAAAGATTTCAGCATCGCGAAAACCATGATGCAGCCAAGTTTCAGTGAAAGCAACTACATATATCAAAACAATTTGCAACAGAGGATTTAAAGATTTCTGCAGTTTTTGTCCGAATCCCCCTTACATTTTGATAATAAAGGGAGAGCGACTTGAGTTTTTTGAGATGTCGCTGCTTTTTTTAGCTGTACTTCTATTTTGGTGCCCAGAAGGTACGCACAATTTAGTAAAAGCGCCAGAGGGCCAAAAAGTGGGATCCAATAACTTATCCTGCTCATCCGCGGACACAGTTAGAACAAAAGATGCAACAGGTTTAGAGGATTTACTAATTTTTCGACAAGAAATACCATCTGTTGCAATATTCTTGGACTTCAAATACTTCAATATGTCCTCGCACATCGTTTCTGGAGAGAAACGGGTGACAAAAACACTCGAAGGTTTAGGTACCGTTCTCAAAGAGGCACCACTACCATTTCCTAGAGAGGACACAGATGAAGTATCATTCGATACTGTGGAACGCTCCCTCACTTCAGCTACAGAAGCAGATGTAACGAGAGCCAGAACACCGCTTGCTGTTGATTGAACAGTGTTCTGATTTGAAAGAATCGCCTCATTGGGGCTATGTTGGCGTCTTCGGTGGTTCCTCTGCTTTTTGGCTGGTTTACTACGATGTGTATTAGGTACCGGACGGTTAGAGCCTACTCCTTGCTGCACGAGAGGTGATGGTTGAGAGTCAGACAATTCCTTATCCACTGGAGATAATTTCTTGACATCAGTCGCCAAGGAGCTGATAAGTCTCGAGTTTTCGGAAACAGCAGATACCCAAGACCCAATATCGCCTTCAACACGCCTTAAACTACGCCGAACGTCGTCGATTACTGGGATAAGTAACGTGCTGTTGGAATTTTGAGACGCAGATGGTGAGTCATTGGCAAATACTACATTAACATCAACCAGTGAGTCAGACAAATTTTGAACCTTTAAAGATAGGTTATGAGACTTTTCAAGGAGTGTGTCTGAATTCATGCTCAATACATCCACAAGTTTCAACAGCTTATCAATTTTACCATTTAAAACATTAATGTCATCGGAAAATACTTCAAGACCAGTCCAGTTCATAGATAAGCTATTAAATTTATCCGCAATGAGAGACTGAACGGTAGAGAAAGAGGTAAAGCTTTTTAAAAACCTTAATGTGTGACAGGGCTTTATATCCGAGCATTCGCTGCAGGTTGTAAGTCCAGGAGTAGGAGCTCTAGAGCTCCGTTTTAAGCAAGAAGCGTGGAAAGATTTACCACATATACCGTCACAAGCCACCACCTCCTCTGATTTCTCTAAAGAGCAGACTTTACAAGTTGCCATTCTCAGTGACGGCAATTAAAAAAAAAAAAAAAAAAAAAAAATTTGGAGATGTACAGAAAAAATAAATAAAAAAATAAAGAAAAATTTTGAGTCGCAATGTACTTCCCCGTTGAATGGTTTAAGCCCGCGGAGAGAATATCGAAAATGCACAATTATCTCCGCAAAGCGAGAATAGTCACAAATAGAGGGCGGAAATACAATAGAAAACAATAACAAATGAAAAATGAATATAGATAAAAAATAAATTATCTTTAAAAACAAATACCAGCGATTAAGAAGAAGTTCCCATTCTCAATTCACAAAAGAGAAAAAACAATAAACAATAAAGATGAGCACCAGCGACGAGCCTCAACCGGCATACAAAAAGGGCAGAACAGCTGCAGTCACTAATCTGCATTAAAACCAAGCCGAGTACAAGACAAGCAGATGATAACAAACAACACTATGGCACGTAATGGCTAAATTACAATATCACTCACGAACATCAAATATTTAACGATAAAATCACTGAATTAACAAAAAAACAAGCATGAAAACAGAAACTTGTAATGACAGATGGGAACTTCTTCTTCTTCTTAGGTGTATTCCATTCCGTAGGTGTATTCCATTCCGTACACTCTCGTGATGTATTTCTGTGAATGTTTCCTTTTCCTTTCCGCACACTCTCGTGATGTAATTCTGTGCTGTCCCTCCTCCGTACACCTTCGTGATGTATTTCTGTGGGTGTTTCCCGATCCGTACGCTGTCGTGATGTATTTCTGTGAGTGTTTCCTTTCCTGTCACTCTCGTGATGTATTTCTGTGAGTGACTTGTTTCCTCCGTACACCTTCGTGATGTATTTCTGTAGGAGTATTCCGTTCCGTACACTCTCGTGATATATTTCTGTGAGTGTTTCCTTTCCTGTCACTCTCGTGATGTATTTCTGTGAGTGACTTTTGCTTCCGTTCCGCACACTCTCGTGATGTATTTCTGTGAGTGTTTACTGTTCCCTCCTCCATACACCTTCGTGATGTATTTCTGTAGGAGTATTCCGTTCCGTACACTCTCGTGATGTATTTCTGTGAGTGTTTCCTTTCCACACGCTTTCGTGATGTATTTCTGTGGGTGTTTCTGTCCCGTTCTTTCCCGTAAGGTAGAACCGTAGAAAGTAATATAGTATTGGTTAGGAATTGGTTTCGACTTGCATGCATTCATTAAAATACCATTGTAATTAAATAAAGGACAGATACAGAGAAATTTGTGAACAAGTATACTGTTCCTATAAATGTATATATTTGTAGAAATGATTAGAATAAGTAACATACATTGAAATTTTATATTAGGGTAAATATTAAGCCAGAATATATTTTGATTATTTGTTTATGTAAATGGGCCTTGTCATTTATTGACCCTGGCGTAGCTCACGAGCACCCGGAACCCCTAACAAGGGCTCGCAAGGAAATCCCGTTACACAGTTTTGCTCGACTCAGTTCACCAGATTACTGGACAAGTGTGCAGTTTACTCGCCGCAAGCAAACACCTCAAAGCGAGTAAAGAGGTCTCTATTGTCAGGTATTAGAGTCTATATCCGGAAGGAACATACAAAATGGGATGAGAAGCTGAGCCAGATAACTAGTTCCCTCAGGAGCTCTTTCCACCAAGCAACTGGTTTCTCTCCTTATCGAACACTTTTCTGTCAGCAAATGATTGAACATGGCAGCTCCTATTCCATCTTGAGGAGCCTTGGAACTCTTAATGAGCCGTTGAGAGTAGATGCTGAGGACAAAATGAGATTGATCCGTGCGAGAGTGCAGGAGAACTTACACCAGGCATTCAAACAGGGTTCACGAGCCTATAATCTCAGGGTGAAGCCTGTTGATTTCAAGGTGGGTCAAGAGGTATTTTGACGAAATTTTGCCCAAAGCAACTTCCAATAGCAGACTAGTGCTAAACTGGGACGAAAATTTGTCAAGTGTCGGGTTCGAGCCAAGAAAGGAAACTCCCTATACGAATTTGAAGATCTGCTGGGGAAACTGCTAGGAGTCTATCACGCCAAGACATCAGGCAGTGATATTCAGTCTAGAAGCGTCATCTATCGACTGTTACGTTTATTCATGGTAGCCCTAAGAAGGCATCCAGCCAGCTTCACTGGTAAACTATAGGATATCGCGAAGCCCTCCTATTGCCCCGTCAATGGTGGGTGATATACCTGTTGGAATCCATTCCTGTATACGACTGTTAGCATATTAGGAAACTAAATCGATAACCTCACCACTTCAACGACGCCTTGGAGACACACCCATGAACAACATGGTCGGAGATCGGAGCGAGATGTTGTGCCGGGAAAGCTTAGCGATCAGTTCTTTAGGTTACTGATCGCGGGGCTTTATCAGCATCTCGGTGAAGGAGGGCAAAGAGACACCAACCGGTTGGATTTTTTGGGTTACCAGCTTGTCGATGCAACTTTGGCTTCCCACACGGAGAAGGATGTCGAGGTCTGATCAAAGACTGACGAGCCTGCAAGTATGTGTCCTCGATGCGTCACCGGTCAAGTAGAGCAACCGTCATAATGCGAGGAATACGCATTGGGTCGTGGGTCGAGACACACATTGGGCGCCCGCAGCGATGAGGCCTATGTTTAAGACCAGTTAGCTCAGTCGACCATTTTTCAGCGTTATCTGAACCATGGGTGGCGCAGACCACTCTGCCCTGTTATAGTCGTAGCGTATTGCATATAGCAATATCCTACCTGAAATACTGCAGTGTGTAAGCCGGCTGCTTTCAAACAGAGTATATGAACGCACCCCGACCTAGAGAAGTGCGTTTCCTTAAGCTCGGTATGACATGTTGACGTGAAAGAAAAGAAGAAGACAATCACCTCTGTCCCGTCAAATATTCCTCGCTATGTACAAGTGTAGAGTGACCTACAGAATTTTCGAAAAACATCGGCTAGGAATTAAACCCCACACCAGGAGAAAATTCGAAAAAAATCCGGCGAAATTCCAGCAGCAGCAAAGTCGCCGCTTCTACGCTGTGAATAAAATATTTACGCAGTTAGAAGAGAAGTCTTAGAGTTAGAAGAAAAAAACTTCGAATCACAATATCGACAAAATTAAGAAGAGTAAACATAGACAAGGTTTCGTGCTTAATGTACATCTGCATACTTCAAGCACATATATATATTGAACTCAAGCAAATGCATAGAAGGACTCTCCAAATAGCAAACGAAAAATTTTATTACTGAAAGGTCAACAAGTCAGTGCCATTTACAGCTGTAGCGAAAGCAAATGTCGACTTATACTAATACGTCAGGCCAAAATTTAAATAATCATAACCTAGAGCCAGAACTTAGGTTCAAATGGATTACTAGAAAGAATTAATTAAAGAATTTTTAGTTAATCAAGGAAAAATTAGATTAGCGGGGAAGCTAGTGAAGAAAGGAATTTAATTAAAGCCAAGTGGTTAAGAGTATGGAAAGTTGATTAAGGATAATCACACCTTTTTGAAATAATTCTAAATGATTTAATACCGAGCATTGTCTTTTATATAAAGTTGAAAGTCTTGTAATCTTAAGACACCTTTCATAGACCAGAAATATCAACTTCCAGTGGGAAGAATATTACACATAGATCCCAAGGAGAACAGATAGTATATTGTAAACGGCGATGCGATCCGAACGATGTCACCCTTCTGTGTTTTAATTTTTTTGTAATTTGTCTTAGATCCCGAACAGACAGAACAAGACCTAATTCGTCACATGACCAAAGGAATTGTTAGACAATCATAACTTTGTTCAGTTTTCAGCATTTTTGAGTCGCATAAACAACTCTAAGGAGCTCCTTCGGGGGACTGACGACACGTGAGTAAATTTCATATTATATTGAAGTAAAAGAATAACTTTTTATTAAATCCTTAATTGTTTTGGTTCACACTTTGATTGACCTCTACAGTTTTTTAAACGTTTGTTTGGGCACGGCCCGAAGAAGGCAATTAGTGTCACTCCTGTCCGGTCGGCAGTGAAATTCTATATGTTTAACGGCTATCATGACACAATGTCATTTTGACCAAAGTGTAGGAGAGTGGTAGCGTTCCGATTTCGGATCCCTTGTAGTAAACTTAGCCTTCTATATGATTACTGTAACTACTTAGTATGTGATTTATAAATAGTAATTGGATTGTTAAGAAATAAAAAGGAGGAAATGTAGTCACTATCAGCTTCCGGTAATTTTTGTAAGAATATGAACTATAGTCTAGTATTAGTCAAAAAGTCTTTAATAGTTGTCACACGCAAAATGAACGAAAATTATTAAATTATCTTTTATAACGTAATGGAGTGCTAACGCTTTTTTTATTTCTCCTCTCACTATCCTGGAGCCCTCTCATATGAAGGTCGTCTAGGCTCGCCTAGTCTCTCTCTCTTTACAGGTCAATTAGGGAGTCAGATGGGTGGATGGGGCATGAAAAGAAGGCAGAACATCTGCGCCTTCAACTGAATATGGGTAAGTGACGTAAGGGTCCCTTCAGGACCGAATGTGTGCCGGCATTTTGTTTGTAGGCACGATGACTTTTTTTTTATTATGGCTGACGGAAGCAGCAGGTTTTTCGTGGAACCTCCCCACACTCTCCGCCAATGAGCCGAGTCGAGCTAGCGTTCCGCCCTGCAGTCAACGCTGTCCGTCGAGTGATCTGTCAGCTCACGCTGGCAGTCTGGACTTAACGTCTGAAAGCCAGTCACTCACTATAGTTCCCTAACAACCCAAATTAGAAAACAAAGAGCACTTTTCAATGCTATAGGCTCAATCTCTAAAGCTCTTTTCCGCACATTAGACGAAGATGATGCCAAGATATATGACGAGCAAATCCGTAACCTCACCCTTAACCAAAACTCCTTCCTATCACTTATGAAAAGCCAAACTGCGGTAGTCGAAGCAACCGCAAATGTTTTCAACGAAATTGAAAAGGAATTCATGGTCATGCATAAAAAACTAATATCTTCACTGATATAGCCACATCATTGATGGAAAATAGGTCACTTGATAACAAAATATCAATTGAACTGGAATCACTCATTTCACTAGTCTCACTAATGGCATTCCGATACCAAAATACCCAGGCAGAATTAATAGATCTTCTTACGGATTCATGGCATGGAAAATTTCATCCTACACTAATAACTCCTAGAATATGCGAATATTTTCAACAACAAAATAATTATAGAACTCAGAATCTCCATTCCTTTCAAGGAACCACATCAAAATGTAAAATCCTACAATTGGAACAAGACTATTATTGGACGCAATTAACGCAGCAGAACGCTTGGCTTTTCTCCCTAAAAAAAAGCCCTCCATACTGATATTATTTGTGAAAATTCCATTAGTTCACGAACCCTGCAAGGAACAGGAATAATGTATATTTATCCCGGTTGCTACGTACGAAGCAAAGAATACATCTTGCACGGAATTAGCGTAAAAGTTTACAAATTCAATTCCCATTTTATCCCAACGATAAACATTTCCAATATAATATGGAATATGACGCCTTCTCCAAAGGAAACGCATATAGAAACAGATCCCTTAGAGATTATAACAAACACTGAGCTAAAGAGAGTGCTAGAATTCATCCATTCCCAAAAACAGCAAGAATCAATCCCGCTCAATCCAATCAACAATCACCATATTCATCATTACGTACTGTCATATTTAACAGTGTCTTTAATCGTATCTATTATCTGCATATATCTATACATGAGTTATAAATCAAGAGCCCGCAAAGCTGAAAATATTCCGCCGGAACCTAAACTGGAAGATGTGCCTAAACACGCACCTAGAAAGTTAAATTACAATATAACCCCAGCACTTAAAAAAAAACTACAGAAAACGTCTTACTTACGGACACTAACAAACGTACAACAGTAAACCCTTCCCTTCCTTGATTTTTACCGCTTTAGTAACTTATTCAATCCACAATGTCCTGACAAGAATTTTTACGAAGAAATGAAAAATCTTACATCCTACGTTTCCTGAGATAATGTAAAATAAAGAGGAAAAATAATAACGAAAATAAACAATAATATTTTTTTGGCTTTCTTCGCCAAACAACTTTCAATTATAAAAAAACAAAAAACGAAAACGTATGATATACCTGCTATGTATGTATATATATAAAAAAAAAAAAAAATACATTAGAAGTAAATATAAAATATAAAAAAAATAACTCCAAAATAACATATCGTGAGTATATGTGTTAGCAACATTTTCTTTTAACCATAATAAATAAATAGCCGTTATGAATATTGTAAGGGAATATATTATGTAAATTAATTTGTATTCCTACCTATGATTAGTAACACCCTCTGTAATAATAAAAAATAGTTCAATAATGAGTATAAAAAGAATATAACTTCTATTTCGTTGTATCTACTGTTAAAAAAAAAATACAAAACAAAAAGTAATTATAATAAATAATTAAATATTAAACAATTCTTAGCTATAATAAAGGAATGTACATATAACTCCTATTAATAGTAATTCTAAGTTTAATAAGTTTAAAAGCTCTAGAGCTACAAGTTTTTGTTCGACATATGAATATTATATTTATTATTGTACAGCTCCTTCATTTGTATAAAGAAAGTTTTCTTCTCCTAAAAAATAAAACTTTCTTTTCCCCAGGGGGGGGGGATGTTGTGACTCAGGCACCTTTGCCCCGAATCACAACCATAATACCGACACATCAATGTATCGTCCAATACGATATATTGATGTACCATTAATTGACCCTGAAAAAAACATTTCAATTTAAATTTCATTCAAAATTTAAAATGCATTTGGAAATGCATTTCCATATTATAACAAATGCAATTTAGCATAAATTGCATTTTGTTATCAGACACACATTCCACTCACACGATATGCACACTTACCTACATACAGTGTCTTCTTATTTTTTTCCGTAAGTACAGTATTACTTACTTCCTCCAATCTACTTGTATGTACATACACACATACAATTATCTCAATTATTCCCGCCCTCTTAAAATTAATATTACAAGACGGGCGCACAAGTGCATATCAGATTACAGTTTTGCATTGATGCATATAGCTCGCATCAAAACTTTTTTACATTTTCTCACGTACGTTTTTTCAACGTCGTGAGAAAACAATAAAAAGGAAAAAGAGCTTTTTAAAAAATATCATGGGTACCTGTGCGCAAATTGCCAGATCCTCGGGGAGTGTTTTTTTAAATCCGTCAAGGAAAGACAAGATCGGGGAGTTTTTTTTTTAATCGTAGAGTCTGAATTATAATTTCTAATCTAAATAAAATTGATAGTTCTATATCAAAAAAGCAGTGAATTATAAGTTCTAATATAACAAATATTGTTATTTCCGCATCAAAAACGCAGTGGATTAAAATTTCTTTTACTAATTCCTGTTCAGTGAACTTAAATCCTAGTGTATCAATTCCTATTACGAACTAAATATATCATAATCTCAAAAATAACTGAAGTGTAGTTATCATTTCTACCATCGAAAATTTTAATTCCTTTTCCAAAGTTGTGGGCTCTCTATCCCAGAGCACGGCTCACAAACTATAACATGGAGATTGAAACTTCTTCAAGTTCCCAGAAACGCTTCAGCAGCTCACATTCTATGGATTGATTGCAAAAGTTCCTGATTTTATTGCAGGCTTCCGTCGATGGGGTGAGATGGAAAGTTTCTGAAGAAACTTCACCAAATAATATTCATCCAACAATCGGAGTACCAGGATTGCCTCTAATCAAACCAGATTGAACTATTCTCGCATATACTTCTGCTTCAATTATTGCATCTATCTTATCATTCTTATCAAACCAGGGATCTGCTAAACTTAATCCGTTTATTTGATCCCAACCTAAGGTGGATACCTTTCCAGGTGGGAGAAAATCTGTTACGGAACTCAACACCACGGCCTTGACTTCAATACTTGGATGGTCTCCAAAGTGGGGTTAAATGAGAAAACAAACTGAGCTTCTGGATTCTGCGGTTACCATGTTTCCTAATCCAGAAATTTGGTTCGATTCGCTAAATGTGTTTAAAGTAGCTTGAGAGCCAAGGTCAACTAGAGCTCTTGCCATGTGTGGTTTACCCTTTCTGTTGAACACCCTTATAAGCATTGTTGCTAGAAGTATGTCCTTTTTTTATGAGAGAAGTAAGAACTTATTTTTGAGGTTGAGGGTACTGTATATGGCTGAGGGCTTAATGAACTAGCAGTATCAGGGGTTATGTTCGAAATATTCTTTGATGTATCCATATTGTGCAGCAGGGAATTGTGTCGTTTTTGACAAAATCGACACATACGATTACTAGGACAATTCCTGGCAAGATGGCTATGTGCCAGACAATTGTAACAAAGTGAGTTTGATGTTACTACTTGAAGTCTATCAGCAGGAGTCAGCTTCTCAAACTTTGAAAATTTTCTTAAAACATGGGGTCCTTTGCATAAAGGACATCTATATTTGGTCAAATGATACTTTAGGGGTTTCCTTTTTGGGTCCTAAAATTAGCTTCTAAGAATTGGGTGAAATCTGAAAATTTTGCAATCGCCGTTGTTTCCTTGCCCTTGTTCCCAAATCTGTCTACTTTCTGAAGGCAAACGATCAACCAGGATATAAATTAATATGGGGTCCCATTCTTCAACCTTTATCTTTCAGTTTTTGAAAGCAGCTAAGCACGTGTTGGTACAATCAAGCATTTTCCGCATAGAGGTACTAATTTCCGAGGGAATGTAAGGTTGGCGGAGCAACATTTTCAAACTATTATTAAGTAATACCCGCGGATTCTGATATGGTTTACAGAGAAGATCTCAAGCCTCCTTGCAGTTCTCTTCTGTCACAGGCAAATGCCTCACTATTTGTGCTGCTTCACCAGTAAGTACTGATTTGAGGTAGTGCATCTTTTGTACTGAAGATATTTGATCCTTAGAATGAACCATTGCTTCAAAAGAATCATGAAACGATAACCAGTTATTATAGTCACCTGAGAATTCAGGTATAGTACAACGAGGTAATTTCATATCAAGTTGTGCTATTGTGCCTAATTGAAAATGTGTACTGTTAAGTACGCTACCTGAGAGTTGTGGTGGGTCATTATTCTGAGAAATTTGGGTCTGCATTATCTCTTCAATGTAATCCTGAACTTTTCCTTTGTATACAAAATATAAGTCTGAAAAATTATCGTAGAAAGCATCTTTGAAATATTCAAACTGTCTTTCTTCGGACGACGCAAAGACACGATTATCAATTCGCCCCTTAAGATGATCAATGCTAGCGAGATGCTCTTTTGGAGATTTATCAAAATTTACCACAAACTTGTTCAGCTGTTCCTTAGCAGCTGCTTGTTGTTTTATTAATTCCTTTGCGGAGCTCATTTTTTATTAAATATTTACAATAAAATATTCAAGCAATAAAAACAAGCCATGCAAACTTGATATCAATTTTTGCAGCTGACAAAGATGAGAAACCGATAACACAATAGAATTACACACTTGAATTGAACACAATTGAATGGGCTCAGGAGGTATTCAGATAGAAACTCGTTTGTGTCACGGTATACTACTGTGGTGCCGTTAACTCAGTACTTGAATTTATATAGTTTTTGTGCAAATTATTCACAATATATATAATTATATAATATATCTAATTATCTTATTCAATCAATCCATGGACTACATAATAAACGCAACTGCGTAATCTTGATTCATTATATAGTTATATCATTTTTAATCAGTATGAAGTGCATATAGTTAACGCACCTGACTAATCTTGCTCGACAAACTCGTTTTCCTGTTAATAAATGTGCAAACTTTTCTCACCGTCTGGGGGAATATGATTATCCAGCTTCGTAAGGACCAATGTTAAGGGGGTGAGACTTAATTTAATGATAATTCACAAACTTTATTATAGTTTAAATTGTCTATAAATGGCTCTATAATTATATACCTACTATTGCTGCAACTACTGCTGAAATCCAACTGGCCCGGTGTGATGATTATAAAAGAATTGTGTTGTTATGGTCGTAGCGTATTGCATATAGCAATATGCTACACGTACTGAAGCGTGTCTGAAGCGTGTAGGCGGCTGCGTCAAGCATAAAAAAAAACTGAACGCACCCCGACCAAAGAAATGCATTTCCTCAAGCTGCAAATGACAGGCTGGTGATGACAAGGAAGAAGAAGACCACTTTTCCTGTCGTATTGCTCGAGCAAGTACGTGTGTGAAAGACATCCAGGAGAAATTTTTTGATCATCGAAAATCGGCGAAGACATCCTGCCAAAAAAAGGTAAAATTTTCGCATTCACATCGTTAGGACAAATCAAATAAATCAAATACCCTAGGAATTCCCGAGTGGTGAAGGACAGGATAAAATTAATCTGACAAGATCGATAAATTTTCACTAGGTTTCGCTTGAAATCGTGGTAGTATAATTGAACGGTTGAACAGGAGTCTTGGTGGATATTCAAGATCATATACTGCTTTTTAAAACCTGCAATTGAAACAAATCAGGATCATCCAAATTCATCCCGACAATACCGAAAAACTACATGGGGGAAACCTCATACGGATTCAATTTCCCGGTCTCATTCTAAGAGATTTAATAGAAACGAAGAGTTTTGTGAACACGCAGCAATATGGATTAGCAATGGTCAAAATTCCAACAATCGTTTTCTTTGGACTTGTGCTCCAAAATGTCAACTAAATCCAGCACAAAAAGTGTAAATGGTCAATAGATTTTACTACAGGGAAAAATGCTGATATTCCTTCACCGCCAGGTTATAATCCTTCAGTTGCACAACGAAGATACAGTCGTCTACTATGGAATGAATTTGTAAATTGTTTTAAATTTTAATTTTTATTATAATTCCGTTCCGCAACAACAACAAATATTACTTTTGTGATAGAGCCTACAGACAGCAAGTCGAAGCATTAAATTCCAATTTAATTCCTTTAAATAGATGGCAGATGCTGAAGCGCTTCATCATGCCGTGGAATTTTCACCGTGAGTATTATTGATATATTACACATTTTCTTTTGGTATACGCATGCTTCGGCTTCAATAATTACTTGCTCGTAGGACTTTTTTCATTGACATTCTTTTTCTGTAAATATATATATATTTTCGATTTAATAATAGTATTTACATAACTATACAGCTAATTTAGTGTAACTATATATATATATATATCATCGATTTAATAATAATATTTACGTAACTATACATCTAATCTAATATAGTCTTTGTCCGTGTATACTTTGGATAATAATTTTTCTTACTGACTCTATATATATATATATATCTATATACCTACCTTTAATGATGTACATACTTACCCGTATCTAGTAATAAGGGCCTTACGTAGGATTTTCTTTTATTGACATTCTTTTTCTATAACTATATATACATATATTTTCGATTTAATAGCATATTTACATAACTATACAGCTAATTTAGTAAAATCCTTGTCCGTGTATATTTTGGGGAGAATTTTTTAGCTGACTCTATATATATCTATATACATACTTAATACTATACGCTTATGTAGTTTTATAATTCAATGGTATTCTTACGTATATGCCTTTTTATTGTACTCACTTTGAATTAATTAAATTTTTTTTTTTTTTTGGTATACGTATGTATATGCCTTTTTCTGTACTTACCTAGTGCTATACGGCTATATATTTTTATAATTTAATGGTATACTTACCTAGAGACCTATGTATGTACTTACCTTGAATTGAGGATATTTTTCTTGATAATTATAACGTGAACATGAACCGTTAAGAGTTTTAATTTCTCCTCTTACTTTCCTGGAGCCCTCTCGTATGAAGGTCGTCTAGGTTCACCTAGTCTCTCTCTCTCTCTGTACAGGTCAACTAGAGACTCTGAAGAATTATGCCCCTCAGAGTCAGATGGGAGGATGGGGCAGGCAAAGAAGGCAGACCATCTGCGCCTTCGATGGGATACAGGTAAGTGACGAATGTGTGCCGACTTTGGTGTGATAGGCACGAAAATTTTTTTTGATTATGGCTGACGGCAGCGGCAGGTTTTTGTGGAACCCCCCCACACTCTCCGCCAATAGCTATGGCGAACTAGCGTGCCGCCTGCAGTCAACGCTGCCCGTCGAGTGATCTGTCAGCTCATGCTGACAGTCGGGACTTTACGTCCCAAGCGAATCACTCTTCATAGTTCCATAACAGTGTCGGCTCTCCCTTCTCAAGGAGATGATGACATTATATCGATAACAGCATATGTACTGATAATCGTAATATACATCTTGTTTCTCACTAGATTAGCATCGGAGTTGATGATAATTGATTGCTGGTACTGATAAAATCGTGCTGATATTGCAGAGATGTAGTTGAATTTTGTACACTCCTACTCCCCTTTTTTTTTCTATCCTTATAAATTTTTTTGAGATTTATATTCTCCTTTTTTTTCTAATCCTAATATAATCCTTGCTAAGCTGAGCCCTATTAGGCAACGTCCCGCCGCAGCGAGGGGAACCGAATGTAGTCCAACTCAGAGAGAGATGGCATCAACGCTAACTTATTCCTAGACTAATTACTGTTAGTTTTGTTTTTTTGTTTTTTTAATGGATATATATATATATATATATATACATATATCGAAACCAATCCTAAGACTTTAGTAGCCTAGGTCAATGTGAGCAAAGAAATGTAAAACTATAATAAAAAAAAAGTTTAGATTCGGAATTAGCACAAAACAACAAAATTTTACTTATGTAAATAGACTTACAAGCTTCCTGAAGGATACCTGTTTTGTGTTAACCTATTCTTAAGCCAAGCGCCAACAATAAAGTGGTGGCATCAACTTCTCTTTCTTTCTCTTTTCTTTTCATTTGTAATGCAGGAACTCCAATAAACAGCGTTATCTCGACTTAGAAACAGGACTATAAGCGAATTTATCTTCTTACGGCTGGAATGTATTGTATTCAGCATTATTTATCGTTTTCAGTAATGGATACTCTTCTTCAGTTATTTAAAACCATTTGTGATGATTCTAATAAAGCAAAAGAACTCCAATGTGGGAGAACAAAAGCAGCTGCAATTACTAATTGAATTACAGGACCATTTGCATTAAATGAAATTGGTAAATGCTTACAAAATAATCCGTTTTCACTTATATTAGATGAAACGACTGATTTTTCCACTAGCAAAAATTTGGTGATAAATGCACGTCATTTTAATTTTGAAAGAAAAAGGGTTGAGGACAGTTTTATTGGGTTAAGACAGTTGGAAAATTCAACTTCAAAAGAAATTTTTCAAATCGCTAAGGAAGTAAAAATATAATAGGAGTGGCTTCAGACAATGCTTCAGTTATGGTCGGCCATGTGTCAGGTGTTAGAGATCTTTTTGGAAGATTAATGAAAATATCCTTTTTGTGAATTGCACTTGTCATAGCATTCATTTGTACGCATCGGCTGCAGCCAAGTTTCTTCCACCTACTTTAGAAAAAAAAATTAAGAAATATATGTATATGCTCTCGCATATAGTCCCAAGAGACTTGGAGCATATAACGAATTTCAAGAATATTTTGATTTAAAGAAACATAAAATTCTGAGGCTCTATGCGACTTGATGGCTCTCCATGGAAGAAATAGTTAACCGTACTCCTGAACAATGGGACGCAGTTCTACATTATTTTCAGTTATGTTGTTTCGAGGAATCTGACTTGAAATGTAGTGGTGTTAGAGAATTTTAGAATTCCTAATGGATAACAAAAACAAAATGTATATGTTATATCTCTCTTACGTTTTAAAGTTATGCAATAATGCAAACAAGATTTTCCAATCAGAGACGACTCAAATCCATGCATTACAAAAAATGATGTCAAGACTTTGTAGAAATATTCTAAAAACTTCATAAAGGTTGAAAACCTTGACGAAGAAATAATAATTCACGACTCGTCAAAACATTTGTCTCTTAGATCTATGTATTTTGGCAATAAATATGAGCAATTTAATACAACATGTGGGATAGAAGAAAAAGAAAAGGAAGCATTGAAAAAAGATTTTTATAGATTCTATGTTGAGCTGTGTATGCAAATACGAAAACGGTTTAATTTTGATAAAAGAATTTCATTTCTAAAGTATCTAGATGTAAGAATTATTGAAGCCGGTGGCATGAAATCCGTTATTCCTATATTGAACGCGTTTCCATTCTTTAATGTAAATGAAGAAGGAACTGGACAATCAATGGCGATGTCTAATTGGAGAAAAAGAATTTGTTTCAAGTATTTATGAAGAAAATGTTGTAAATGTGTGGTTAAAATATAAAAATAAGAAAAATTCTATTGGTGAATCCATATTTGAGGGGCTTTCTCGTGTAATGTTGGAATTGTGTGCAGTGCTGCTGCAGAATGCAAATTTTCTTAAGTAAACATAATTAAACATAAGAAAACAAACAAAATCAACATTAAAACGGTAGCTAATGTAATGTTATCAAAGGAACTGTTAAATAATAAAAATGAAATTTGGAAACCTACAGAAGAATTAGTGAAGTTTGCTAATAGTTTCAAATTTATGAATGGAATATACCCAAAATCCAAAATATGAGTGTTTCAATTTGTATTAAGAAATCATTTTAAAGGAAGTTGTCATCCAGCCTCATGACACATATGTGCCTTTTATTCTTCATGTATATTCATAATATATTCATGACATAGCTGGATCTGTTATTTTTACCATTTTTTTTTTATTTATTGAATTACGAAGCATTTTAGTCAATCTTGTCGTGATTTTTTTTTTTTATTTGTTAAAACTTACCTTTGTTATTCCCGAATTTGAAATAAATTCTTATTTACGTGAAAAACTATATTTTAATTGACTATTTAATATAACAAGGAATAATGATCGACATATGCATTTAAAAATCTACTTTCAAAGAACAGTAGGTACAATTATTTGTCTGTAATAAGTTAGAGTGAGACTAATTTTAGGTGGTGTTAAGGCTATTTTGAATTGCCTTATCTGAAACATCAGTTTAATTAAAACTTCAAAAAAAGTATATATGCAGGTATAAAAAAAACTGTATTTCCAGTACCTATCTTTTCCCTACTTATTTGAAACAATAATAAAATCATAATACAAAGCCCAATTACAAGCTGGATTTTTTAATGCATAAGAGCGCTAAAAAGAAAATGTAACACAGACACACCTCTATGTGACTTTTGGAATATTTTCAATTCTACTCCGTTTTTTTATAATCTACTTCGCTAATTATGTTGATCTACTTCTCTCGGCAGACTTAAAAGTGGCAACCCTGTCTACGGTTCGTCAGAATTAACTTTTCTTCCCGGAACAAATGTTCGAGCGTGTTTTCCGCGAAACACACCTGTATGTTTGCCGCTCAACTTACAGAAAAACAACCTGTTTACCGAATATTAAAAAAAAAACACACACAACTCGACTCCACACAGTTTCCCTACATACCACCGAGATTCAGCTACGTCGAAATTGGCAAAAAGTGAGTGAAGTGAGTCACTTTTCTGCAAATTTGATTCTAAACGTTGTCCAGATCAATACCATCCAATTCCGGCCATAAAAAATCATTAATCATCTCTCGATAGCACAATCCATTCACCGTAACTGTTGCTCCAGCCTCATTTTCGAAAAAGTAAGGTCCAATGACCCCGCGGGACCATAAACCGCACCAAACAGTCACACGTTGAGGATAGAGAGGCTTTTCAACAATAACTCCTGGGTTTTCCGAGCCCCAGATCCGACAATTTTGCTTGTTGACGAAGCCATCGAGGTGGAAATGGGCCTCATCACTCAAGATGAGTTTTCGATGGAATTCCGGATCATTTTCATGAATTTCAAGGACCCAATCAGCAAAGACTCGACGTTGTTGATGATCGGCCGGCTTGAGTTCTTGTGTTAACTGAACTTTATAAGCCTTAAGACCCAAATCTTTATGCAAAATACGGTGTAATGACGTTTGTGGAATGCCTAATTCCAAAGAACGACGAGGAATGGACAAACAAATTTTTCTACCAATTTCTGTATTGCGGTACGACAAGGTGCTTCACGACGACCCAAAAATGTTCGAGTTTTACGAACCGTCTCTGCCACATTTTCACCATTTTTATAGTGAATTTTAATAATTTCAATGCGTTGTTGAATCGTGTATCGTTCCATTTTTATTAATGGTGTAGTTTCTACTTGTCAAATGTCAGACAGCTCCAAAAGTGACATCTACCGAAATACCGGGCTAATTAAAATAACACCTCTTATTGGAAAACCCTTTACTAAGAAATTCACTTACTCACTTCACTCACCTTCAATTTTGCGGTGAATTGGGAGTGAAATCATCGATCAGCGACTTTATTTTAGAAATGGTAAGTACGTATAATAATTATTTACCACTAATAAATTGTAACTCGCCATTTGCATACTAGAAAGCTCTAATTGATGGACTACAATAAAATTATAATGTATTAGAGGGGATGCTTGTTAGTGCACAGGGACCCCAATGCACGGGAGAAAAGAGCTGAAAAATTAAATTCTTAGGATATCTTATATTATATTATTCCTTATTATCTGCATAAAATGTTTAGAGAACAATATATCGCAGCCGTGTTCATTTTCACACATAAAAAAGCCAAAAAGCTGTGAAAATGACATTCGAAGTTAATATTCGAAAATACTCACTTACTTTTTTAAAGGAATCATTTTATTTTCAAAAGTGAGTGAATGAAGTGAGTGAAAGAAGTGACAAGTGACTGAAGTGAATCACTCACAAATTAGCTGAATCTCGGTGCGTCTAGCGTTTTCATCCAAAATCGTTCCCACCGACTGTGTAAGTCGAGCCAAAATTTCCTAGGAATTTCGGGCGGACTTGCTGAAATGCATTGTATGGTGATAAGTTTTATAGGAAATATTATAATTTGTGTGCATTCTGCATTTTTCTTTTCTGTTAGGACATATGCCTTATGGAAAAGTAGCAAAGAGCTACTTTCTGGAATAATTAAACAACCTTTTGCCCTCTTTTTATGTACCCGGGGAAATGAAGGGGGTTTCTCTACAGAAAGTAGAGAAGCCAAGACAAAAAGAGATGAAGAGTGACAGGAAAAGGGTAGCGTATGGGAAATACGCTACACAATGGATCCCAATTTCGTTCCGCTCATTTTGCTAAATTGTTGGAAATATGGCGTGCAACACCTACGAACCGCAGTATACTCCCCGCAAGCAAACGCGTCCGAGCTAATAAATACCCAGCAAACAAAGCTTTCAGACAGTCCTACAAGTCGGACTGTTGTCGGAAAAAAGAAAAAATAATTAAAAAAATATTTTCCGAAAATCTTATATAACTCTAACGGAAATCATATAGAATAACTTTTCCTCCATTTCATTGGAATATTTGACGACTTCTACTATTTATCCTACCGAAATCGTAGCTCTTTATGCAAGAAATTTCTTAAGAATTCTTAATTTCGATTTCGTGCCGATTTCTAGCAGACTGTCGGGAGCATATGATGAAATTAGGCCGCGTCGCTCATTTGAAATCTACTGTACAGTGCGCATTGTTTCACTTAAGAAGAAAAGTTGCGGTAAAAATAAGCGGTATTTTCCAGAGTTCTGCAAAAATAAATAATCAGTGCTTGGACAGTGTACTTTTCAAATTAAACTGAAAAACATTATTTTTATATTATATCAATTAATACTTAATAAATTATATCGATTTCCTATGGTCATTCAATTATTTAATTTAATGGGCTTTACCAATGTTAATTTAATTTTTAGTGCTGTTGATCTTAGCTCTTTTGCCTCGATATTGCTGTGCAGAACTTAGGGTGTTACACCGTAAGTAGTGTTGTGGGTGCAGCGGCTCTTAAACCGGTACACCAGAAAGCTGTCGGAGTTACAGTGCCTCAAGCAGACTCACTTAAGGTAAAATTAAAAGTCTTGGTTCACTGTATCGTAGCAACTAACTAATTCTTTATTGAAATTCGCTTTTTATAATATTACAAAAATGCCTAATTAGCTAAATACCAAAATTCACAAATAACTTACCACAGAATGAAAGAATTTCCCTAGCCACAAAGTTCGCACGCGCATTCCTCCAATTATCTCACCGGTGTCGACTTTCGTCTGGCTTTATCATTTCAGTCAGAATAATTTTGCTGATATGCAAAATAAAATGCAAAAAGATATACAAAGTGAAACCATGTGAAGATCTTAGAATATGAGACTAGCGAAATTCTTGCTGTGATAAGTTTGTACATGTATGTATATGCGTACTATCTAACTATTTTTTAATGTTATGTTAATATAGAAAATGTAATGATGAACATCCTCCCCCGCGTTGAATGATGAATTCAACTGTTGAAATCTATATTGAAATCGGGAACTTGTTTTTCTTCATCTTGATCTGAGGTGCAATCCGCTTGACTGATGTATCGCCTCGGTTGTGGGGTTGGCTTAGTTGGAATCCGGGAACAAATGCGGGATTTGTAAGTCCAAATTATGAAGATGATAATGGCAAATACCAATGCCAAACCCGTATAGCCAATAGCAAATTGATGAACATCGTGAGGGTGAATTGTTGGAAGATCGATGTGGAGCTGTTGAATTTGTTTTTGAATGGATTCTAATTCTGTCCCTTGTGGTTTGAAATCAGGTCCGTCTGATATGTTAGGACGTGGTCCCTCCAATTTCACTTGTTGAGTTAGATTTGTGGTAGGTATGTACGACATCCTTGAACTGGTCGGGAAAGCATTGTGGCCGCGTATGGTGATCAGAGGCTGTTTGATGATACATTCCTTTTGAAGTCTTAAAATACCTGATCCTTCGATGGCCATTTGGTTGACTGTGTCTTCACATACGACATTGATCGTGGTTTTTTCTTTCAAAGCAAACAGCCATTCATTTGGATTATGAAGTTGAGTCCAGTGTGGGCCATCTCCCGTTTGAACAATTTTGCACGTGGGGGATTGTGGTAGGTGGTTGATGAAATCTATCTCACAAGCCCCGACGGCAGATCCCTTATGATATATGGGATGATGTTGCTTGCATAAGTGTCGACCTCTGGTGATGGTGCGGCATGCCTGGAGACTATGCTCGGTGAGTGGGTAATATTGGTCTCGATGGAGATTCACCACCAAGTATGGGAATGATGGTTGTATGGCTAAGAACGTGTTGTTGATCAATGTCGGAACTGGAATGATGCTAAACAATTCAAAATCCTCGAGTGTGCATAAAGGGAGTCTGAGTTTAAAGATGATGTGTTCGGCCGTTGGTCTTCCTTCGATTGTCATTAAATTGTAAAATTGCAAGACGTCATCTATTGTTAGTGGCAGCTTTAATGATGAAGGAAGATGACCTTTGATTGTGGTTAATTCCTGACGCATCTGATCTGGCGTGATCAGTTGTGGACTGATTTTTCCGTTATGAGTATCCACTAGTACGTCTAGGATGACGCCTTGGATTCTTTGAAAATTTGAAGCTGTCAACATGGCTTGCATTGCCAACGTGATGAAGACATTTGATAGTTTCTCCTGATAAATGTCTTGGTGTATGCCATTCATGTCTGCAGAAATCTTGTTGAGATGAATCTCCAAATTCCTGAACTGCTTGTCTATCGTCTCTTGGTTCTTCCGCATGATGTTGATGGTCGCATCAATGATTGAAGTTTGATTCTTGATAAGGGCTACTAAGTGATTCTCGTTTTGCTTGATTTCGTTGATCGTTTTAGACATGGCTTCTGCATATTCAGAGTCTAACACTCCGAACAGGGTATTCGCAATATTACCTATGAAATTTATGGCACCTCTTTTTGCTCTGCCTTTGTTTTCTGTTGGCAATAATAGCTCATTATTTGCTGAGAGTTCCTTAGTTAGAAATTGGAGGTACTCCATGATTTGTTCACATGCATTCCTCTCAATTATTTGATCACATACGGTTTTAAGTATGCGACTGGAGTTGACGAGTGCATCGAACTCTTTCCAGAAAGGTTGCATGTCGTAATATGCCACCAGGTTCCACTCGCTGGATATTATGTTGGTAGAGCCTAGGCCTTCAAAATAAATGCCTGGCTGCGACTTGAAAGGGGTCGTTTCAACAGGTGCACTTCTAGTTGTCGAGAATGTAAGACAGACAAGGAACAATGAAACGAATGCTGATCCGATGGATCGTCGTTGCCTTTTTCTAGGAGCTGTGTCTGTTAGAGAAGTCTCCCTAGTTTGACTCGATGTCGAATTAATGGAAATTGACCTGCGATGCGGGTTACTTTGATCGCTCGCTGGTCGAGCAGTTCCTTGTGCTTCTATATCATCTATGGTGTTTGAACTGGGCGGTTCGATTTCATCTTCTTCTTGATCCTCGTTCATAGGTAAAGGCGCTAGTTTGTGAATAGCGCGTCGTAGTGTCCCATTTGCAGTGCGTACATCAGCGACGCGTACCAAATTGTCGGGTCCTGTGTATGTTTTCACAATTCGTCCAAGCGGCCATTTGAGGGGGGAAGATTGTCTTCTTTGATAATCACCATTGTGTTAGGTTGGACATTGTGGCAGCGTTGCTTCCATTTGTACCGTTGCTGTAGTTGATTTAGATATTCGCTAGACCATCTTCTCCAGAACTCCTGTTTGAGATGAGAAACGAGTTTCCAACGGGTGATGATGTTTGAGTGTTGCGGGGTTGCAGTTGCGTCCATTGTGCTCGTCAGAGGCTCCCCAATGAGCAAGTGACCTGGGGTCAATGCTGTTAGATCATTGGGATTCGTCGATAGTGGTGTTATCGGACGTGAATTCAAAATTGCCTCGATTTCAATGACGGTGGTTTCTAATTCTTCATAGGTCAGCGAAGCTGACGTTAACGTTCGCTGCAAGAGATGCTTGGCTGATTTTACAGCTGCTTCCCATAGGCCGCCAAAGTGTGGGGCTCGGGGAGGGATTAGATGGAAATCAGTGCCGTTTGTGCTGCAAGTTGTTGCTATTTTTCCATCCATCTCTTCACCTTCGAGCATTTTTCGTACTTCTGTGAGTTGGTTTCTGGCGCCCACGAATTTCGTGGCGTTGTCACAATAAATCTTGCGGCAATGCCCTCGTCGTCCCGTGAACCTTTTGAGTGCTCCAATGAATCCTAGTGTTGTGAGATCACTTACAACTTCTAGATGGGTGGCCTTGGTCGCGAAGCAGCAGAAAACAGCTATGTAACTCTTTTGTGGTCGTTTTCCTCTTATTTTGAAATGCGTCCAAATGGGTCCGCAGAAATCGACCCCAGAGTTCACGAATGGTCTGGCGGGTTGCACACGGTCGGCGGGCAAGTTTCCCATTAATTGCGATAGCATCTTTGGGTTTGCTCTTGTGCAATGAACGCAATGCTGGACAACAGAGCGAGCCAGGATTTTTCCTTTCAGTGGCCAATATTTTTGTCTTGCCATTGCGAGAAGAGTTTGTGGTCCTACATGATGGTTCTCCTTATGTATGTCATTAAGAAGGAGTTTAGTGAACTGATGTCCGTATGGTAGTAGCATAGGGTGCTTAGAATCGAACCCAAGTGTTGATGCTTGTAATCGTCCACCAACTCTCAGGATGTCTCGGTCATCCAGGAATGGAGTTAGACTGCTCAAAGAGCTGTTTTTGCTCACCTCACCATAGCGTTTTATATTTGCAATGTCCTGCATGAAAGGTTGCTCCTGCATTGTTTTTATAATTAATGCTTGAGCTTCATCTAATTCTTCACTGCTTAACGCTTTCCCGTTAATTTCTCCTTGAAACTTTTTCTTCGTATGAGCTATGAAGCGTAAGATATAGGCCATGACACGTTGTAGCTTTCTGAATGAATTCCCATGGTCGATTGCGCTTATGATACTTGTTGAGCTGGGGGTGACTACTGTTGACCAAGCAGTTCGCTTATGTTCGACTGTGTAATCTGTATCATTGCTTCTGTATGGATTGGGCCATATTGATTCTGCTCCGTGTAGAAACATGGGACCGTAAAACCATAATGTTGACCCGCTTAATTTCTCTGGAGCTAGGCCTCTTGACAATACATCCGCTGGGTTCTCCTTGGAATTCACATGGCGCCATTGGGTGGAAGTGGTGACATCTTGAATTCTAGCCACTCGATTGGCCACAAATGTGTGAAACGATGAGGACATGGAGTTTATCCAAGCCAAGACAATTTCGGAATCGCTCCATAAATAGATGTCCTGATTTGCGATGCTCAAATCTGTGCTGATTCTTCGAGACAGGTCAGCTCCCAGTTTTGCTGCGCACAGTTCCAGTCGCGGTAACGTTGTCTGATTTGCAGGGGCTACTCTAGATTTCGCACAGAGTAGTCGAACTGTAATGAGATCATTCTTATCAACTGATCTCACATATGCAGCAGCTCCATATGCTTTCTCTGATGCATCTACGAATATGTGAATTTGCGTGCACTTCGGAATTCGATGAGAGAAAACATGTCTAGGAAATCTTATGGTATTCAAGGTTTTCAAGCCCTCACGAAACTTGGTCCATGACGTGTATAATTCCTGGGGCAATGCGGCGTCCCAGTCCAGCTTCAAAGTCCATAACTTCTGGAGAAATAGTTTGGCTACTACCACAACTGGAGCCATTATTCCCAACGGGTCATATAAATGGGCTATGTCTGAGTACGCTGTTCTCTTAGTAATCCGTCGGCCATCGATCCAGGACGCCTTTATGCTAAGGTCGTCAGTCTTGGGTAGCCAAATCAGACCAACAGTTTTTATATGCTCCTCCACCTCGTTTGCAAAGTCTAACTGTATTTCTTTATCTTCGTGGGCTATATCACGCATTAAGCGTGGATGGTTTGCGCACCACTTTCGTAACTTAAAGCCGGCTGTGTGCAATGATAATTGTAATTGTCGCTGTGTCTCAATGGCGTCTGAGAGATTGTTTGTTCCCGTGAGAACATCGTCTACATAAAAATCATGTTTCAGCACCTTTGAAGCTAGTGGGTGACTTTCGGCGTGGTCGTCTGCTAATTTCTGTAGACATTTCGTGGCCAGATATGGGGCGCTGGTAGTTCCATACGTGACCGTGTTGAGTTGAAAGCATTTGATGCTCTGGCTGGGATCAGCTCTCCACCAAATCAATTGATATTTTCTGTCAGATTGTACCACATTGACTTGCCGGTACATTTTCTCGATGTCGGCGGTGAATACATATCTTGGCAGGCGAAAACGCAATAGGATGGAAAACAGTTCATCTTGTACTATGGGATCCGTGTGTAGGACGTCATTTAGGGATATGTTGGATGATGTTTTGGCTGAAGCGTCGAATACCACTCGGAGTTTCGTCGTGCTACTCTCAGGCTTGGCGATGCAATGATGTGGAAGGAAGTAGTATGGCTTCTCGATTCTAGTTAAGTCGACTTCCTCCATATGTCCTAGCTTTGCGTATTCTTCCATGAAATTGGAATATGCTGTCTTGAGCTCTGAGTCCTTGGAAAGCTTACGTTCCAATGACAGAAACCGTCTATAGGCGATATCCTTTGATTCCCCCAATGCTGTGGGGCTATCTGCAAAAGGCAAACTGACAGCGAAACGGCCGTATTGGTCTCTATAGGTAGTCTGAATGAAGTGTGCTTCACAATTTCTTTCTGCTGTAGTGAAATTGTTCTTATTGGCTCCTTCGGTGTCTTCCAGGCGCCAAAATTTCTCAATCTGCTGATCAAGAGCTTCATCTTCGGTACATATTCCGCACGCTGCTTTACTCTGTGGGACACCATTAGTTTTGCCTGCTATGGCCCACCCGAAAACTGTATTCTGCATTGTTGGTAGCGTTTCTCCCAATTTGATTTGTCCCACCGACAAGATTGAGTAATAGATCTCTGCACCAATGAGGAGGTCTATTGGGCCCGGCTGGTTAAAGTTCGGGTCCGCTAATCTTATGTTGTGTGGTACTGGCCATGTTGAAGTGTCTATGGATTTTGCTGGTTGTGGTGAAATGATTTTCGGAAGTACATGAGCTTTAATTCTAACAGCAAATCCACTTATTTTTGACTGCAGTAATATGCTAACTCTGCGTTGAGATTGTTGCTTGCGTTGGCCAATGCCTTCAATATATAGTAACTCGGAAACTCCAGATAGATTCAGTTGTTTTGCCATCTTGTCCGTCATGAAGTTAAGCTGGGAGCCGGAATCCAATATGGCTCTGCATTCCACGCATTTGCCCTGGTTATTGACCAGATTTACCATGACTGTGCTAAGAAATATGCAGCCCTTTGGAGCTTGAAGGCTTTTCGTTGTCAACGAGATTGATTTAAGTTGGTCGTCGAATGATGTGGATTGATTTGATGCTGATTGTGCCATCGTACCTGTCATGTAGTTATTCCTGCTAGGCTGCTGTGCTGAGATGGTTGATCTTGGAGGAGGTGTCTCTATATGCAGTAATGTGTTGTGTCGTTTAGAGCATTTTGTGCACGTTCTTGATGGACAAGTGTCGGCCCTGTGTCCGGCCTTGAGGCAATTAACGCAAATGTTTAAATCTTTAATTACGCCGAAGCGTTTGCGTGGCGTTAGTTGAATGAATTTCTGGCAGGCAAAGATTTGATGATTGCCTTTGCACAGAATACATGTTGGTCCAGCCGAGACAGATGTGAAAGACCTGGATATGGTTGTCCTTTTATGAGGATCTTCCATTGATCTACCCTTATTTCCTAGAGCTTCCAAAGACTGAAAGCGCATCTCTAAGAAGTTTTGGAAGCCTTTGAGTGATTGCAATGCTCTGGGCTGAGTGAGAGATTGCTCATAGAGCGTGTGTGTTACTCTGTCCAATTTCTTGACCAATATGTGCAACAACAGTGGATCCCAATGGCTTGTGTTGATTCCTAAATTCTCTAGACCAAGGAGGCATTCTTGCGTTATGTCGTGTAACGCCTTAATTGCAGGCGCACTCTCATAAGTTACTGTTGTTTGTGACAGTAATTTGTTCAACAGTGCAGTTACCAGCAATCTAATGTTCTCGTAACGTTCCTTAATGATCTTCCATGCAGCAGTGTAGTTTGCATCTGAGATAGTAAGATGTCGCACAAGTTTTTCGGCTTCTCCCGATAAGCTGCTCTTTAAGTACCACATTTTCTGCGAGTCGACCATTGCTTGTTTGTGTACCACTTCGTTGAAGAGGTCGTAAAATGGTCGCCACTTCAAATAGTCACCATCGAACTTTGGTAAGACTATTTTCGGAAGCTTCATGATTGAGGTTGCGTTCACCATTGGTGCGGATGCGATGGCGTGCTGACTTAAACCAGCATGCAACTCCAGTAAGACCTTCTGTGTATCCTCCTCTACACTGAAATATTCTTCAAACTCTGATGTGCTGGGATCTTCAACTGCTTCCCATATTGAGTAGTGTAACTGTTGAATATCATCCCAGTATCTCTCAACCGTGCGTATTTTAAGTTGATAGAACTGTTGTGCTTGAGGCTGCTGGGTTGCAGCTGTTATCCCAGTGAGCATTCTTTCGTGATGAAGTGTCCTTGCCATAATTGCTAGCAATAGCCTTTATGTCTTCTCCTGTGTTGTGCTGCTGAACTGCGAGCTCATCTAGACTCATGACTAGTGTTTGCGGGTGGTGATTATCTCTTCGGAAGAAATCACGTCGGGGTCACCAAATGTTGATCTTAGCTCTTTTGCCTCGATATTGCTGTGCAGAACTTAGGGTGTTACACCGTAAGTAGTGTTGTGGGTGCAGCGGCTCTTAAACCGGTACACCAGAAAGCTGTCGGAGTTACAGTGCCTCAAGCAGACTCACTTAAGGTAAAATTAAAAGTCTTGGTTCACTGTATCGTAGCAACTAACTAATTCTTTATTGAAATTCGCTTTTTATAATATTACAAAAATGCCTAATTAGCTAAATACCAAAATTCACAAATAACTTACCACAGAATGAAAGAATTTCCCTAGCCACAAAGTTCGCACGCGCATTCCTCCAATTATCTCACCGGTGTCGACTTTCGTCTGGCTTTATCATTTCAGTCAGAATAATTTTGCTGATATGCAAAATAAAATGCAAAAAGATATACAAAGTGAAACCATGTGAAGATCTTAGAATATGAGACTAGCGAAATTCTTGCTGTGATAAGTTTGTACATGTATGTATATGCGTACTATCTAACTATTTTTTAATGTTATGTTAATATAGAAAATGTAATGATGAACAAGTGCTACATAATTATGATGTAATTTGAATTGCAGGTAAGAACTATCCATATAAGTTTATATTTTTTTACATAATATGCAAAAGAGTACAAAAAAACGTAATTAACTGTAAAGAAACTGCTATAAATTTCTATATCAATTGTTCAACGACAATTTTTATGTTAAAAAAGTTTACAGAGTTTTCCGTAAAAGATAATTATTAATTTTTGTACTATTTTGTGTGGAATATGGGAAGATAAAAACTTACATATTTGGCAATGTTATTCAATGAGCTTTCAGAGAAAAGGGGTAAAGCTTTCAGAATCCCTCACTATTTTCTTCTAGAAATCGTAACGACAATTCTTTCCAAACTCTGGTCCACCGTTTTATACAGAATTATTGAAGATTTAGCGATAAACTCCATTCCGAAATCGGCTGAATTCCAACGACACTCGTTTCAATTTCGTAACGAAATCTAAAAGCTTTGTTTACTGGGTAAGTCCATATTATCGGGAATCCCAGCATGTCTCACCAACGAACACAGTAAACGGGGCGAGAAATTAAGTCACATTGCTAGTTCCTTACGGAGCACAGTTCATCAGCTGAGCGGTTTCTCCCCATATAACCAATGGCGACACGCGAGGCCGACAAAGTGTAGTTACTTCGTGTTAAAATCCAAGAAAACTTTAGCCATGCGCTCGAGCAGGGCACAAAGAATTATAGTCAGCGCTCAAAACCTGTAGAGTTCAAGGTAGGTGAAGAGGTGTTCAGGAGTAATTTCATGCAGAGTTGTTTCCAGAATCAAGTCTGTCCCAAATTAGGGCGTAAATTTCTTAAATGTCGCAACATTATCAAGAAAGGGGAGCTCTCTATAAGAGTTTGAGGACCTCCATGGTAAGTAAATAGGTACCTATCACGCGAAACATATAAGCCCCTAATGGCTGGTTAAGTTAACTGAAGGATCTGTTAGATTCACTTTGATGTATGTCCTTCAATTGTGGTAGCCCTAAAAAGGCATTGGGACAGCTTAACTGGTAGCTACAGGATACCAATGTGCCTACCCAGCCTAGCGGCCGCTTTTGTGGAATTTTACAAAATTTATCGCATCGTTATAGACCTACAGTGAATTTATGCCTTTTATGGAATTTGGACAATTCAGTGCCTGTAGCAGTAAGACACTCTATCGAACATTCGTTACATAATATTATATTATATAGTTTTTATAAGATTTAAGTTTTGAAACGCGGCCAAAGCGCCGTTTGTGCATTAAGGCACTTTATCAAATTTTTATAAAATTTATTTTAGCGTCATAGAATTACTGTGAATTTACGCTTTTGTGGAATTTTACGAAATCGTTATAGACCTACAGTGATATACTTTTTATGGAATTTGGCCCAAGCAGTGCCTGTAGCAGTAAGGCATCCTATCGAACATTCGTTACATTATACTATATTATATACAAATTTAACCAGCATTTAAGTTTTGAAACATGGCCCAAGCGGCACCCGGGCATTAAGGAACTTGATTGAACTTTTGCACCGATTTGTCCATGGTAAAGGATTATAAAGGTTAACCGGAATTTGGCCAACGCATTGCCTGTGAAATCATTGCAGGTTATTAATAAGATAGTAATAATCTCCCGAGTTTTAGGCAGAATGAAAAAAATCTTGTGTTGAAGTCCAAATAGAGTCTGTAAAAATAATGCGTAGAGATTAGAGTAGGAGCTTATTAGGAATTTTAGGAACTTATAATCTATTGAGCTAGTCGAACAGCCAAGTATATTTTGAGCAAACCAACGGGAATGTGCACGCGTTTTTTTTTTTTTTTTGGTTCAAGAGAATAGTCAGAACGACCCAGTCACCATACACAAAAACAAAATATTATAATATTGTTGCGAGCGCGGCCTTTGGTTCGTTATTTAAAACACAATATTAAATATTTAATATACAAGTTCTTTATTTAACTCTAATCTTAACAATTCACAAACTTTCAATTAATCAACTACACTTTAATTATCGCTTAATACTGTACTTTCAATTATCGCAATCTAATTACAACACTTCCGCACGTTTATTACTTTCACTTGTTAACACTGCAACGTCTAAGACAAGACTCTTATTCTGGCTATGACAACTGTTATATTTATACCCTAGAAACTCTCCAGATTATTCTCGAGTGTTCTATTTTCCAGAAGCTTCTTGACTGTTCTATTCATTCTATTCCTGAACCTTCCTGTAGATACCATAATCAATTCTCCGAACCTAAAGTCGTTTACTTCTCCATTGCCACATTGCCAGTAGATGTCACCAGTTGTCTCTTTCTATTGCACGTAACACTGCCCCCTTCTTAAGTTTGTTCGTCCCGAACAACAGGTGGTCCACGGTCTTGATGCTCGTAGTATTGACACAAGCGGTCCAAATGAACAATTTTATGCTTGCCTCTTGTGCCACGCTGAATCCTGTATACCACGTCATTAATTCTAGTTACTACTGAATACGGTCCTTCCCAGTGTTGTTGCAATTTTGGAGAACGTCCCTTACGTCGTCTCGGATTGTAGAGCCAAACAAGATCACCTTCATTAAATCCTGCGGAATTAGCACGTAGGTCATAGCGGGTCTTCATCCGATCAGTATTTGTTGCTAATTTCGTCCTCGTGGCCTCGTGCACATCAGCTAATTGTTGTTTGAGCTCCGATACGTAGTCTTCTGGTAACTTTTGTTCACCTCTGGGGGTACCGAATTTGAGGTCGCTAGGTAAACGCATCTCTCTTCCGAATAATACTTTAGCTGGGGTTTGTCCGGTAGTACTATGAATAGCTGATCTATAAGCCATTAGGAATATAGGAATGTGTCGATCCCAATCGCGTTGATGATAGTCAACTACTTTCTTTAGATGCTCGATCAATGTTCTGTTGAAGCGCTCTACCATGCCATCAGATTGTGGATGTAGAGGAGTTGTTCTAGTTTTTCTTATTCCCAACATTTTACACATCTCCTGGAAAGTCCGCGATTCGAAGTTCCATCCTTGGTCCGAATGAAGTTCGTGAGGCACTCCAAACCTACTGACCCAATTCGTTATTATTTGTTCCGCAACTGTGGCGGCCTCTTGATTAGGGATTGCATAAGCTTCAGGCCATTTACTGAAATAGTCAATGGCAACTAAAATATAACGGTTACCGCCATCCGTTTCAGGAAAAGGTCCAGCGATGTCTATCCTTTCAAAGGGGGCTCCGACATTATACTTATGCATTTCACCTCTGCTTCTGTGTTGCGGTCCTTTGCAAGCAGCGCAGACAGTGCATCTGCGGCACCACTCATCCACATCTTCTCGCATATGTAGCCAATAAAACCTTTCCCGTATTTTGGAAATTGTTTTGTTCACTCCCAAATGTCCTCCAGAGGTTCCACCGTGCATTTCTTCTAGAACATCTTTGACGTTTGATGCTGGCACGACTATCTGCATTCGGAAATATTCGCCGTTAGGTGCTTCCCATTTGCGTTTTAATATACCACATTCAACATGAAGAGAGTTCCATTGAGCCCAGTAACTTTTCAGCTTCTCACTCCGTTCCGAAATATCCTTCCAGTCTGATCTTTCCATATCTTCTTTCCAAGCGAGAATAGGTGAAATGTCCGGATCTTCTCGTTATGCTGTTCTCAGGTCCTCGTTGTCCCAACCTGTAGATGGTTCCACGGTTACCAACTGTATAGTTGCTGTTGTTTCTTTTTCTTCCACCCGTGCGCAATGTTTGCATTCAAGTTTGCATGGACGTCGTGAAAGGGCGTCTGCATTTCCATGGATACGACCTCTTCGGTGTTGGATCTCAAGATCATACGCCTGGAGTCGCTCTATCCATCTCGCGACTTGTCCCTCAGGGTTCTTAAACTGCAGAAGCCATTTAAGCGCTGCATGGTCGGTGCGAAGGATGAATTTCTGCCCGTAGAGATATTTATGAAAATGTTTTGTTGAACTTACAATAGCAAGTAGCTCTTTTCTTGTAGCACAATAATTTTTCTCTGGCTTTGAAAGTGCTTTGCTATAGTAAGCTACTGGAACTTCTTGACCATTCTCCTCCTGCGAAAGCACTGCACCAATACCTTCATTGCTGGCATCAGTGTCTAATATAAATGTTTTTCCCAGCTTTGGATAATGAAGTACTGGAGCTTCACAGAGCTGTTGCTTCAAATTTTCAAAACTTTCGTTGCATTTATCCGACCATATGAACGGCCTTCCCTTTTCTGTAAGTTGATGTAGGCTTCTTGCTATATCTGCAAAACCTTTCACGAATCGCCTGTAGTAGGTAGCTAAACCAAGAAAACTCCGTAATTGATGTTTGTCCTTTGGAACTGGCCAATTTTTGACGGCTTCTATCTTCTCTGGATCGGTTCTTACTCCTTGTGATGAAACTATGTGCCCTAAATATTTAACTTCATCTTTGAATAGAGCACATTTACTCGCACTGAGCTTCAATTTTGCATCTTTGAGTCTTTGAAGTACGTCCCGTAAGTTGTTTTTATGTTCCTTGAATGTCCTTCCGATAACTATTATGTCATCCAAGTAGACAAGACATGTTTTCCAGGTTAAACCACGTAGAACACATTCCATTAGTCGTTCGAATGTGGCTGGAGCATTACATAACCCAAATGGCATTACTTTGAATTGCCATAAGCACTGCCAACTGAGAAAGCAGTTTTCTCTCGGTCCTCGGGATGTATTTCCACTTGCCAGTAACCACTCTTTAAATCCAGCGTGGAAAACCATTGCGCTCCGGAAAGGGTATCCAACGTGTCATCAATCCTTGGTAATGGATAGCTATCTTTTTTCGTCACGTTATTTAGTTGGCGGTAATCTACACAGAATCGGGTGCTGCCATCCTTTTTCCTAACCAGGACAACCGGCGATGTCCAAGGGCTGTTAGATTCCTCTATTATGCCTTGTTTCTTCATAGAGTTCATCATGTCTGCAACTTCTTGTTGTTTGGCTAATGGCAATCTTCGTGGTGTCTGTCGAATGGGCCTGGAATCTCCTGTGTCGATCCGATGCTGGACAAGATTTGTTTTACCATAGTCATCATCATTCATTGCAAATAATTCCGAAAATTCATCGATCACCTCTTTGGCATCGTTGTGTTGTTGTTCACTTAAGGCACTGGACAAAAGAAGTTTCTGAACCTGTTGGGTAGTAGCTGGTATAAGTTTTGTCTCCCTGATATTGTCGTGCCCCAAAAGCAATCAATAAGCAAATCCAATAATTAAAAACGACACTCGAATTTCTTTTAACGTTATAAATCTTTATTTACTATATACTAAACTGACCTATCTTAATACTTTTAAAACAATCTAACCCGAACCGAACTGAAACTTGATACTCTTAAACAAAGTTGAATCGCGACTGCACAATTAACGGCGACGATGACTGAAGCTAACGGGCACTCGCCAGACCAGTCATTGGTCTTTTATGCCCCAATATTCGGAAGTACTTTCTTTGCTCACAATGCGGATGTAAACAAACGACACAACCTTGTCGTTTGTTCTACCGGTTGCAGCACCTGAGTCGCTTAGTAGTAAACAATCGCTTTACATAACAATTACCATGCGAGGTTAATTATTATTGTAATCGTCGATTGCTCCACTAAGCGCTCATCGCAGCCAGCTGTTGGGCTAATCAGCAAAATAACCGACAGTTGCAGAACAATACCATGCGAGGTTACTGTTTAGCAATTGGTAATTATTTCACTAAAATGCGCCCTTGGCTGCTGGAAGAATCTTCCGTATATTGGGCCATAACATTCCTCCCCCCTTGGAAAAACTAGTTTCCGCCGGGAACTAGTTCTGGAGAGTGCAACAATATTAATTAAAAACTGAAAATGTCTTTATCCTCATTCGGTTCAGATTCTTTACATTTTCCAATACCTACTATCTAAATTGTCTTATTTTTCTTTTTCAAACCGTACATTTTACATTTTTACATCTTTTTACATCATTTCTCTTTTTATTTTCTTTTACATTTAACTTCTTTAAATTCAATATTTCATTTTCACATTTAATTCCTTTCTTATATTTTTACATCTTTTTACATCATTTCTTTATTTATTCTGATTTTACAACATATCTATTTACTTTTTTACTTCACATGTCCCTTCTTGGAAACTTCCTCCTTATTATACTAATAATTTCTTACATTTGAATCTTATAACAATTAATCTATTTCTTTCCATTGAATATGATTGAATATTATAAACCATATATACATATTTTTATTTCTATATAACTTTACACGTTAATCTCTAACTATAGGTTGCCCTTAAATTACTTCTACGTTATACAAGTGCAAAATATAAATATATTTACTTAACTAAACCTATGGCGATCACTCTAGCTGCACAAGTTGTTTCCCCACAATAGTTGGCAGATTGGTGGTTGGCAAGTTCGCTGTCGTGGGCAAGATTGTCTCAATTGTTATGTTTGCATTTTGGGCCTTGGGTTGCTGCTCTGACTTATGTACAATAGGTAGAATCACTCTGTTAGTGCCGGCTTGAGTATAGTTCCTCTTCCAGCGCTTCAAACGGCATAATATTCCTATCAGGATTATTAAACTGATGATGGCTAAACATGCGGTAGTAGTTGTCGCTGCTAAATGTACTGGATGTGGAATGGCACGTCTACTTGCCTCCTCCGTGCTGATTTTGTCTTCAACCTTCCTTATAGCTACATCCTGCTCTCTCCATGCTGGATTAAAGTTGTCACTAGCCAGCAATCGTATTTCGTCCTTTTTTCCTTCTACTACCTCCTCTCTCTGCCTGTCTGTCTGTGTTGCGATGCTGCTCCAGGCTGGTAACTCCATTCGTCTGGGCTGCCATAGAGATATATTTCGCTGCGCGGCATCTTCAGCTTGTATGCGTAGGTCACCGATTTGTAGGTGACAATGTTCTTCGATGAATAACACCCCTGTTTGCTCCAGCTCACCGATGGAAGTTAGTGAATGTTGGCAGTTCACTTCCAGCTTGGTCTTCTCGGACATGACAAATAACCAGTGGTTTCTCGTTACCATTCTCACTAAGCTGCTCCACCTTGCTGTAACTCTTTCCTTACAGGCCTTCGCATTTACGTTGAAGCTCCGGAAAAGGTTCAGCACACAGTTTTCTCCAATAGCAGTAATAGTTGGGGCTAATTGTGGGCATACGATTTGCGGGTAGTCTGATGCGGTTAACAATCTCTGGCACTTCTGGTACTGTTGGTAACTCAGCAAGACATACTGTCGTTCATGATTGTTGGCTGCCACAAATTCAGCGTCCAGATCATATACATGATACACAAATTCATCTATAGCTATCGGGATCGTGTATACCTTATGTAAGTCAAATGCAACTCGTTGGGGCTGTGGGATATCTACCCTGACTAGGATTTCTTGGCCTATCTGGAGTGCTTGTACCTTTGCAATTTGTACCAGCAATTGGAAATTCTGGAATTTTTCATCTAAATCCAGCTTACTAGTGGCATTCTTCATTATCTCGGTCAGCTCTCGTGCATGAATAATCAGCGGATGTAGCTTTCCTACGCTTAGGGAGATTAATATGCCCATCATTGTTTCTTGCATTTCGCTGATTTCTCTTAAGTGAAGGCTCATTAGCGTAATTACCTCACTCAATTCCATTCTTAGTTTTAATGACGATAATTCCCGATATTGACCCTGCTGCTCTTTAACGATGGTTGAAAGTTTATTTTGTAGTTCTTCTCTCTCTTCTGCTGCCTGTAGCCTTGAAGCATTAAACAAATCGAACGTAGATTTGACGACTGTAATTTGGTCCTTCAGTAGATTTAATGTTCGGCTCTCCTTCTCATTAAGGTCATCTATAGCTGCATGTATTTCTTCCGAGTCGGCATGGTCCATGGTTCCGAACAGTGTCTTGGCCAGAGATCCCACTCCATCAAAAATTGAACGCTTGTTTCTTCCGGGTGTCTCATTTTGGGTATGATGCGTGAGTTCCTCATCCTGGCGCTTAATTTTTTCCACCCAGCCTCCTATTTCTTTGACTGCTGCCTTACACCTTGCAACGCCTCCAGTATCGGTTACATTTGCGCATAATCCGCTTATCAAACCGCTGCATTTGCTGACGAATTTTAAGTCTTCAGTGAGATCTGGTGTTTGGAACTTAGACAGAATAGTCCAATGTTTCGTGTAGAAATTAACCACCCCGAGACGCTCGAACAACACTCCCGACTGTGGTATCGGCTCGATACTATAACCTGCCTGCTCTGCTTGTATCCCAGCTACCCAAGCGAAGATTAAAATTATTGCCGTCTTCATCGCGAAGCTAAACCTTACTTTATAACTATATAAATTTAGGGCAACCCTAGTATCCTTAGACTAAATGAATTTTGTTTTTCTTTAATATAACTCCTAATTTATTCTACTATGTTTCAATTCTCACTTTTGTTTTACAATCTTTATTTCTCTTACACCTTCTTTCTTTAACAATTCTCTTTTCTCTTTACACAACTTGTATAAAAACTTCTCTTTTAAATTTCTGAACCTGTTTTTTTTTTTAATCTTTTTATTTTAAACCTCTAATTTATGTTTTCTTTCAACAGCTCTTCTTATTGATTTTCCATTATTTTTTTTTTCAAAATCTCTTATCTCTTTTTTTTTAAATCTTTATATCACTATCCCTCTTTTCTTTCTCTTTTTTTTTTAATTATTATTTCCTTTAAATTCTCTATTTCTTCTTTTTTTTTTTACATATACTTACTTCCCTCTATTGGCAATCTTTTCGCATCTGCATAATCTTCTTTTTCCTTTCCTCTCAGCCTAAACGCTTAATGAACCTTGTTCTGCAAGAAAAACAAAGAAACTAAGAAAAAGACTAAATAAAATAAAATATTCAAATTGTAAAACTATTCTCTCGTGCTTCATTCCACTTAGGTTATCGTCCTAATATGATGAACGAACTCTAATCTTAAAATTAATCATGATACCTTCTCAAACGATTCGTATGAATCCGCTTTAGCTTTTTCCCGTGAAGTATAGTTACATTCTCAGGACTGTGAACGTAAATTACTTCATATGGGCCTTTAAAAATGGATGCTAATTTCCCTGCCCTAGCTAAGTCTTTAACTAGAACTTTATCACCAATATGTAAGACTTCCGGCCTAGCTGAATTGTCATGGTACTTCTTTGCCACTAGTTTGCTTTTAAGTAGGTTCTCCCTAGCTAGTTGAAATGCCCTCTGTAATTTGAACCGCAATACCGAATGGTACTTATCCATATTGTATACCGGTTCAGGCTGACGCTGTACGCTACTGGGGATTTCCGCTACAAATCCAAACAACGTTTCCATGGGCGTAAGTTTTGTGCCTGTATGCACGGTGTTGTTGTACGCGTGCGCTGCGGTTCTCAACAGCTCGTCCCAGTTTCGTGGCTCCCGATCAACGAAACTCCTCAGATAGTTGGCTAGCGTAGAATGCTGCCTCTCCACAGCGTTGGACTGGGGATGGTAGGCAGTTGTTTGCAGCTTCTTTATCTTCAACATTTTACAAAGAGCCTTTAAGACTTCTCCAGTGAAGTTTGCTCCCTGATCCGTTACTAGCTGTTTCGGTAGCGAGTACCGGCTGAGGATTTGCTCAAACAAGGCCTGGGCTACCGTGTTCGCTTCTTGGTCTGGTATCGCCACGAAATCTACAAATCTAGTCAGATCATCCATCATAGACAAGATGTACTTGTTACCCTTGTGACTGACTGGCAAAGGTCCAACTAAGTCAACATAGACTTTCTCAAAAGGTCTTTCCGCGATTTCCGTCACCACTAATGGCATCTTGATGGCTCTAGCGTGCTTATTTTTTTGGCAAATCGTACAACGTTTAACATACCGAGCTATATCAGCCTTCATTCCCTTCCAACGGTAGAAGCGCTTCACTCTGTTGAACGTTTTGTTCCTCCCAAAGTGTCCTCCAAACCTAGAGTCATGATAATCTCTTAGAATTAGCTCAATCTCTTCTGGATTGGTCACCAGTTTTGGTTCTGGTTTCTTCAGTTTTTCTTCAGTGATTATCTTGGTACCTTCAATACTGTTACCTTTGTTTTTAGAATCTCGCAATGGTGTTTTTTTGTGTTGTCCTCTTTCTTTCTGTTCCCTAGCTTGAGCACGAGTTATTGCAAGGCATGGGTACTCCTTGTTATGATAGAACTCAGGTTCTTCAACGTACCTTGGAATTCTGCTTAGAGCATCGGCATTACCATTTTCCTTTCCAGTTTTATATATAATTTCAAATTCATACTCAGATAGTTTTTGGTGAAATCTGAGCATACGTGAAGTAGTGTCCTTCACCTTGAAAACTCCCCGTAGCGGTTGGTGATCCGTTATTATTTTGAAAGGTTTGCCCAGAAGGTAGCACCTATAGTTCCGTACTGCCCACACAATGGCCAACATCTCACGCTCTGTAGTGGAGTAGTTTCTTTCTGCCATGTTCAAAGTACGACTAGCGTAACTAATTGGCTTGCCCTCTTGCTCCAGAACTGCCCCTAAAGATTCCCCGCTTGCATCAGTGATTACCGTAAATTCCTTTGTGAAATCCGGGTATATCAAGAGTGGTGGTGTAGTAAGAATTTCCTTGACACGACTGAAAGCCTTTTCACACTCGAGTCCCCATGTGAACTTAACGCTTTTCTTTAATAAACTATTAATGGGTGCCAATATTTTTGAAAAATTCGGAACAAATTTCCGATAATAATTGGCTAGCCCTAAAAAAGATTGAACCTGACGAACAGTTTTTGGTTTTGGGAAATTTTGCACTACTTCTACTAACCGTTTATCAGGCTTTACCCCTTGTTCTGAACAAATATGGCCCAGGTACACTACCTCTTTCCTTAAAAACTGACATTTTGAAGGCTGCAACTGAAGGTTGTGTTCTCTGAAGCGCTGAAAAACTTCTCGTAGTTTGCTGTTATGTTCGTCCAAACTCTTAGCAAATATCACTACATCGTCGAGATACACGAAGCATTTAATCCCTTGAAGTCCCGTTAGAATTCCGTTCAGTAGAGATTGAAAAAATGGGGGGGCCGTTTTTAAACCAAATGGTAATCGTTTATACTGGAAATGATTAAAATTGGTACTAAACGCCGTTTTTTCTCTGTCTTTTGGGTCGATTAATACTTGGTGGTACCCGTTAGTTAAATCTAACGTGGTGAAGTATCTAGAATGCCCCAAACGATCTAAGATGTCCTCAATTCGGGGAAGGGGATAAGAAAAGGGGATGCAGACTTTGTTTAGTTCTCTGAAGTCTACACATAGCCGATACTTTCTTTTACCGTTATCATCTACTCCTTTCTTAGGAATTAGAAGTACGGGGAAATTAAATGGACTGTCGCTGGGTTCGATGATATCGTCCTCGAGTAATTTTTTGAGTTGTTCCTGACACTCTTCTCGATGGGCTTCTGGCATGCGATATTGCTTTTTGTGTATGGGGGCCGTATTAGCCATTAACGGTAACTTAAAGGTCTTCGTCGGGGTGTATGACAATTTATCGCCTGGCAAATGAAAGATATCACTGTATTCGTAGCAAATATGGGTTACTGCTTCCCTTTCTTCGAAGTTAAGGTCTTCTCCCAGCACCAGTGATTCCTTCATTAGCTTGAGCCGTTGTTGGCGATTATCAATCCTACCCTTATCCCGTCCTAGTGGATGCACAGTATACTTACTCAATTTTTCAAGCCTCGGCCTGAAATTCTCTAGTTCAACGGGTTCCCTTCCTGCGTTAATAATACCTACCCACGCTTTACCGTTCCTTGGCTTAATTATAGCATTCCCACAATACACTCCTGGCCTAATTTCTTCCGCCATGCATACTAAATCTTCCTCACCTGTGACAGGAATTTCCAATAACCGCTCTGTTCTTGGGTTCAACTTAATTCTTGTCCCCTGAGTGTTTTTACTCTTTCCTAAGTAATACTTTTCCTTTCGCTGTGTAAGATGTACCTTTTCGCTCGGAGCCTCTGCGTAAGCTGTAGCTTTAGAGGGGTCGCGCTGGGCTTCCATGCGAGGAATTTCCAGCTCCTTTTCCCTTCTTCCTGCTACACCTTCTTGTTCTCTGCTTCCCCTCGGTTTAGTCCTATTGATGGGTGCTTCTTGAGAATCTTCTTGATTCGTTCCCGTGCTAAGGGACTCGACCAATTGTACGAAAGGCCACTCAGCTGTTAGAGCTGGCTGTACCTCATCTTCTTTTGGAAAAGTCATCTTTCTTTCTTTTATTTCATCATCTTGGTAAGATTCTACTTCTGAAAGATACTTTGTGAGGCTATCTGATACCACACCCGCTTTGGATATAATGTCACGCAAGGCTGCGACTCGATTCTTCATTCGTTGCTGAATCTCTTTTGGGGAAGAATACACTGACTCTTCTTTCTGGATAAACTGGTGATGATTATCCTGGGTGCTTTCCTTCAACTCTATTATCTTGATTTTCTCCTTTCCAGTGATGCATCCAAAAAGAGGTTTTTCTTCCTTTATTTTCTCCATGCCTTTCACTGACAGTTTTCCATTTATACAATCAATGACTGCTTTGTCCTTCAGGAACTCGATCCCCAAAATACCGTCAGCTGGAATCGAATTAGTGTCATAAATGGTGTTAAACTCGCATGGCTGTTCTACTCCACCTATGCGTAGTGTGGCTTTGCAAGTTCCAATTGAACTTTCTTGTGCCCCAAACAACCCTCCAATCATTATTTTCTTGAGAGTTTGTATAGGCGTGTTTCCTTTAATACGATTTACCTTAATTATATTACATGTTGCACCTGTATCTACTAATAATGTTAATTTACCCGTTATACCTATATCCGATTCTACTGAGATAATGCAGTTATTTAACAAACTTAACTCTATGACACTGGCTTCTTTCTGTGAGGTCTTCATGGTCTTGAATTCCGTTAATTGAAGGCAGCTGCGGATAATTCCCCCAGCTGCCGCTCCCCGTTTCCCTTCTTTAGAGCTTCTTGTTCCGCTAGATATTTCTTCAAGCAGTTTGCGGTATAATGATCGCAGGTTCTACAAAATTGGCAATAAAGGATATCTGGGTCTGTTTGCAGTTGTCCTGGAGAACCAATTGAAGTATCCGCGAACCTTATGTTTTGTCTTCGGCAACTAGTAGTATCGTGACCATAGTTTCGGCATTTTACACAGTATGGTGGCTGTTTTCTTGATTGGCATTCCCTAGCAATATGCCCTCTTTGCCCACACTGGAAGCACTGGATGGGCCTAGGCGGCGTTGCCCTAGCCTGTGATCCACGATATATTCCTGCTGCTGCTGGACATGGGCCCTTCTGTACGGCTTCTCTGAATGGTCTGCTGGTATTATTGTTGAAATGATTAGTCCCCCAGCTATCTCGCATTGTTTCGGAATTCAGTTTTCGCCCACTTCCCCAGACTTCTGGTTCTCTACTCTGGAGCCTCGTTGCATCCTTCTCGAAATAACTAGCTTCTTCTTGTACTTCATCTAGAGATTGGAATCTCCTTCCCGTCAGATGCACTTGCGTTGTCTTATTCCCTACGCCTGCTTTAAAAGTAGCCACTGCGTCGGCTTCCAATTCTGCTATTAGTCCACCTTCCTTATTTGGGTACTTAGCTGTGACTGCTGTTTTAATTTTGTCCAGAAGCTCTTTCATTCTGTCAGCGAATTCTCGAATGTCCTCTCCAGGTCGTTGTTTACACTCCAGCATTTCCGTACGTAGCTCACTGAACGTTTTTCGTGGCGTATAAGCTGTTGTAATAACTTGCTGAAGAGTTTCAAAATCCTTCGGCTCCTGGGAACACACTAGATAATAAGCGTCATCTGTAAGCCGAAATTTCACACATTTGATAAAGATAGCTTTTTCTTCAGTAGTCAATTGGTCGTAGAGTTCCTTGCTGCAATTCAGGAAACGGTACAGTTCTTTGCCCAGCTTTGGTGACCCTTCCCCAGAAAATAATGGTATATATTTGGATACCATATCCATAACTTTCCCATGTGCTTCCGCCATACTGTTCTTGAGCAATCCGTATGATTTACTGCTTCCTGGTTCTTTTGTCTTTCCCTTCGATGAGCTTTCTTTCGTTTCTCGTGGTTTATCCCAGAACACTAATTTCCTTGGTGTCCACTTCTTACTGACTTCTTGTCTGTATACTTTTTCTTGCGGCAGTGGACCCTCGGCTCTTAATTCTGTCTCCAGTTCCTCCGCTGCCTGTTCTGCTTCCTTCAGTTGCTGTTCCAAGGACAATATTTTCTTTACTAGACCCTTGTTCTTTCTTTTATCTTCTTCTAACAATTGTTCTGCTTGGATCTCACCCCTTTGGATCACCTCGAGTGTAGCCGTTACCAGCAAGTCTAAAGCTTCGCCTTTCGTACAGGACTTGGCAGCTGTATTCCACTCCTGAATCAATTTTCTCGATTCTTCACTTGATGTTCGTTTTTGCAACTCTGCCGTGAGATGCTCTCCGATATACTGCCAGTCTTGCTCGTAGCTTTCTAGCTTCTCCTTACACTCTTTTAGCTCCTGCGATCTTTCCTCTAGTTCCTTTTCTTGAGTTTCGAACCGTAACAGTTGCTCTCTTGTCAGTACATTACTTCTACTCCCCGACATTGAAGTCTGCACCAGAAGATCATCTAATTCTTTTCTCTTTTCCTTCCAATCTAAGCCTAATTACCAATGACTCCCGATACCTTAATTTGTTAAACTTAACACCTAACCAAAACTTTGTAACATAAATGCTCCCTAGATTAACACTTTAACCACAATCGTTACAGTCGACTTGACTTTTGTGTGAATCATGAAGACATAAACCCAACACCTCAGCAGATATCAATATCGAGATTCATAATCTCTGTTTAAAATGTTGACGACTCAAACGAATATAGCATACTCTATCAAAATTACTACAATAGCGAGAGAGCTTCGATCAAACAGGAGTGAAACTCAACTTTTAAACGGCATAAAAGAAAATAACGTTATCATTACAAAAAGTTCCTCTTCTTAACAACTACTTTTACACTATATACCGTCTAAGAAAAAATTCACCGTTTCCCCTATACACATAAATTCATTCACCAACACCACGCTAAAGAAAAACTTATTACACTTCCCATTTGTGACAAGAACACGAGAGCCAACTATGAACACACAAAATATTTATTTCCCTCGGTTGAACGAAAAGCATTGATCCACATCACTGCAGACAAAACAAAAACAAAATTCCAAGAGCCCCCGATAAATTAAATACTTAACCTATACTTTGATATTTTCAACTTACACATGGAATTCCGAAAAACAAAACTTTCAAACGCCTATAACTATTAACACTTAACCCAAACACTCAATCTCCGCATTATCACAACCTCAATCAATTTCTATATATTTATATTATATTTACCACTTATTCTAACACTTCTTAAATTTACCCTGAAAAGTAAATGGAGCAGCTAAAGAAGCAGAACTCCCACAATTAACAAAATGGAGCAGCTAAAAAAGCATAACTCCCAAAAAATAATAAATAAAGGGAGCAGCTAAAAAAGCATAACTCCCAGAAAATAAAAAAAAATGGAGCAGCTAAAAAAGCATAACTCCCAAAAAATACAAAAAAATGGAGCAGCTAAAAAAGCATAACTCCCAAAAAATACAAAAAAATGGAGCAGCTAAAAAAGCATAACTCCCAATATATATCACTTTAAAAACACAATACCTTTTTAAACCGGCTGCGCCAATTGTCGTGCCCCAAAAGCAATCAATAAGCAAATCCAATAATTAAAAACGACACTCGAATTTCTTTTAACGTTATAAATCTTTATTTACTATATACTAAACTGACCTATCTTAATACTTTTAAAACAATCTAACCCGAACCGAACTGAAACTTGATACTCTTAAACAAAGTTGAATCGCGACTGCACAATTAACGGCGACGATGACTGAAACTAACGGGCACTCGCCAGACCAGTCATTGGTCTTTTATGCCCCAATATTCGGAAGTACTTTCTTTGCTCACAATGCGGATGTAAACAAACGACACAACCTTGTCGTTTGTTCTACCGGTTGCAGCACCTGAGTCGCTTAGTAGTAAACAATCGCTTTACATAACAATTACCATGCGAGGTTAATTATTATTGTAATCGTCGATTGCTCCACTAAGCGCTCATCGCAGCCAGCTGTTGGGCTAATCAGCAAAATAACCGACAGTTGCAGAACAGTACCATGCGAGGTTACTGTTTAGCAATTGGTAATTATTTCACTAAAATGCGCCCTTGGCTGCTGGAAGAATCTTCCGTATATTGGGCCATAACAATATTACTACCATTATCCAAATTGACGATTTGGTAAACGGGTTCACAATTTCCAATTATAGCACCTTCTTTTAGTTGTACCTCATTTTCGGATGTGTTAAGCACTCTGACTGGTATTAATGTTGCACCTTCTGCCTTCACTAAAGTCTTGCCAACAATGATGCTCGATGTAACTTTTGTGGGGTTAGGCTCCACCAGATAGAATTGGCAGGTCCCGATGTCATCAGTAAGCTTTGTCCATATTAGTGTCTCGGAGCATGGCGAAAGAGTAATATTTTCGCAGACCATCGTCCTTACTTTCGCAGGATGATCTGCTCCTTCTCCTAGTTTCATAGGAATTTCTATATTCCCATATTTGAGAATCCGCTCTCCGACATCCAGATTTATTTTGTATGTGGTCATGAAATCTATTCCAAGAATGCATTCATCCATTATGTCTGAAACCAGGAAAGTGTGAGGAAATAGTAGTTCGCCTAGTTGAACATCTAAATTTATTTCTCCAAACACCCGTGCTGCAGCTCCAGTTACTGTTCTTAGTAGATATTTGGTGGTATTATGAAGCCATTTGTTCTTAACAAGATCTGTTCTAATAATAGATCTTGCAGCTCCAGTATCGATAGTGACTGCGCAGTCATTTTTTCCTACACTTCCATATATAACAAGACTGCTATTATTTCTCTGCAACTGGCCTACTTGAATGATGACTTCGGGGCTGCCGATTCCACCAACCAACTTCTGCCCCACAAAGTTGGTTTTTACTAGTTTTCCGACTGCTCAACAGGAGAGCTGATGCGACTAGTCGCTGCTTGATATCTAGTCGCTCCACGAATAGCTTGTTCCCTGGCTCGACATCTTTGACATTCTTCTTTCCCTTCTTCAGGTGATTCCACTCGTCGACGTTTTCTGCAGTCTCTTTGAAGGTGCCCTGATCTATTACAATTCCGGGCTCTGTGATGATTGCACTCTGTTACAAGTACATTCTTCCACTGAAATTTCTCTTACTCGTACTGCACTCCGTGAAGCTTGTCTGGCGGATTCATACGCTAATGCATAGGCTAGTGCTTCTGCTGTTGATTTCTTTCCTGCTAGCCTTAATGCATGTTGTAAGTTTTGATCTGCAATAGCGTTCACAAATGCCTCCGTCGCCACTTCATTGAGAAAATCCGCATTCACGCTGGAGTATGAAAGATGAGCTAATCTTTCTACATCTGCCTGCAGTTGTTGTAGTGATTCGTCATGTTTTTGAATCCTGTTGCGTAACTGTAGGCGATATACTTGCTGCATGTGTTCATCTCCGTAACGTAATTCTATCGCCTGTACTAATGAAGTGTATTCACGTTGCTTTTCAATCGGTACCGTTTGTAAGAGCTCTGACGCAGGAGCTCGAAGTGCTAACACCAGAGCTATAGCTTTGTCTTCATCATTCCATCCATTTACCTCTGAAGCTGCCTCGAATTGTCTCTTGAAGATATGCCACGAATTTTGTCCATCAAATATTGGGGGTTTCATTCTACCTGTGCTGGATATTTCAGCTGCTACGTTTAGAGGCTGACGATGCTTTATTCTTTCTAGATCTGCTTTAACGTTTTCAAGTTGCTCGGTGACATTTTGTTGAACTTCCGAAACCTTTTGTTGAAATTCGTGCTCAATTCCTTCAATTTTCAAATTTTGTTCTTCTAAAGAACTTTTTAGAAAATTTTTCTGATCCTCTAAACGAGTTTCTAGACAATTCTCCAGAGAACTCTTTTGTTCGTCCAAGCGGGTTTCCATAGATTTCTTCTGCTCATCTAACCGGGATTCCAAAGAATTCTTTTGTTCCTCAAAAGCATTCTTTTGCTCATCTAAACGGGATTCCAGAGAATTCTTTTGTTCCTCAAAAGCATTCTTTTGCTCGTCCAGACGGGTTTCGATAAATTTCTTTTGTTCCTCGAGAGAATTCTTTTGTTCCTCATTGGAATTCTTCTATTCATCAAAACGGGCTTCCATAGAATTCTTTTGTTCCTCGAGAGAATTCTTTTGTTCATCAAAACGGGCTTCCATTTTGCTCATTAAAGTACTCAAAAGCTGTTCCATTTTCATCGCAGGCTCTTCTTCAGCTTCGGTTTCTTCCAAGTTCTCTTCAAAAACAAATGTTTCAGGATCCTTTCCTTCTTCTATCAAAGCTTGTCTGAGTCGCTCGACTAGAACTTTCTTTGCACCTGTCGTTTGTAATGACCGGTTCCCTAACTCCACTTTCAAATCCTGCGTTCGAAGCTCCTCGAATTTCCGCCCCATTACTTTAGTAATTCACTTTAAGTTGAATATAAATTATTTTCCAGAACTTTCAAAATTTAACACAATTTCACAAAATTAATCACACTTTGAATTTTAAAGTCAATTGCCACCACTTTATTTCGCGAATTTATTTCACTTCTGACACCAGTTGTTGCGAGCGTGGCCTTTGGTTCGTTATTTAAAACACAATATTAAATATTTAATATACAAGTTCTTTATTTAACTCTAATCTTAACAATTCACAAACTTTCAATTAATCAACTACACTTTAATTATCGCTTAATACTGTACTTTCAATTATCGCAATCTAATTACAACACTTCCGCACGTTTATTACTTTCACTTGTTAACACTGCAACGTCTAAGACAAGACTCTTATTCTGGCTATGACAACTGTTATATTTATACCCTAGAAACTCTCCAGATTATTCTCGAGTGTTCTATTTTCCAGAAGCTTCTTGACTGTTCTATTCATTCTATTCCTGAACCTTCCTGTAGATACCATAATCAATTCTCCGAACCTAAAGTCGTTTACTTCTCCATTGCCACATTGCCAGTAGATGTCACCAGTTGTCTCTTTCTATTGCACGTAACAATATGTTAATTAACGTTCTCAAAAAGAAGTCCTCTTGGGTATTTAATCCAATACTCATCTAAATGGTTCTAGGTAGGTGCTTGCTAGAGTATCTTATGTATCGGAACTGTGACTAGTCTAGTCAGTATAAATCTACTTTAAAATGTAAGACATAATAGTCAAACTAATATTGGTTTTGTTGCGTTTATAGATATAAATAAAAAAAAATTTAAGAAAACGGAACCCACACGAGTCCAGGCGTTATCATAACTGCTTCGGGGTGATTATAAGAGCGAACAAAATATTATGAACGAGAACGAGTCTTTTCTGCCCTCTATCTCCTCTAACCAAAGTTCCCTTTTCTTCCTCACAGGTGAACGTGGGACATCGTAATCTTGTGCCCACGATGTCATAGGAGACTGGGGACGGCAAAAGGATCTCGACAACCGATCCTTAGGATAACACTCAGTTGAGTGGTGAAGGTGGTCCACTCAGGGCCAGTGTGTGGTGCGACTTTTTAGTAGATCTTCGTCTTTTTCGCTAGGCACGATATCTTTTTGTTCATGGTGATGTGACAGAAAGGTTTTTCCGGTAAACCCACCCCGCAGTCTCAGCTATTAGTTCGAGATACTAGCGTTCCATCCTGATACAGCTGTCACGGAGTACGCTGTCAGCTCATGCTGGCCCGATCGTAGGGTCTGACTGCCATAGAATTGCTTACACACGTACTCTGTATTCACACGATACCTCGCTCTATTTCAGCTTCATGAAGCGCAATCTGCTACAATCAGCGCTACAAGCTTCACATTCGTACTGACAACTTCACATGAATAAAATGAAATTTTCTTTGAGAGTTTTCCAAGTTTTTAGTGCCATTATATCATATTTCCTTGCATAAAATTAATTATTTTTTCCACTATACGTACTCTTTATCCGTATTGACTAATCGTAACCACAGAATGTTTTTGATATTAAACATGACTTACTTCATTATCATATTGGTGTTAGTGCGGCTGCAGCTACAAAATTAGAAATTTGCCTAAAATCAGCTACAGCTTCATGTATTGCTAGCTACACAATGTAGGTTGAAGCTCTATATGTAGCAATTTCTACGGTACACCATATGTGCAAACTGGCATTTGTAGCTTGAAGCTTGCAGCGTGTAGCTCTATTGACGCAGCAGCGCTAAGTTGAAAATTGAGAAAAGTACGCTCCAGCACAATCTGCTATGGAATTATACTGTTGAACGTGAAGTCCAGACTGCCAGCATGAGCTGACAGATCATTCGGTGACAACGTTACTACAGGGCGGCATGATAGTTCACAACGACTATTGTTGGAGAGTGGGGGGGGGGGGGGTCTACGAAAAACCTGCCGCTGTCCCATCACCATGAACAAAAATATCATGCCTGCTCACACACAAAGAACGGAGCACACATCCGATCCAGAAGGCACCCTTACTCCATTTACCCTTGCTCACTTGAAGGCGCAAATGTTCTGCCTTCACTGCTGTTGCCCTTCCACCCTTAGGGCAGTAGATTAATTTTCAGCGTCCCCAATGATGATAACCTGCAAGAAAACGGAGTAGCGGACCTAGTCAACCTTCATCGTGAGGAGGGCTCCAGGAGAGCGAGAGGAGAAATATTAAGAAGTTCAGCGCATCTTCAATTCGTTATAATGTTTATTTTAAACAAAAATGATATGGCAATTTCATGAAGTTGTACAAAAGAAAATACATTTACAACTTACAATTTACAGTCCCTTTCTTTTCCTGTAACATTTGTCAACTATTCTGTAATAATCCTATTATGTTCAAGAGTACGTAAGTGGAAACCACGGAGAAGACTTTAGAACTCTTCGATACGATCATTATCATCACCTCAAAAGGTAGCTTTCCGCGTGCAACATCTTACAACGAAGAGCGGTTAATATTTCAGAGTGATTCCCCGAACAAAACAAAAATGTTTCTTTCTTTTGTTTACTTAAATTGTTTTTCCAGGCGTTACTGAGATCTCAACCGAACCCGATACTTATCTTGAGGACACCGGGGTCCCAAACGGGAATTCTACAATATTATTACTACTGAATTAATACTGAAGATAGGTACTTACATTCACTATTCTCCTGATGATGCGCTCCAGCAGACGGCACGTGCCTGAATGAATGAAACAAAAAAAAATGATTTTCCTTGAATTTCTTAGGCGTCCAAAATCGATAATAATAAAATAATTTTAAAAATCAGTACCACCAAAACTTAGTACCAAGGACTCAATCGCAAGCGTTCAAATAAATTCTTACTAAATATCAATCAATGGTTTTTTTTATTTTGATATAGTTACGTCTTATCTCGTGATAATGGCACTGTCTGATTTACTTAATGATCTGATACGCGGTTGGAATGTTACAGCTTCCTTTTATAGTAATTTTAAACTTAGATCATCTTGTTGAAGATGGGCTGTTCCACTTAGGCTAACCTGATGGCGTTTAGAACAATCGACCACTTGCTTTATTTAATCTAACCTACATATGTTACAATGTATATATATAATATGCGAAATCGTATGCAAAACTAAGAATCGTACCACTTGCATACTCTTGTTTTCATGTACAATCAGGATACAAAGAAAATGGAAAGAGACTTTTGAAAAACTAATATTACACGTGGCCTTCATTGGGCTAACCTTCTAAAGCACCAATGGCTTGGGCTTTGAAACCATTGCGCACCTACTTGCCTGTCTTCTGTGATTGATTAGCGTACCAGTGCAAAGCACCACTATAAATATATGCGAAGACTATGTGCAGGTATCTAGTATCTTTAATTATCTCTCTGATTATTTTATCATTATAACAATTCTCCTGTTTTGCAAGAATACAAGAACGCACTAATGACCTAACCTTTCAATGAAGCACTGGGCTTCCAAAATTTACATTATCAAAGCTAGTATTACAACAATTTTAATGAAGCATAGCGTAATCCTAAACTACCTTAGTATTCAATTCTTGCGACGTTCATCAACACTATTGTTTCTTTACTTATTCTATGGTTATATTATTGGGGTTATTTTCAGGATCTGAATGAATTGTCATTCAGGGTTTAAATAATTTGAATCTTTCAAAATTTAAGAAAAATGAAGAGAACGTATCCATTGTAGTGCTCGTCCCTCGTAGAAATCCATTTTTTTTTTTTTTTGGTTAAACTCGTCGGCAAATGAAATTTTTCCTCTAATAATTTTCTTGGCCTCACAATGCGACAATCCACTTGGCGGATTAATAAATCTGCGGGCATTAAACGCCGGTGTCAGCTACACATTGTGCCCGTACAACACGAAAACCGTCCTGTTAAACTTTTACATCCTCGCTGTACAGTCCAGCACCATATTATTTCCCAATTCTGTTCACCACGTAGTGAATTGGCGCTTGGGGGGGGGGGGGGGGGTCTTAACCCCGTGACCCTTCCCCTGTATACGCGCCTGGAGTGGATCAGGATTGCTAGACTTAACATAATTCTCGTACATGTACGCGAGGCTCTACAAAGGTATGATGTACAAGGCAAAATGTATGTAAATAAGAAGAACGCATATTGGTCGCATCAATGAGGTCGGCGAGTAGGTAACTTATACAATGTATCAAAATATAATCAAAAGATTGTTGCTTTGAGTTTTCAAACCTAACTAAGCCCGTCTTCATTTGAACTGAAGGATTGCCGATGGTTTAAAAATCAATATCATAAAAATTGTGGAAAATATAAAATGGTTATTCAATCTTAATGGGGAAAGTTACATAAACTTCAAAACTTTCTTATTTTAAAATAAAAATTAAGTGTGGTGAGTATTTTCCCATCTATGATTATTTAAGTTTGCTTATCTTACAAAATCAAAAATCGAGTTTCTTTATATTTATTTACTAATCTTTCATTTAAAATTATTGAATGGAATCGAACCTTCATCTTGTTTGACTTTTTTTATAAGAGCTATTCGAAAACTATTTGCCGAGACCAACTTTCTTTGCTTCGACCTCATAAATTAATAAACGCCACATTTTAACAACAAATACTTCGGCTTCTTCGTCAAGAACCTGCAAGCAATCAAAACGAGCTCAAAATGATATCTTGTCAAGCATATAAAATATATTACCATTTGCACGTCATCCAAAATGCCTTGAGGTGTGCTTCCAGCTAAAACTTTGGAACAAATGAAATCTACAAGTGTTGGCTCCGGCTCACCAATGTACTCGATAATTTTTTTGTTTATCCATGGGCGAATTTTCTTCTCCATCAGGCTATTGTCGATTTCATTCCAATCCAATTTGTAGTTGAATAAATCGTTTTTCTCAGTTGGAATTTTATCAATAATACTCTTAATGTGTCGCCTTTTTTCTTCTTGAGTTTTTGCCACAGATTCGTCTTGTTTCTTTTCATCATGCTTATCTCTTTTCTTCGATGACTTTGACTGATGATGAGAGGATTGTTGTTGTGGAGGTTTCTGTTGATTCTGTTGCTGCTGCTGCATAAGTTGCTGCTGATTTTCTTCATAATCTAAAAATACACAAATGTCTAAAATACGATCTTCTCCAGTTGCGTTATGCACAATAAATTCATATATATATCATTACTTTCCGCCTAAATAACTACATACCATTTCCAATGAAAACTCAGATATAAATAAATATTTACTAATACAAAATGAATCAATTACCTAAAGGAACTAACTTTCTCCTTTTAGGTGTCGAGAGGTCTTCAGATTCATCATCGTTATTAAAAACATCTTTTACTTCAAGTTTCTTCTTTTTTGCGCTGGCTGCTGCTAAGTTAAGACTAATTACAGGTGTTGATATAGGAGGTGTACCGGACACCCTATCTGGCAACGAGGCATTACTGTGACTGTTTGAAGGACTTAAAGGTTGATTTGAAGTCATTGACCCCCGGGAGTCTTCATCTTGGAAAGCGTGATTTATATTTGAATCACGAGATTCAGAGTCACCCCGATTATTGACATTATTTCGATTGCTCCTAGTATGCCGGGTAGGTGACAAATACTGACCATGTTCGCTTACATTTGTCGAACCGCCAGGAGCATCTCCTCCATCACTTGAATCTGATTCTATGGGCTCTGCATTTACAGCTGCAAGCTCACGAGAAGCTTGGTCCAAGACATATCTTTCTTTTTGCAATCTCTCCTTTTCTTTCACTCTTTGTCGCTCCAATTCACGTTCCTTCTCCCTTTCCAATTCACGCTCCCTTTGTTGTGCAGTTTCTAAATTCACGTCTATTAATATTTTAGGCTTATACATGCTCTCCCGTTCCTTTTTGAGTCTTTCAAATTCTTGGGTTGGATTATCATACTCTCCACTAAATATTTTGTTCCTCAGTTCTTCTAGTTCTTCCTGTTCTTTGTTCCTATCCTTTGCATCTAGGTCCGCTTCTCTTACACGCTCAGCCAACCGGCGCTGTAGCTCTCGTCCCCTAAGAAGATAGTTATAATTTTGTAATATATATGCATAATGAAGACAATTACTTATAATATTTTGGATCATCACGCTCATCATCATAGTCCTCTAAGAATTCTTTCAAACGCTTGGCCTCTTTCTCACGTTCCTCCTCCTTAAGAAGTTCCTTTTCACGCTCCTAAATTTTAAAATGATAGAAAAAATTAACTATTTTTAAATCTTATTAATTATCAACCTTTTCATATTCCTTTGCTTTTCGCCTTTCTCTTAATTCCCAATTGCGTAATCTTTCTTGATATGCAGCTTCCTTCTCACGAGCTTTTTTTTCAGCTTTTTTTCGTTCTCTTGCTTCCTCCTCCATTTCTTTCTCCCGTTGAATGTCTCGAATATTCTTTACTACTTTAGAATCATCGCGATCTCTACAAAAGTATTTCCATAATCAAATAAAGTATCATAAGTGGATGCATACCTTTCTCGTTCCCTCTCTCTCTCCCTTTCACGCTGTTCGCGTTCCCTTTCCCTTTCCCGTTCCCTTTCGCGCTCCCTTTCTCGTTCTCTTTCACGTTCCCTTTCACGTTCCCTTTGTTCCCTTTCTCGATCTCGAGATCTCGATTTACTTCTTCGCCTTGGTTTTTTTTCTTTTTCTTTTCGAGGTGATACTGAACGCAATTTATCTTTTTCCTCTCGCTTTCTTCGGTCCTTTTCCTTTTCCTTCTTATGCTCTTCCGCTTCTGCAGTTTTCCTAAACTTTCCAATTTCTCTACTTATTAAATCTCTTTTGTCATCTTCCATATTAGCTTCTTGCAAAGCTTTACTAGCTTTTACAGGCGTATCTGAAGTCTTTTTTCCTAAGAATAAAGTTATTTAAGATTGGAAATAATACAAGAAAACAAACTTTACCCTCAGAGTTTGATGACGACAAATTTGTTTCCCCCCTGTGTTCGTCTAAAATTTTTTTAATAGCAGCAATTGCAATGTCATCCTCTTGTTTCTCGGTTTCCGGTTTGCTGCTTCCATTCCTTATTTCTTCCTCCTTATAATTATCCAACAAGAGTTTATTTTTTGCATCAACTTTTGCTACTAGCTTTTTACCATCTACTTCCAAGTCATGAAGAAGCCGTACAGCACGAAGACCAGCCATAGGACCACTAGAATTGAAAATTATTTAAATAAAATTTTACAAAACAATAATTTTTTCTTACTCGTATTCACAAAAACCGAAAGTTGAAACACGTTTCCAATTAGATACAGGTCCGCACGTTGCTAAAATTCTTTTTATCATAGCTTCTGGTGCTTTCTCGCTAATATTTCCTAAGAAAAGGGAGCGTGGCATATTTATTCAAATGCACCATATTACAGAAGATAAAAACATTAAACCTACCGACGAAAACAGTGATAATAGGACCCTTTGGTTGTTGAACTGGTGCAGGCGCAGGCTCATTTTGCGTCCGAACCGTATTGTATACGGTCGGCTGTGAGCTTATTGTAGTAGCACTCCTAAACTGTGCCCTAGGAGGAGGCGTCGTTAACGGAGGTAAGCTCGTAGATAACATCTTGAAAATAATGCTTTTATTTAAAAAATATATTTTATTTTTTTCTAACTAAACTTATAACTACTATACAAATCCGACTTGTGCGTAGTGCACTAAGGCAAAATATAACTAACACTTAAACAAATCTGAAAGTGCACTGAAATTTCACTACCACTAAATATATCAGTGTAAATTCACTACTTTAGATTCATTGAATAAATAAACTACTAGAATACTCGTCTTCCTTTCTGTGGAAAAATTGTTCTCAGATTGCGAATAATCCTCGACGCCAAAATTTGTCAGAAAATGTATGCTTATGCGTACAAATACTTAATATCTGATGAAAATATTCATATTGAAGTGTAATTTCCAAACATTCCGAAAATTGATAATTATTATTTTTGTAATGTTTATAAATATTATTGTACTCACCAACATGTATTGTAGTTAGTTTATTAAATATAAATTAAACTAGATTTGTATATTCAGCATGGTTGCTTTTATTGTTGACGGTAACCAATACTTTTTCAATATGCGTGTATTTCAGTGTAACACTGTCGACTGAAGTCTAACAACATGGTCATTTCGACGTACACTTTTACCAATGGAACGATTGTGTTCCATTGCAAGAGAAAATAAAGCTTCTGTGAGCAAAAGCGATCAGTAGAAATCAATATTAGTGATAGTGAAATGTCAGTGCATCACCGACAAAATAATTAATACCAAATTTTAATGCGTTATTTCAGCAGTTATGTAATGATAAGCCATTGCCGAACTAGTACAATAAGCACAATTCTGATACATACAAAAATAATTAAAGCAACAAATTATATTAAAAACTAAATATATATTCTTAATGTGTAGGGGAAAAGGCATCGATGGTCTTTTGCATAATATATGGATTTTCCATGGATAATGCATTCATATCTCAACAAGGCACTCTGCTGACAATAGGCTAATCATTAAAGCCCATCGGAGTGTTGTAATATATTTCACTTGTTGATCCATATAAATTGTAGTCTCAATTTGTACAATTGTGGAGACAAAAAACTATTCTTCCATCTACATTTTAAAAGAGATAATTGATTGATTGAATTTGGAATACACTGTTATCATGTTGGACTTTAAACCGAAAATCTTCTAAAGTAGTACGACATTTAGAAATAATTACATGTAAATTTATACTAAAATGGTGCTTTTATGTCCTATTCACTATCTTAAATACAAGACTATTTGTCTTGAAAAACACATAATTGATTTTCAGGCTATGATCAAGGCTATTCTAGGGTACGCATCTGTTAATTTCAGGCAGAGGACTGTGAAAAATCTAACTGTTCGAGCAACTATGTCACTTTCACGACATTGGAAAAACTATTTCTTTCCTTCAAAATATTGAACACCTCTTCGTTGCAAGGGATAAGATAGAAGGCTCACCCCTCCTCTATTGGAATAACTCCCAGGAACTGAGCACTAACGTCTTGTCGGTGATCGCAGACCAACGAGGTAATAGGAGATGCAATCATATGTACGATCCGTGTACATGAGCGTACCCAAAATTGCCCCGCATTTGTGTATGTTTCACTCCGCCATTTTTGGTCTTCGCTGTCAAATCCATACTTAGGTTTGGATGGTTTTGGGCTTGTTGCATTGACGCAGGAAAACCCGTGAAATAACCGTAGGGGTCACGAAGAAAATATTAGTCACAAACTTTTTACCACTGAACTTTTCTTCTTAATTATTAACTTTTTTACGTTCACGTTTGCAAATTCATTAAATACTTTTGAGTATATGAAAATAAAAGCGATTAAAATTGCGCATAGGTTGTACAATTGTGTACAGGTGTACAAATATTACGGCGCTTATGTACAAACAATATCAGTGTCATTGTGTTAGAATTGGGTACGCGATATTTTCTCATTTGCATCTCCTTTAGTTCTTACCTCGTTGTCGCAGACGCAATTCTGGTGGTTAAAATATTACTTATGGCTTTGTGACCCCACGGATAAAACTACGAAGAAAACTGAAGCCAAACCAAAGATAAATGCCAAACAAAATCTCCAATAAAAACCTGTTATCAGTCGTTTCGGTTCAGTCGCATTTTCAAGATCAGCCTAATAATCTTAAGGGCAGAGGTTGAGGGAAGAGCACAAACAATAGCCTTTTTGTGTCAGTCCTTAGACACATAGGTTCCTCAACCGCGTTTCTTCATCCCACTACATGAAACAGGAATCAAATGAGTGGGACTCAATACTGAAAGATGCAAAGATATGTTAAGGTGAAAACCCAATGAACGCGGCAGGCGTCGCGTCGCTTTGACAGTTCAATAGAATATACGTGCTTAAGTTAGTGCTGGCCTAATGACTGCCGCGCTTGCCGGATTCGACGCGAAAGTAGAGCAAATTTATACTTTTAACGCGCGGCAGACGCTTTGACAGTTCTTTTGATTGATTTTAAACTGTTTATATGCTTGGTAAGCTGCAAACGCAAGAACTGCCACATCACTTTTAAGTAATAATTCAGGCTTTTCTATCACTTTTTCTTTTGATAAATAAATCTTAAGAGTAGCAACGCGACGCGTCCATTGGGCCATGCTCAAATCCTACACGCGCCTGCCGCGGAGAACTGTCAAAGCGGCGCGACGCCTGCCGCGTTCATTGGGTTTTCGCCTCTATTTACATCAACGAGGTAATAACTTTAGCAGATGCAATCATATGTACGATCCGTGTACATGAGCGTACCCAAAATTGCCCTGCATTTGTGTATGTTTCACTCCGCCATTTTTGGTCTTCGCTGTCAAATCCATACTTAGGTTTGGATGGTTTTGAGCTTAGTGCATTGACGCAGGAAAACCCGTGAAATAACCGTAGGGGCCACGAAGCAAATATTGCTCACAAACTTTTTACCACTGAACTTTTCTTCAAAATTATTAACTTTTTTACGTTCACGTTTGCAAATTCAGTAAAGACTTTTGAGTATATGAAAATAAAAGCGATTAAAATTGCGCATAGGTTGTACAATTGTGTACAGGTGTACAAACTTTACGGCGCTTATGTACAAACAATATCAGTGTCATTGTGTCAGAATTGGGTACGCGATATTTTCTCCTTTGCATCTCCTTTAGTTCTTACCTCGTTGATTTACATATGTGCAACTTACAATGAGAGAGAGAACAAACGACATAGTACTGATGTAAGTTATCAGGTCCGTTTGGTGGTACGTAGAAATTGGCTACTGGAATGATGGAGTCGTAAGCGAAAAAAAAAACAAGTTGAATTTATTCGGCTATACGCCACTTCGTGATAATAATAATATTACATGACTAGCGTCTGACTGAAGCCAACAATGATTTGTGATACGACGGGACAAGCTAGGAAGCTGGCAAGATTTCCGAGTGTTTTACATTTAAAATGCACACGGGAAGAAAGAAAGAAAAAAAAAATCGAAAAAAATCAAACTCTCTTTAAAACTTTTAAGAATAAAGATAAAAAATGTGAAAGCGCAAGTTGCATGCAACGAAACAATGGCAAATTTTTCATTTTCGTAAATAAATGAGAAGAGGCGGAGTTTTCACGTTTTACTCTCATAAAATACTCCCGCGCTTTTGTGAAAACCGGTTTTCATAAAATATTGATGTTGTCGTTGTAATCCTATGATATTTGAACAGCACGTGTTTCTGTTTATATTCGTTTTGCTATGAAGAGATTAAGAGGAGTCAGTACTCAGCAAAAATTTCAATTTAGATACCAGCGAGCCTGTAGGCAATAAAACTTACTATATGTAGGTTTGTGTCATGAAAGTATGAAAATTCATATAAAATTAGCGTAGAACTAGACCATAAGTCGCATTAGAGACATCTAGCGTGAAAGGCAGAAACCAAACATGCGACAATTTAAGACGAAAATGAAAATTTGCAGTTCACAGAAATTGAAAGTTTTTAACGATAATGAACTCTCCTAAATTTTATTTTGCACATAATTGTTAAATATACTATTTTGCTTTCTATATCTACAACTTTCAACAAAATATTGCAATTTCTCGTGTGTGAAATATCGAGAGAAAAAACAAGTACTATTAGAGTCAAATAATTAAAAACAGCGCCACTAAAAATGAAAAAACTCGACGTTATTTGCTAGATTTAGGCTTTATCTTTCTAAAATAGTCACAATCTAAAGAAATGAGAATACCTACTAACAGGAATTTGATTTGAAAAAAATCAATTTTTACCATTTTTTACAATTTTCCGAGCTACTATCTCCATTCCAATACATTTTTTAAAAAATTTCTCGACGTTATTTACTAGACCTCTTCGTTACCTTTAATTTAAGATATAAATCATTATTCTGGTACAAATAGTTTGCCAGAAATTTGCATTGAAAAATGTATGAAACTTGCAAATCTTGGTACTGACTCCTCTTAAGTGGTAGAACTCATGCTGGATTCTCTGATATTTTCGGGAAAATGAGAATTTCATTTGAGAGGAATTTTACATCTCCTTTTAGCATCTGGACCAAAGCGAAATTTATCTTTTTCTTAAAAATGGGAGGTAGTTTGACCGGAAGTACATTATTATGAATAGGTTGAAAGGATTTTGAGGGATTTAATAAGATTATGTCGTTCGGGTAATCCTACGTTCTCTCGATTTTTGTTTTTAACTCGTTGTCTCAGTTGTACTACAATAGTGCATAGCCAAGTTCTTTTCCCCCATTAATGCAAAAGACGGAAGTATATGAAATTACTTGTTTCATTCTAAAAAAACACCAGAAATTTTCCAATTTTGCTGTACAGCTTCTAACTTGTCATTAGGTTAACTTTGGTTGATACTTGTAAAATTTGTGTGCATAACGTGGATTTTTTCAGGGTATCGTGAAGTAGGCCAGCATTATATTGAAGAAAGAGACAAATGTACTTTCAGCTGTCAAACGAAGATTCCTAATTTGCAACAATTTGAATCTGGTGCAAATCTACGTGGGAATTCATTTTTTAGGCAAGTATAGTTATAAAATAATATTTTGTGTGCTTTACACACATTTTTATATTAAATTAAATTGAAATTAATAACAAAAACAATTAAATATTTGTTTATTGAAGATTTGTTTACGTTTGTGACAGCTGAGAAACTCCCTGGGTATCTAGGCGCATGGCAGCAACTAAGAGCACGCTCTCTATATTGATTCTACTAGATGGCTGTACTGGCCTTTCACTACAGCGGCAACAGATACTAATACAACCAGAATTTGGCTTATCACATTTCCTGTACTCTCTATATTCTAAGCTTGTTACTCTGTATATCGTGCTTTTTGCGAGCTGTCATCAGTCTATATATGAAGATTGTGCAACAGCCATACAAAGGCAACGTCAAAATATATTATCAGAAAATAAACGGGGCACTAAGAAAATTCTTCAAAATTTAAAACTTTATAAAAATATTATAATCTTATAAACTTAAAAATTTATTTGAAAATTTTTGCGATATAATGGGATCTCTTCTATTGAATTTTTTTCCATCTTTATAAAGTTTCAACCGCTAAATTATGTGGCCGGTGTGAAAATATCGTAGTTTACTACTTCCATGACTAAAACGAATACATCGATGAGGCTCTACTACATGAAGAAAAATGATTAAGTTTTTCTTCCCATAGCCTATCCTTTTAGTTATATGATCTAAGTTTTGAACGTACAATCAAACATTTATATTTATATCGTTTAAATCGTTACGTTAATTTTTGTTACAGCGAACAATCGTAAGATATAAAAGTTCTATTGTTTCATCCCACCGAAAAAGAAAAAAAATTCCGCTGAATTAATTGTATATTTCTTATTTTTTTACTCACCACGATGACTCCCGTACCTGTTATGTCACTGAGAGTCAATTTACTAATTTTAATAGTGGGATAAGCATAAGCATAGGGAACTGCAGCTATCATAAAATTAGACTTTGCTTTTTTTTTATTCAATAATAAGAAAAAATGCATATTTTAGCAAAAAATGGACACGAAAGATATTGTTTGCCACATCAGAAATTTAAAGATAACAAAGTATTTATTGAAGTAAAAATTTCATTGAAACTATATTAAAATTCCAAAATGAAAAATGTACGATACTCCAGTAGAAAGTTTATTTTGTAAATTTTCAGTCAGTTTCAGACATACACGTCGCCATTTATAATCGCCGCCAATTATAAATTTGTATGGTTTTATGTTTGTTTTTAAAATTCTAGAAAGGCAGCACAAATTGCGTGGATTGTAAATACATAAATAAATGGGTTTCATTGTTTATGAAATTACGATTTATTTATTGAAGATAAAGAAAGCAGGGGCTTTATGGTCCATGGCGAGATTTCAACAGATATAACTTGAAAACCAAGATCTTCAAAAGAATCCGTTCTTAAGAGCTCAGATGAGCCCCGCACGTGAGCTTAGAGTCCTATTTTTCCGTCCCTTTTTGGATGCCTGAGTCTGATTCATTTTCCTATAAAAAAGCTAGAATTGGTTTAAGACCAAATACCCTAATTGAATACCCCATATGTATGTAATTTCATATGGTCACCTCTATGCGGAAGTCTGATTGTTGAAGTGGTTTTCCGCATGTTTCTAGAACGGTTCACCTGACAGTAAAAACGATTATGACCACTTTCATAGGATTTCATATTCTGAAGCACTCTTCAGTACAATAAAAAGTCTAGGATTGATCGTTTTCTTAGTATACGAAAAACGCCTAAATTTTTATATGGCAACACCAAGGGGTTGCCCGATTTAGTCCATTTATGAAATAATATTTACTATTTCAATGAAAATGTCGTGCACAAAATTTTCCGACGTTGACTTGTTTTCAGGCAGTCAAAACCGAAATTTTTATATGGCAACCCCAAACAGTAGTATCCGATTTGTCACATTTTCAAACTTAAATTTATTTTTTATACCCTAGATGAAGAAATAATAAGGCATACTAAGTTTGTTATTCCGTAAATCTTAGTATTGTGTTCATTTCGCGGATAAATTTTTTATGGAAATTTAGCGGTTAAATTTAGTTGCGAAATATTTAACCCAATCGCTGAAGTAAGTGGTATTGTGCTTTATCAGCTAAAAGTTTGTTTAGTTTTGACAAGTAGATGGCAGTAATTTCCACAAACATATATTTAGGGCCTGTCCGCATCCAAGTCTTCGTCTTGTTATTACAGCTAGTGACGTAACATCGAGACAAGCTCTATCCGAATCCATGTCTATGCCACCAAGCTTGGCTATTTTGTATAACAGTTTTGACATCTGGTTAGCTTGATCACCGAGTAAAGGTTCGAGTTGACTTTTTTAAATAGACAAGGTATTGTGAGGTTATGTTTGTTTGCTGTCTGTGAAATCAAGGTGAGCAAATGAACGAATTCGGACAGGTTAGCTTCGTCTTCGTCTAACTATTATAATACCTGAGCTTGATGTGTTACGTCACTAGCTGTAATAATAAGACGAAGACGAAGACTTGGATCCGGGCAGGCCTTTAGCATCAGATTTATTCGCTCCATACCTTTTTTCCACGCTAAAATGTTGACCCTTTGAAGTTGAAGAAATTGGAGTACAAGAGTGGCAGTGTATTTCTTTTTTCTGACAAAAAAATTGCGTCTTCATTTAGACAATTCTTTTAAAAGAAATTAACACAGTAGGCATACAAAATTTTTCTTACTATTTCGAGATTGAGTAATTGCAATACCAATCTAAAAGGACACGAAATAATATCTCAAATGCACGACAGCTGATTGTCAAAAGCGGAAACCTGTATTTCAAAACAATGAACAATTTTAGCCGTAAAAAAGGTCCCTGCTGCTAAATATATTTTTAGTAAGTTAATTATGTAAGTGAAATTAAATATTTGGGATTAGTGATTAACAGAAAACTCAATTTCAAGTCATTTTGACTATATTTGTAAAAAAAAACGGAAATAAATCGGTTTTCTGAGAAGAATCAAAGGCAAAGTGTCATTACTGACGGCCATTATATTATATATATTATGAGTATTGTTCGACAGTTATGTTCCTTGATACAAGAGACGTTAGAGGGTGCAAAAGCTGCAGAATAAGGCGATTCAGGTGATATTACGATGTAGTAGGCTTACACCAATAGAATCAATGTTTAAGGCACTAATGTGGATGAGAAAGAATATTGTTTATATTTAAGATAAAGGGTAGGATTCTACAAGAATATTTACATAGGTATCTTAGATTTGTTAGAGTCATGAAGCAATTTAATCTCAAGTATGTTAATGATTTTAGATTAAATAATTATAATAAACAGGAGCGCAAAATTCACTGCTGTATAAAAGACTAAAAATTTATAAGCTATATTGCAAAAATGAGGACTTTGGAAAATAAAAAAGATATTGCATTGAAATAGAATTAGCCGTACTATTGGCCTGAAGGTATTTGTCATTAGATTTTTTATATCTACATATATTATTATGAAGCAAATGATTGGAAGGTACAAGCTGTTATATTCTTTTATAGCAAATATATTTTATTTATTTATACATTTATATATTTGACAGATATCGACACCACCCTGATCGCCTTCACTTGGCAGAGTGAACGCAAAATAGCTTTTGGTAGTGACTCCTAGTCGATAAAAAGCCACCATTTCCGTGGCAGTGAACGCGCCCCTCAATTCTAGCATGGAATATTTACCCGTAGCCCACAGTTTCCAATACAAATAGCAAATAATTTCTTGTGAAAAAACAAAGAAAACTAGAATATGCGAAATGCCTACCATATTCAATTGACAGTACGGGAAGACAATACTTATTAATTTGTATTTCCATGGAATGCCCAACCATCACGACAACCAAAAAGTTGAATGAACTCTTACTATTTTAACAAACTTATATAAGAATTTTTCCATTTAAATAGTAACTAAATTTTAAGTCAGCCCGTCATGTTGCGATTATCATTGCTTATTAAAGGAGGCATCTTAATAGTGCATGTTGTTAAGCAAACGAAAGTAAGATCTTTTCAGAAAGTCAGTAGTTTTTGACATTTTAGTAGATATACTCATTTTTTCGAGTAATGTAAATCCAGCTTCAGTCGAAGATTGACTCGACTCTGCTGCTTTGTCTTGAAAACGATTGTATATATGTACGTTTGTAGTCAATGAATGACTTGTAGTTTAAAACAAAGAATTGATAGATGGAAATTTGACTACATTTTCGAAATAATATCTATTGTAGTTTTTATACCCTAGATGAAATCTATAGGGTATACTAAGTTTGTCATTCTGTATGTAACAACTCGAAATAATGACGGTAGAGCAAAATGGATTGGACACCCACGCATAATATTAAAAGTTATTTTGATTTTTGCATGTCCGTCTGTCCGTGCGTCCGTTTGTGCGCACGATAACTCAAGAACGAGAGCTGAAATTTTGTACACGGACTTTTTTAAAAAAAAAGTAAAATTAATTTCGACAATGAGACAAATCGAGCAACTCCTTCGTGGGGTTGGCATACAATACTTTCGTTTTCCACTATATATTTGGACACTGCCTGAGAACGCATCGATATAGAGAGCTGAAATTTGATACATGGTGTTTTCATTGTACTAACAAATAAAATCTCAAAAATGGACTAAATCGGCTTCTTGGTGTTGCCATATAAAAATTTAGGTTGTTTACGTATACTGTGAAAACGATCAGTCCAAGATATTTGTATTGTACTAAAAACTTCTTCAGAATACGAAATCCTATAGAATTGGTTATAATCATTTTTTCTGTCCGACAAACCGTTCTAGAAATATATGCGAAAAACCACTTCAAAAATCAAACTTGCACAGAAGGGTGACAATACGAAATTTCATACGGGCATTCATCTAGGGTATCATAAGAATTGGTCTTAGAACAATTCTAGCTTTGGTACTTGTTTTTATAATAAAATTAAATCGCAAGCCTGCTTTACACTCTAAAGGCTTAAGCACAATTTCGATGGCAGAGCGGAAAACGGCAGCGGGAAATTTGGTTGTCAAAACAGGCCGTCGAAAGCTTGGAAACACAATTGCAACGACAGGTGGTAAGCGACGATTGTGAAAGAAGATACTGAAATTTCATTTATTAAATGTTTCGAGCGTTTTAAAAGGAGATTTTTAATAAGAGTATTTTATATTATATTGAAAGAAATGCAATGGACCAAAGTGCGGAAAAAAACTGAAAATGCAGAAATTAACTAAATTAAACACTTTGAAATATCCATCCAAACCACGTCTTTTTTGTCCACTTGTCTTGCCTGTCTTGCAAATCATAAATTATTCTCTCATTTCGTACTTCCCACTGACTTATAACAATGGACTGAGCGATTTGCTATTTCATGTGGCACAAAAAATATTGTGTTTCTGTATATCACCGATAGAGCACCCTTTAAAACGTTTACTACATAAAAATATGTAAAACTCAACCAATCAGATGAAATTTTACACCCATAAATCGAATTAAATTAAAAAAAAATTATTTTCTTTTGTCCAAGTGGTATTTTAATCGCTTATAAGCACTGTTATAAGAAATTAAACTAATTCCGACTTTAATTTTCAAAAGTTGTTCTTAACTGAATCCTGCGTATGGGCAAGAGAGACGGAGCATGGTAAACACTATCTTTACCTTATTCTTTCTGCGGTGATTGCATCTGCAGCCAACATAAAAACAGCAAATGGCCCAAGTAAACGTTCAGTAAGCAATATTTTGTGTTGGTAGCTCCAACTCTGCCATAGGGCGAAAGAGAGAACTGTAAAACTTGTGCCATTCTTTCCTATAGGAAAATGGCAATACGCTCAGTCCATTGTTATAAGTCAGTGGTACTTCCTCAATATATTTGAAATTTACCGCGGCGTGCTACCATCTCAAAAAGACAAAACTGAATGTCAAAACAATTGCATTCGATTAATTTTGTTGGTAACACTTGCAGCGACTACGGCAAAATTAGAATTTGCTCAATCTCGACGGCAACATCGCCGCCCGCTTACCGTCGTTCGTCTTAATTTGGTGCATTTAGAAGGTTGACAGCGGAATTTGTCGTCGTTTTCCGTCTGCCGTCGCAATTGTGCTTAGGCATTAAAGGGTAAAAATATGTTGGCAATTGAACTCCACGCTACTAGTGTTTATGATATCATATTCCTCTTACAATTGACATGTACTGATCCATATCAGTATATAAAAAAAACAATATTACCAAAATTATGTCGATTTTCTGTTTAATTTGTAAAAATATCGCTGAAATGGAGCCAATCAAACCAATTAATCATTGCTTACGATTATAAGATCTTGTTGCTTCAGTGTACACCGCTCTTTATGTAAATAAACAATCCAACAACGCATACACGTATATTCAATTCAACTACCAACGAAGTTTACAGGTACGTGTAATTTAAATAGTTTTCATGAACTGAATTCTTACTTAAGGTAAATTGTTAAATACTCTTTATTCGGATAATCGCGAGAAAAAAACCACTTACATGTATGCAAATATTCTCGAATTGGACAATTCTTACAGACCTTAGAAAAGACTATTCCTTACGATTTAGCCATAGATAAGCCTTGTCATCAACCAGGACCTCTAAAAATCCCCTGAAAAGAAAAACAGTTTCCTTTCCGCATTGTCCGAAATGTGAAAATTTCATACGTGTGCACCTCTAATGGGCTTGTAGCTATGCAATCTCTTTAAAACCTACTAGCGTCCAATGAAATAAACTTCTGTCGTACATCATTTGACTTATCAATTCTTTGAACTGCATTCACTGGCTTTGGTCAATGGTGTATGTATGTCCGGGGTAATGTTTTATAGTATCAATATTCAACGGCTTCGGGGGTTAATTGAAATGTTATCCAATTCAGTATGCGCTATTAAACTTGGAAACAATATGCCCACAAATTGCAAATTCAACTTACCCACATTTTTGAACTCTTTTGTAGAGACTACCTACTGCAAAAATGAATGTCATAAATACTACCTACCGCAATCTTAACTTAGTCAAGAAGAAATCAAGAATAAAGCAGAACTAAAACTAATGCAACATACATGCGGTGACATCGGCATTACCGGCGGCATTATCGGTGGAGGCATATAAGTCATTGATGGAACAATTGGAGGCCTTCCCGGGAATGACATTATTGTTTGTGAGGTTATGTCCCCTTAAGAGAGTCTTCTACCATTCCACGAGTAATTCTAAATTTCGATGAGTCTTGTCTGCGTCCCCTAAAATAGTTTTATTAGTAGTTAGGAATATTATTCAACAATTTGTGATATGTATATAAAAATGTAAGTGCATACGCCTGGAACACATAATATATAAGTTCACATTTTTGCTTTAAAATAGATTGCTTCACAAACCTACTGCACGCCAAAGGTAGAACAACTTTCAGTAGTATAAACTCAAAGATTGGATGTAAATTTAACACAATTATTACTTGAAAACCGATGTTTTCCTAATAAAAATCACTGTTTGACTGACGTCGCCATTTTAATTGACACTCCAACGAAGTTGCCTTCTTTTCTTATCGACAAAAGCGCTGGTGGGCAAAACAAAAATTAGCTTTTGACAATTAAATTCAATACTATAAAATTTACTTTGAAATGTTTTGAAAAAAAAACTAATGGCGATCTCGATGGGACCATTTCCATGATACAAAGATTAACAAGATATGGCCGAATTATCTGTCAATTGGTTGTTTGCCTCCTTTGGTGACCTCACAATTGTCAGAAATTTGTTCGTCTCAAATTCAATCGTCCTTATCATAGTGAAAAAATTTTCTATTTGTAAATTTCCTTGCTTTCCCACTAGCACATGATTACTTTTCCCGAAGTGATTCAAACGAAGAAACTAATGTTTTGTTAAATTTTTTATTATATTCAAAACGTATTTCAGTCAATAAAATACGAAAAACTCAAAACGAATTTTCTGAAAATGACAATGGTCACCTCATGACGTGCCAACAAAAAAATTCGTCTCGAATCGGCCATACCTTATTATTTTTGTATCATGACGTAACCCCCGGAATATAATACAAGCCATGAGGTCACCGAAGGCACCGACACATTGAAAGGTCTTAACGTGCCGGGTCGTAACCCCCGGAATTACAAACCATGAAGTCGCCGAAGGCACCGACACATTGAAAGGTCTTAACGTGCCGGGTACAGCATGTAGTAAGAGCTCACTCTCACTGCTTTTTGTATACTCGTCATGGAGGAAAAACTAAAATTTCATCTTAAACAGGTCCTAAGACTCAAAACTGTCGCTCCCACAGCAAAATGAAGTTAAAACAAATTGCAGCCAAATATGTTTCTTTCTAAAGCATTCTGGGCATATAATTGTACACGGAAAAAAGTTGTGGAGAAAATGTTCAATCACAAATTAAATAACATTAAATTGACTGAAGTAAAACACGTAAAATCACAAATTAAATATATGTGCCAAACATCGAAGGGTATATCTTTCAACTTTTCCGTGCGAAATATATGATTGGATATATAAATCGCTTCGAAAAATGTCTCCACTTCATATTCCATGATCTGATTTTTTCTTTCGAACAGCATACTACTTTACGAAATCTCAAATCGAAATTTTCATGGCTCTTTTCGCCAACATCTTTTTTACATAGATTGTGTATAGGAAACGAAATTTTTGCTTGAACAGCGTACTAGCCTTAATTGTTTAAAAAATAAATAACACGTAGAACAAATTTATGGAAATTATAGCATTTGAATAAAATACAAGCAACTTTTACATGAAAAACTCCTGCAGTAAGACAAGGCAAGAAGACTGTGGATGTCGTCTGCTGACCGGCCCGCTTTTCTCTTTTTTCGACTTTGTTCATGGCTTGTATATTCCGGGGGTTACATCATGTCCATTTCAGTGTTGTACTTTTTCTGGCAGTGGAGAAATGGGAGCACTGAAGCCGTAACCCCCGGAATATACAAGCCATGAACAAAGTCGAAAAAAGAGAACAGCGGGCCGGTCAGCAGGTGACATCCACAGTCTTCTTGCCTTGTTTTACTGCAGGAGTTTTTCATATAAATTTGTTCTACATACTATTTTTTTAAAAACTATTAGAAAGAAAACATATTTTGCTTCAATTTGTTTTAACTTCATTTTGCTGTGGGAGCGACAGTTTTAGGCTTTAGGACCTATTTAAGATGAAATTTTAGTTTTTCCTCCATGACGAGTATATAAAAAGCAGTGAAAGTGGGCTCTTACTGCATGCTGTACCCGGCACAGACCTTTTACTGTGTCGGTGCCTTCGGCGACTTCATGGTTTGTATTATATTCCGGGGGTTACTAGTTTTTTTAGGGAAGAGGTGAAAAGACGCAAAGAGATATTTCTTTGCGTCTTTTCATCTCTTCCCTAACAAACTGGTTTGCATACTGCATCAAGAATACTCGTCTAGGATGGCCCATTGGTATGCAGCCAGTCCTCCTGATTGAAACTTGGCATTTCGGAATTTTCCCACCCCCGAATACTTCTCAGCCGTGAAAACTGCCAATAATCTGCCGCGTGTGTGGTTTAAGCCAGAAACACAATACGATGCAGTGCAGTGTTATAGCAGTGTACTGCACTGTAAAGCACAATAAAAGCATTGCAGTGCTTTGACAATAAATTTTTGGAAGATTTCATATATAAATTTTTTGTACTGTGGATTCATTATTTTGAGAAAAACTCTACCCATTTTTCTTGTAATGTCATTTTAAAATTAATTAATCAATTTTAAATTGAACAATTCCTCTATTCTTTAGTATTTAACAAATGTCAACTGATGCAGTGTGCAGTGTTTTAGAAAAATTAGGCTGTGAATTGCCACATGGCATTACATGAGGTCTAAGTTTTAATGCAGTGCAGTGCAGTGCACTGCACTGAATCGTATTATGTTTCAGGCTTTAGGCCCGAATTACAATTAATACTGATCAGTCTGCGACTTTGTCCAAGGGGTAAATGCATGTGGCAAGATACAATTGCAACTTAGACTGCGACTGTGACAAAGTGCATGAATAACTACTTTTTTTAATAAAAATGTTAACTGTCGTATGTATCTCAAGGCTGACTGAGACGGGTTCCGAGGACATCGGCCAACAAATCAAACCCGCACGTAAGTTCATTAGAATATTCATCCCTACTAACAATTTAATTTCAATTGGTAAAAATATTCTTTCACCTTTAATACCAGATGCGGCAGATCTACCTTCGCCTCAAGCATTTTTAAGTCGTAAAGCAATCAACTCACGATCAGATAGTACTAGTGATTTACAGCTGGTGCATGATTTTGTGTAAAACTCCTTTGTGCCATTTCCTGGATAAGGAAAGCTTCAAAGGCATAATCGACATATCCAAAAATTCAGATCCCTTCGACGCTTAGAAGGCCACAAAATAAATATACAGCGAATAACTGGTATTCAACCACTGCATACCCAATTACAGCATTTGATTTGTAATAGAAGCAGGAATTCGGTAGAAGAGATAATCACATACCGGGGCGGAGATAATCCCACTGGTTTTGGTTGGAACGAATTGCAGACAGCAAATTTTAATTATTGTAATATAGAGAACGTCGATTCTTCTTCAAAGCCTGCACAATGGCTACAACACCGCACCTTAAGTCATAATCTGCTCACAAGTGTTGAGGCAATTAAGCGGCAGCATAATACACCAGAAACATTCTCAAGACACCACCAGCATTTTTAGGTGCAAATTCGTCATTAGTCAACCGGGGTAATTTTATAAAACCAGTAGTGCCCAGTACTGTTGGACCAGCTGCCTACAACCACTTCAGTGATGTTGGTGGCACCAGCAAAAGCTCCGCCAAAAACAAATTTATTCCAATAACAACAAACACAAATCGTTCCGTCCATCAATCAATTAACACAACCACCTTTTCCAGTTAACCTTAATCAGGATCCAGGGATACCTGTTGATTCTATTAATACAACGACACAGATCCATAACAATATGCCTTGGATGAAGGCGGAAGCGACAGCATCTAATCCATCTATATCGAGGGGACCTAAATTAAAGTTTTACGGAATTGAAAACAAATAGACAGTGAATAGAATAAGTACACCAAAGTGCACTCTTGCAAGAGCAATATATTTAGCAATTAACAGAGTAACTAGCAATTACATTTCACAATTAAATTATATAAAAAATGTTGTACTGCCGTAACCCATCAGAGAAAAGGGAAACGTAGGGGAAAGCAAAATCTAACTTCTTTATTCCTAGTAAAAGGTCAGTGGCTTGCAAAACCTTCCGCAGGCGCCTCTGCGTGGGATCAGTCACATCAGGTCAAATGTAAGTTGTCATTTTATTGATTTTTATTACATTGCATGTAGAACTTATGTGCCATTCATTTGTTTTTCCTTGCTACAAAGTTATAATTACAATAATTAACGCCTAAATATATTAGTAGGGGAGACTAACTAATAAAATGTTATAGCTGGCAAGTCCGTTTATATTGTAACGAAGTTACAAATAATATTTTAAAACTCTAAATATCCGTTAGTGCATGCCGTATAATAGTAAGTAAGTGCTTAACCCGATTGACTGACTGATTTGTGTAAAGCCAAGGTATATAGAAGAAACAAAGTATGCCCATTAAAATTTTGACATATCACAGCTGATCAAACAGCTGATAGGCTGTGAAGTACTTCAGTGAATGAATAAAAAAGAAAAAGGAAATCTGACAGTGGCAGTACAAGCGCAAAGAATTTTGACACATTACAGCTGATGCCCTGTGACGTACTTCAGTGAATGAAGAAAAAGGGAAAAAGAGTTTTAACAAAAATGGCGGAACGTGGTTCGAGTCGGGAATACCTTGTCTTCTATATACCTTGTGTAAAGCACTTAAATGCTCCAATATAAACAAGCCTTCTTGACGTTTCCATTGATGATGGTAACTCATGTATCTGAGATGTCAATCGTCACATGGAATCATCAGAACGGTAACACTTTTAGGTCTATAAAAGGCGAGCTGGCACCGTGAATAAATCAGTCGATCATCAAGCTTTGACTGGCTAAAGACCTTTATTGGAATTGGCTGCGAAGAAGTAATCGACTCAATTTCCTACCGAGTGTGAGGTTACCACATTCGAGAATTACCCGTCATCCCGTAGTATTGTTAGAATTTCCTACCGAGTACGAGGTTTCCGTATTCGAGAACAAAATCTCTTTCCTGCCGAGTGTGATGTTACCGCATTCGAGAATTACCCGTCATCCCGTAGTATTGTTAGAATTTCCTACCGAGTACGAGGTTTCCGTATTCGAGAACAAAATCTCTTTCCTACCGAGTGTGAGGTTACCACATTCGAGATTTACCCGTCATCCCGTAAAAATAGCATATCCCCGTATATTAGAACAGCATAACATACTAGATACATATAAAGTGAAAAAGTGGAAAACAACCCAGAGTGTATAGATTTGTGTATTGTCACAGACAATAAAATTTGTGTATAACCTTATGGGAAAAAGGTTAATAGTACTAAGATTTGTGTATTGTCACAGACAATAAAATTTGTGTATAACATTATGGAAAAAAGGTTAATGGTATTAAGATTTGTGTATTGTCACAGACAATAAAATTTGTGTATAACCTTATGGAAAAAAGGTTAATAGTATTAAGATTTGTGTATTGTCACAGACAATAAAATTTGTGTATAACCTTATGGGAAAAAGGTTAATAGTACTAAGGTTTGTGTATTGTCACAGACAATAAAATTTGTGTATAACATTATGGAAAAAAGCTTAATAGTTTTAAGATTTGTGTATTGTCACAGACAATAAAATTTGTGTATAACCTTATGGGAAAAAGGTTAATAGTATTAAGATTTGTGTATTGTCACAGACAATAAAAATTGATAAAATTTGTGTATAACCTTATGGAAAAAAGGCAATAGGTCCGACAGTGTATAAAAATATAAAACTTGTGTGTTAGTATTAAGAGTTTATAAACAAACCAGACATTTGTGTAAAAATAATATTTTCTTTAAATAAAACATTTTTGTTCAGTATAACATTAAATCAGTGTTCACCTTTTTGAAACGTCAAAACCTGGTATTTATTTCTTCTTCTTCCCCATCGTTGAACGCATTGACCCTGGCGAAACTCCAAAGCTAACCCGCAACGTTCAACTTTAAAAATCAACGATTACAAAATGGCGCCCGAGCAGGGACTCTCTTTTCTGCCACTGAGGAAACGTCAGTGAATGAAGTAGAGTAGTCACCGTATATATATATCCAGAGACCAGACCGAGAAGAAGATAAAAACCAGTAAATACAGTGACATCCAGTGTATAAAATAAACAATTCCTGTAAAAATAATATCTGTGTCTTAAAACTATATCCGTATAAATTAAAAATGACCGACAAAAGTGAAATAACCGTCAGTGACATCTACCAGCTGAAAAAGGAAGATTTAATCACTGAACTGAACCGTAGGAATTTAAATACAGACGCTGACATTATGGATAAAGTCAGAAAATGGAATGTGAGATTTGACCAAGGTCAGGATCTGTTAAATTTCCTCGAGAGAATTGAGGAAATGGCACAATGTTACAGTATACCAACCGACCGTTTGTTGAATACATTACCCGAGCTGCTGACAAAGACAGCACTAGCATGGTATCGTAACAACCGAGAACAATGGACAACATGGGATGAATTCATAAGTGACTTCAAACTATTTTTCCTGCCGCCACGTTTCAGTATCAAACTAGCCAATGAGATCCGAACAAGGTTACAGAAACCTAGAGAAAGGGCCAAAGATTATATCACGGCCATCCAGTCACTCATGCGCTGGCAAACAAACGTGTCAACCGAAGAGAAACTAGAACGAATTTATGAAAACATGTTACCAGAGTACCGTCTATACATCCGAAGAAAATATTTCCGTAAACTGTTTGAACTTATTCAACTCGCGGAAGAGTATGAATATATCAAGGTTCAACAAAATACCCGCAATACCGAAACGCCACCTATCCGTCAGATAAGTAGACCATCACAAAACACCCCAGCCTTGCCAATAAACAAATTTTGTGTTTTGTGCTCATGTAAGTAAATTTTTTCCCTTAAAATAATTTTGTGTAGACTGTTGTTTTAAAGACATTCAAGTATGAGATATTTTTTTTAATACTTTCGTACTGTCGTTTATCGTTAGGAAAATTTCTTTTATTTGCAATTCTTGTGGTTTGTGAAAATATGTTTTAAATAGTTGTAAGGTAAGTAGGGGGCTAGTCCTAACAAAACTTACGGGGTTACATCGAACATGTTAAAACTAGCCCCAATGGGGTTCACAGAATAAATACTTAATTTTATTGATTTTTATTTTGGGTTTTAAGGATGCGGACATATAAAAAGAAACAAGGAGCAAAATGCCAAGCAGGCAGCGGTAGAAGCGGTTATTTTATCAAAAAAATAGATCCGCTATGTGGCAGCAGAAACCAAATTCTACCATGTAACCTTGCAAAAATATGTAAAACGTGCCAGGACGCAAGTTGAGGAGAAAAACCTAATCGATGTTGGTTCAGTAGGCTACAAAAAACCCCGACAAGTTTTTACTGATAACGAGGCGAAAGGGCTTGAGGAGTATTTAATACATGCTTCGAAAATTTATTTCAGGTTTTCAGCATTTTGCATACCAATGTGGTGAAAAGTTTAACTTCAAAATGCCAAGTACTTGGATTAAAAACAAGCAAGCTGGGGAGGACTGGTTTAGTAAATTCATAAAAGGCCATCCCATGTTAGCTATCCGCACCGCACAGCAAACCAGTTTACAAAGAGCTGCGAACTTCAACCGATCAACATTATCTAAGTTTGCCGTTGTTATGGACAGGAAAAAACAAATTTTTTGTTTGTTTGTTGATAAGTGGGCATTCAATTTTTGAATTGTAGATACAACTTTACAGCGACTGATATATGGAACGTGGACGAAACATGGCTATCAATTGTACAAACGCTCCCTAAAGTTGTTGCTGAGAAGGGAACCAAACAAGTGGGAGGTATGACATCTAGTGAGCGAGGAATCCTGGTTACTATGTGTTTAGCGGTGAGTGCAATAGGAAATTCAGTTCCACCATTATTTTTGTTCCCAAGAAAACGCTATCAGCCTCATTTCGTTCGGTATGGTCCTCCCCGGACGATCAATGACTATATACGACATTCCAAGACTTGCCGCTCAAGCCTTGCCTAAGGCTATTTCACCAGAAAATATAACAAAAGGCTTGATACTCACACTCCTTTCCCAAGTATTTCGAATTCACCGTCTTGTACTTTACAGCATGTACAATCTACTGGTCAAGGAACGCATGTAGAAGCGCCTCCATAGAATAAAGGTATAAATATCTTATCAGTGATTTTGATTACGCCCCCTAGGGTTAATACTTTCTCTTCTTCTCCTGTCGAAGAACTGCAATTATTTGCTACGACGGAATGCGTGGAATGTCCATTCGAAAACTCATTTCCTTCTACATCAACGGGATGCTCCAATGCAAAGCGTTTACATGAGATTCCTCAACCACATGTTTCGGCTTCACCACAAGTAGTGCGAAACCTCTTCACAGACTATGAACCAAAGATTAAGGGATACCAGTCACAGCCCTTTTCTCCAATTTATATTCCTCTATTCCCAAAAGCTGAATCTAGAACTAAGACTACACGAGGGAGAAAAAAACGACCGACACATCCGAAAGAGAGGCAATTCGAATGGAGCAAGAAACTCGTAAAGAAATAAAGAAAAAATGTAGTTCCAAAAACAAAAAACCCTAAAAAATCAAATAAAAAAAAATCGTTAGAGCATTTATCAAGTGAAGAAGATGATGGTACTTGTATTTTTTGCTGTGAACTTTTTCTAACAGCAAGCCTCGAGACAAATGGATTCAATGTGTAGAATGCAAGCAATGGGCACACGAATTGCGCACAGCCGGGCTACAATAGTTTATTTGTCACCACTGTGACTCAGATTAAAACTTTCCATTTCCATTTTTAAAGACTGAAATGTACGTTATGTTATTTTTTTTTGTTGTTAATACGAATTGTTATATTTTATTATTTTAAAGAAAAAATATAAAAGCTTGAAACCTTTCTTCGTTAGATTGTTTTTATTTTTTTTTTATTTTAAAAAACAGGGGGAACAGCGCAACAAGAGGTTTTTCAGCTCATCCACAGCTAGAAACGGAGACCCTAGAGTATCCAGTCTGCTCCGGGCGAAGGCCGGATACTCACACTGAAGTGGCCGGTGATGATGCCTACCACGGTTCCACATTGTTTCCTTCCGAGCCCCATGAGAATAATCGGAGATATTCCCATTGGGCCCATCAAGAAACAGTTTTGTACACCTACAAGCACTCAGATTCTCCCATCTCTGCTGATGTTTCCTATGAACATCCGCTTTGATGAGAGACCCAATATTCGAGGTGGCAACGCCTACGGCGGGTTCCGGTCCGAGGAACGGAGAATCGGAGCCAGCCCTAGATAAAAGGTCAGCCCTTTCATTCCCCATGATACCCATGTGACCAGGAACCGACAGGAAGGACACATTGTTGTGAAAACAAAACTTATCCACTGACGACCTGCAGTCCCTCAGTAACTTAGACGTTATCCGAGGGCCATTCAGAGCCATCAAGGCTGCCTGACTATCCAAAAGGATAGCGATATCTTTCCCCTTTATTTTCATATCAAGGGCTAACTTCGCTGCCATTGAGAATGCGAAGACTTCAGCCTGGAAGAGAGTGGTGTGTTTTCCAAGTGAGTACTCCATTCCAAAATCAGACTGAGGAAAGTGGACACCTGCCCCAGCTCCTTCATGAGTGAGAGAGCCGTCGGTGAAGATTTTTAGAGCAGACCGGGGAAGGCACGAGAAGGCACCTCCCTCAGTCCACGATTCCCTTGCAGGAAAGCTTACAGAGAAGCGACGCCCGAAACGAAGCTCTGGTACCATCGCATCCCGTGGCATACCGGCAGAGGGTTTTCCAAGTCCCATCGATACGCCATAGAGCAATGAGAAGAGCCAGTCCAACCGCCCTCCCAACATCCCCATAAGCGCAATCTGCACACAGCCCTTTTGGCCTCTGCCTGAATGACAAGATCCAGGGGTGGCAGATTGAGTAAGACCTCAAGAGCCGTAGTAGCCGTAGATCGCATGGAGCCCATAATTCCCAAGCACGCAAGCCTTTGCAGGCCCGCCAGCTTCCGGATCGCAGTCCCCACAACCGTCCCCGGCCACCATACACAGGAGGCATATGTGAGCATGGGTCTGACGATCGAGGTGTACATCCAATTCACAACCCTCGGTCTCATGCCCCATGTGCAGCCAAAGGTTCTCCTGCATTGAGCGAAGACCCTCATAGCCGCATTAACTTTTTCCTCTACGTGCATTCCCCATGTCAGCTTCGAGTCAAGGAAGACTCCAAGGTGCTTGACATGAGGAAAGAGTTGCAGAGTGTGCCCAAAAAGCTTTGGAAGAACAAAGTACCCCAGCTTACGTCTTCAGGAGAAGACCACCAAGCTGCACTTTGTAGGGTTCACTGTCATATCATGATGGGTGCACGAGTCCTCAACCATATTGAGGCCTCGTTGCATGAAGGCACAGGCAGCAGCCATGCTATGCCTGGAAATGAACAGAGGGATGTCATCAGCATACGCTTCACATGAGAATACCTCGCTTTTCAGTACCGTGATGAGTGAGTCAACCAACATACACCAGAATACTGGGGATAGCACGCCCCCTTGCGCGCAGCCTTTCTCCACCAGCACACTGAGGGAGGTGCTGTCGCCTACATCCACAGTTAAGTATCGTCGTCTTAACATTTGGTTGATCCATCGCACAACAGTACGGTCAACAACATGTCGACGAGCTTCCTCACATAGCAACTCAGGGGTGGCCTTGTCAAAAGCCCCCTCAATATCCAGAAAGGCTCCCAGGGTATATAGTCCACGATCCAGTCCCCGTTCAATGACAGTTACCATTGAGTGGAGAGCCGTCTCCGTTGATCTGCCCCTCCGGTAAGCGTGCTGTGAGGTGTTTAAGGGAGAAGCCTTTAAGGGTACTTCCTTAATATATTCATCTACCAGCTTCTCCAGGCATTTAAAAAGAAATGAGGAGAGGTTTATGGTTGGAAAATTCTTCGGGTCCATGTAGGAAGCCTTACCAGGCTTCGGAACGAAGGCAACCCTCACCTTCCTCCACATCTCAGGGACATATCCAAAAGCGATACATGCCCTGAAAATGCAGTCGATGTATGGGGCCAGCACCACGCTCTCAGCCTTAAGAAGGACAGGCAGCCTTAAGAAGGACAGGAGCTTTAAAGGCCGAGAAGGTTGAAATTGACCATTTCACCTTCTCGACATCAACTAACTTGGCGGCAGTGGACCAATCTCCACCAGTGCATAGAGGTAGCGGATAATCGGAACCTGCCTGCAGGTCTTCTTCAAGCCTGCAGTCAGGAAAATTCCTCGAGAGAAGAAGTCTACAGGCTTCCTCTTTCGATGCCGTAAAGGAGCCATCTGGCCCTCTCATAACACTCCGCCTAGCCGACGCATCACCATTGGGGGCCCTGAACAGCCTAACCGGTTCACGATAGCCGTCAAGCTCCTAGCAGAAATCTACAAAGGCCTGTCTTTTTGATTTCCTGACAAGACTCTTGTAATGATTCTGAGTCTCGCGATAGGCCCGCAAGTCTCCCTCCGAGCCAGAACTCTTGGCCTTATTGAAGAGCCTTCTGGAAGCCTTATGGAGTACACTAAGACTGCCGTTCCACCACGGCATAGGTTTCCTTCCAATGTCCGTGCTAATAGGACAGGAAGCCTCGAAAGCGGCAGTTACAGCGGACTGCAGCCTTCCAACCGCCTTTTCCAAAGCGGCAGCACCAACACTTCTGATTCTCTCAGTCGTAGAGTCGAGCATGGAAACTAGCTCCCTGTGGTATCTCCCTCAATCAGTCCGCTTCGGATTCCTGTATGGTTCCACCTTAATGGGGTCTGCACCCATACAGAACTCAATATAGCGGTGATCAGAGAGAGACTCCTCCCGCGAAACCCTCCAGCAAAGGGTGGTTCGTTGGCCTGATTCAGCAGAACCAGGTCCACTGAAGTAATAAACTCCAGCAGTTGCTCACCCCGATGGTTTATGTCCGAGCTCCCCCAGAGAATGTGGTGAGCATTGGCATCACTACCAAACATGACTCCAAGCCTATTAGACGTCGCAAACTCCACCGCTCGCCTGACTCCCTCAGTAGCAGGGGGAGCAGGGGTGTCATACGGCAAATATGCTGAGACAATAAGAAGTTCCCTACTAACTCCATCCTTCTTAAAGGAGAGCTTGATCGATGTAGTGTCCCTATCGCACAAATGAGGCAGTAAGGTCACCACAACATCTTTTGTATCAACAACACAAGCTCTAGGGTACAACACGTGGTGTCATACAGGATTTGCGCGCCTTGCGCCTCCGTTAGACCGCGGATACGGTCCTTCCAGACCCAAGGCTCCTGCACAAGCACCAATTTTTCTTGTTGATATTTTGTACGCAAGTCAGCCTACGCCCTTCTTCTTCGTAAGCAAGGGGAATTTAACTTTGCCCAAGTGAAGATGCGCCCACATCGAGATCCCCTCCAGCACCTCAGCAGCCTTCTTGTCAATCTCCAGGATCAATAAGTTCCCCTTTTCCCCTCCGTCCTGTGAAAGACTTTCCACTTCCTTGTGCTGAGAACCGCGTTTTGGATCTCGAGCCGCCTGAAGATTTCCCCGACATCCCAACTGTGGCCGGTATTATCAGGGATCCAAACCCCCATGCAGATGAGAGGATCGACTTCACTGGCCCGCTTTAAGACAAACCGAGTTCCATCAACCTCCTCACAATTGATCCAAATGGACCCTTCGCGAATGGAGAATCCGCCGAACACTATTGCTACAGCTGATTGCCTACCGATCGCTTCCCATATACCGCCCTGAAAGGCAGTAATCTGGCTGTCGCTTAGAGGAGTCTCTGGGTCGCTCGCGCACACAACCACACGAAGAGCCTGCTTAGCAGCCTGCGAAAAACAGGCCGCTTTACGTCCTCTCGCGTGCTCAGGCACGGTAGACCCAGGCTGAATCCCTTCTTTCATCGGGAGCTCCTTGGATGACCCATGAACCCATTCTAAAAGGTGACGCCCCGCCTGTTGATCATTAGGAGGGGGTCCGCTGAGGTTACCCCCAGCAGACTTCTTCCTCAGCTTGTTGCTGTTGCCCTCTTGCTCGCAAGATCCGTCTGATCTAACGCGCTTGGTTCTATGGGTCGTTACATTTACATCACCAGCAACGCTAGCAGAAATATCGGTGGGTAGAAGGGTCAAGACCATGAGAGGTACTCTCTCCTGCCTTCTCCCTCTTCCTTCTCCTTTTTTCGGCACCGGATCTATGCTTCTTCGCAGTGCTCAGCTTAACGACGCTAGGAGGCTCACTATCACTTTCCCCTGCCTGCCCAGTCGGTCCACTAACCATCTGCAAAGAGAGACAAGGAGAGGGCCCAGGGACGGCATTGGCCATCTCCCTAGCTCTTCTCCTTTTCTTCCTCCCAGCTTTGCCTACTCTCCTGCGTCGGGAGGTCCCACTTCGATTGCCACCATCAGCGTCTGCTAGCCCGCCCGAGTTGAGTTGCTCTGCCGGTTGAGAAGCATGAGTGATCTACATAGGAGTCACACCGTCTTCATCAGCCGAGCTCCCCTGCAGGAGGAGATTTTCCATGGATACCGAGATCACAAGGTTTAAATTCCCTGATTCCTGAGGCATTCGTGGATTTTCAACACACTTACTAGAAGTGGAACTACCATCGTCCAAAATATTATTCATTTTTGGTCCCACGAGTAGCGGAGAAAAACTGTCACCCACAGCAGAGATCCGCCCTCGGCGTATGCTGTTCCACCTTGGCTTGGGCTGGGATCAGTTTTAGCCCACTAATCAGTGTCAAGCCCACCGAACAGCGGTTACCACCTTGCACTATGTGGAATTAGCTGACCCCAAAGCCAACACCTTCACTTCACCCACCTCTGGGCTGACAGAATAGCAGGATCCGTTACTCACAGAGAAGATAGCTCTGTCTGATGTTAGCCAAAAGTGAGGCCTTCATTAGTTTAATTTAATCCATTTTTTCAAAAACGTGTTAAAACATACCCCAGGATGTGTTAAAATTAGCCCCAGGGCAGGAGCACATTCTAACACTGCTTGTCACTTTTTTAATTGAATATATTGAATATATCTACGTGGTCTCTCTTGCAAATATGCTTACGTACATTTCATATTACAGATTAAGCCCTAGAGCTTCAACGTCCATAAAGTGAAATTCATACGGACAAATATTTTAGGAGATATTAAATCAAATGCAAAATGTGTTAGAACTATCCCCGGTCTCCCCTACATAACGAGCTTTTCTTAATTAGTTATTAGGAGTGTTATCAGAACCAGACTTGCCCACTTTATTATTATATTCTCCAAAACGAACTATTACCGCGAACCATAGTGTGGCGATATACGATAATTGCTATATAAAGCAATAAATTATGATATTTTTAACTTTTCTGATGTGAAATAAGTTTAGGTGTAAGCATTATTATTATATTCTTCACAATGATCTATTTCCATGAACCATAGTGCAGCGATATTATATAACTGTCTAAAGGTAGAAATAATTTACTATTTTTCGAATTTTCTAAAGTTTTGAACTCTGAACTTGAGCACGTTCTTTAATTACATATTCAATTAATCTAACAATTAGAACACCACTGAGTGTAAAGGCGGATTTCCATTGCTGCGACATTTTAATTTTGGTCAGATTTAGAGCGAGAAAGTGAAATGTGAAACTGTTCCAAGAGTGAAAGAATACGTTTTTATAGCTGAAATCTTATCCCCCACCAAATTATGGCGATATGTCACTTTAAAAAAATTTTTCTAAGTGCGATGTCCGATTACAGTTTTTTTAAAAATTAATATAAATTCAGAACCAATAAAAATTTTGTTCTTCGACTCCGATTCGGATTCAGAAGGTGATGAGCCTCCCAGCAAAAGAAGGAAAATGTGGACGCGTGAAATCTGGCGAGGACAAAGTTTTATTTAGAAATTATATGCGGATGAATTTTCAGCAATTTGAAGAATTATTGAAAATCGTTGGCCTTTCAATTACCAAAGAAACTGTTATAAGGAGTCCAATATCAGCTCAAGAAAGACTTGCATTAACGATAAGGTACAAAGCCCTCCACAAGCCTGGCCAAAATTGAGATTATGTTTTCAGATTTCTGGCTTCTGGAGACTCTCAGGCGAGTATGTCGTACAACTATTTATGTTCACGAACCTCTGTGCACCGAATAATTAAGGAAACAACATTTGCGATTTGGCAGAATTTGAAGGGGACAGTTTTCCCAAACCTTACTCCGGAGTACTTCAAAAAGATAGCTATTGGCTTCAGTAATATCTTGGATTTTCCCAACTGTATGGGGGCAATTGATGGAAAGCATATCACTATCCAGGTATTTTAACAGCATCATATACATATACTTGCAATATCGTAATATGTATATACAATTTTCAACGATTTTTGTGTTTAAAATTTATGTCTCAGGCACCTCCAAGAACCTTCATAAAAATAGTAAACATAATTTCAAAAACAGATTAAATCGGGCAACCCCTTCTTGGTGTTGCCATATAAAAATTTAGGATTTTTACGTATATTGTGAAAACTGTCAGTCCTACACGTTTTTAGTGTACTGAAAAGTTTTTCAGAATATGAAATCCTACAAAAATTGGATATATCAACTTTTGCTGTCCGACGAACCGTTCTAGAAATATATGCAAAAAACTACTTCAACGACCAAACTTGAAATTACATACGGGTGTTCATCTAGGCCTAGAGTATCATAAGAATTGGTCTTAGACCAATTCTAGCTTTTTTACCTGTTTTTTTTGCTTCCTTTTTGAATTTATTTTTCTTCATAAGTCGGTTGGCACAACCTGTTGATGATAAATAAATAAATATTTGCTCCTATGATAACTCCGGTACAGCACGAAAAAATTCTGTGTAACTTTTGATAAAAAAAATTAAAAAAAAAATTAAAATATAAAAAGTAAATAAAACGATCGATTTTTTTTATTACACTTGATAAACTTTATTTTCGATCAATTCAATTCAATTTAAGTAAGTTCCCCTCATTTTCGGTCACCTGAATATTGTTTGTCGTCTTGCTTTTTTATTTTTATTATTTTTATTATTATTTAAGAATACGAAACGATTTCTTAACCTCTAAAAGTATTCTGGTGATGTCGAATTGCGCTTCAGTTCTTTCAACTTCTAGCAACTTCACCAATTCCGCTGCCACATATTTTCCGAAACTATCTCCCGCTGTATTTCGGTCCATAATCGCCCCTCCTTCTAATACATGTAAAGCTCGTTTTTTTATATTAAGTTTCTCCTCTTCAATTGCAGTCTGTTTGATTCCTATTAACTTAATTATTTTAACTTCAATGGCCGAAAATACTTTTTTTATAATTATAAATTACTCATACCTTTGGTAGAATACTGTTTTTTTTGTCGAGTCGTAATACTCGCAAAATGGGCTCGATGTGCTTTCATCTGTTCTTGTCAATGTTGTCATTGCTCTAGAAAATGGACATGATAATATACCTTTTATTTGGTATTTTTTAGTTAAATTCACTTACTTCCTTGGGGCATACTTGTTGTCCAAGAAGGAGAGAAGTCGACCGTACTTATAGTCTTTTTTGGTGCAGCACGAGCCACTTGGGGTGTCTTTTTTAGACCAGAGATAACAATTTCTAACATTGTTCCATTTTTTCCGGACCTCTGTGTACTTGTTGGGTTCATATCCTGCAAATTAAAATTAACTTTTCAAATCACAAACGTTTGGAAACATATTGCACTCGCACACTTACCGATTTGTGCGGCGACTTCCTTCCACAAACGTGGTCTAGCAATCCTATTTTTGTAGTCCATACTTTGACAGTCCCATAAAGGCTCGCGGCACGGCATCGGCAAGTTTTTCAATTTCAATGTCAAAATCTTGTTTGGAAGAATGGGGATCCGTCATACTTTCCACATTTAGGTGTTCCTCATCAGAATCGAGGTAATATTGAATCATACTCTCATCATCTACATCGGTGTTCGGTGGTGTTATCACCACGGAAGATAAAATTTCGAATTTATTTCCTAAGGACAATAAATTTCAAATTCCAAGCTTCTAATTTTTTTAAATGCTAACATATAATTAAAATGTTTACTTGCCTTTTGTTTCCATCGTTAATTTTTTTTTATAAAATTTCGTGACAATTTGCAAAGCATTTAACCATAAAATATTTACGTATTAGTTGGGAGTCATCCAATCTATATTTCGACTAGAATAAAATAGAAAAGCATTTATTAAATTGAAGAACCTCAGCTTATGCTACGTTACAACGTTAGGTATGTACATCGAATATAAAATTTTTTATAAAATAATATTTCATGTTATTTGGTGATGATAAAATTTCTTCTTCATAAAATGAAAATAAAATATTTTAAAAAGTCGTATTCTGTCGAAGTGCCATAAAATTATTTTAGGGATTTTTTTACGGACACGTAACATAAAATATTTAGTACATTCCGCTATGGTTTCTATTACTTTCTGAACAGATGATCGGTATACATTTCCGTGAAACTCTATCAAATCGCCCACTATCACTAAATAATCATACATGAGAGCAGATATTTTCTTAATTGGAAGTGTCTCAAGACACTTGGCTATCAAACTTCTAAAATATGACAACCTCCGACTGGAGTTTGATGCGAACCATGTCCGTTGAAATGCAAATCACTTAGGAATCTCAAAGTGAATGGAGTGGATGTCTTTCTGGTATGAGGCCCCTGTTTTTCGATAAATATTTTAACTGCAACCATACTAGCCAAAACACCTTTAGAAACCAAAGTTGGGCAACTCAAATGGATCGCTGAAATGGCGAAGATATCGCAGATTTCTCTATGATCTCTTCTGTGTAAAATTAAAGCTTTTAGACAAATTTCATTAACTATTTGTTTTTATAATCAGTACGTATTTCCACAATTTCCGACAAAATTGTAATTCTTAGCACGTTGGACATTTTAGCTTTTAATTAAAACTACTTTCGCATCACCAATGTTGTATAAAATGTGTCAAAATACATTTAAAATGTGTTGTTTAGTAGTGGTAGACATTCGTATGCGCGCATCTGAAAATGTATCATATATTGTGGTCCCCACTGTAAAAAATTTCTAAGAAATACTTTTTTTCACAATTTTTGGAATTGCCATGGATGAGTAATACCCGATAGTAAAACTGAATAAAAAAAAAGGAATAATTCGAATGAAGCTCAGTATGAGCTGCGACATTCGTATGAGCGCATCGAGCAATAACTGAGTTTTATACGCGAAATTTAAAGTTTTTTTTGCAAATTTTGTTTTAAATAGCATTAAAGAATTTTCAGGAAAGGTTTGTGCGTAATATATTTTGCAATATAATTCAGTATGAGCGTTGTTTTTGCAGCAATGCCTTCGGGGAAGCGCTTAAATGAGGCGGAGCAGCTTGCTATCAAATTATTGAAAGAAGAAGACTACTCCAATAGGCAAATAGCTACTAAACTTGGTCGATCTGAATGTGCAATCAGGAATTTCCTAAAAAAAGGCAATAGCTATAGCGTTAAAGCTCCAACAAAGGGCAATACAAAATTATCCTTGCGTGACAAAGGAAAAATTCGGCACGAGGCAACAACAAATCGGCTCTCTGCGAAACAAATTAAGGACAAATTATAGCTTAAAACCTTAGACACACAGCACGATCTAATGAATCATTAGTACTAACTATTCATTAAAATGCCGTGTGTCACACAGTATACGTCATTATGGCTCGAAAATCAGATGATAATGAAGTACACTAATGAAGTGTTTTCTTCCTTCATTATAGCTATAATGAGGAATAATGTACTAGATTTAGCATATAATTTAAGTTTGAGCTCCGCTGTGCATCTGCTGATTTGAAAAATAAGAAGAAGAAATGCAAATCACAAAGTATTATGTCAAAATATTTTTTAATAAAATGTTTTTTTCATTTCTCAATAATTAAATGAAATAAAATAAAAATAAATAAAATTTAAAATTAATAAAAACAAAGTTTATTGCGTTAATTCGATCCATATTGCTTTTTTAATGTGATAAGTTTCTTAAAGCCAGTTTGACAGATCAACTTAATTAACGAAATGGCTGTGTGTCTGCAGTTTATAATGAATCATTATACAGTCGTTAGTTATTTCATCATTAAGAGTGCTGTGTGTCTAGGGCATAATCTAACACCCCGTCATATTGCGCGTGTTTTAAGGACTTCGCCAAACATAGCATGGACGAAACTAAAAGGAAAACCCCGATTAACTGCCGTTCACCGAGAGAAGAAAGTACATGCCAGAAAGTACATGTCTTGCACATCTGAATGGGAAAAAGTAATTTTTTCTGATGAAAAAAAATTCAATTTGGATGACCCAGACTGTTACAGTTGCTACTGGCATAATTTGAAAAAACACGACGTGGTCAGATCGAAGCGTAATTTTGGCGGTGGAAGCATTATGGTTTGGGGTGCATTCTCCTGCAAAAAAAGCTTCCAATCTGTTTTATAACAACTCGAATGAACTCTCAAATGTACACAGATCTCTTGGAAGACGTTTTAATCAGTCATCTGGAAAGCTGCGACGAGGAAGATGTAGTTTTCCAGCAGGATAATGCATCCATTCATGCTTCGAGGCAAACCAAGGATTGGCTTTCTGAGAAAAATATTCGTACGCTTGACTGGCCCGCTTGTAGTCCTGACTGTAATCCTATTGACAACCTTTGGGGGATTCTCGCTGGCAAGGTGTATGCAAATGGACGTCAGTTTGATAACGTAAATGCCTTAAAAACAGCCATTCGCACGTGCTGGTCCGAAATTGGCCCGGATATTCTAAATAATCTGACAAATTCAATGCCCAACCGAATATTTAGTATTAAATGAAACAAGTGACAAAAATATGAATTAATTAATTTGTTTTATTTTAAAGTGACAAGTGCGTTCATACGAATGTCTAAACATAAATTGGAATTTTGTTTTTTTAAATAGACAATAAGAAAAATATTTTGCCAAAAATGAATTCAAATCATTTCTTACAAAAGAAAACATAATATATCTCATTTAAAAGTATTGATTTGTTTTTATTTCAAGAAATATGTCAAAAAAATGTAGTGCGCTCATACGAATGTCTATCACTTATCTTTTATGTTATGCTCTATAACAGGAAATATTTTCTGTTACGATGCATAAAATAAAATAAAATTTCTGGGACAGAATAGGATTTTGGGGAATTATTTTATTTTAAGGCATAAAATAACATAAATGATAAAATTTTACCAACAGAATAGGGCCCAATAGCATAATATCGATTGAGTATAGAAATTTAGACAAATAACAAAGGCGCAATGAACAGACTCATTGCAGTAGAAACTATCGAAGTAATACTGGTAATAATGAGCTGGTAAAATTAATTACAGGTCTGAAGTTAATTACAGGCCGAGAATAATATTACAACTAAAACTCAACAACATAAGAAATTATATCAACCCTTCATTATAGCGGTCGGAGAGATAACAACATTTAACCATTTTTATACCCTAGATGAAATCATAGGGCATACTAAGTTTGTCATTCCGTTTGTAACGCACAGAAGTAATGCTTGTAAAGCAAAATGGACTGGTCACTCATGCTTAAAATTAAAAGTTATTTTGATTTTTGCATGTCCGTCTGTCTGTCTGTCCTCACGATAACTCGAGAACGCATTCACTTAGAGAGGTGAAATTTTGCATACGGGCTTTAAAAAAAAAAAAGTAAAATTAAGTTCGAAAATGAACTCCTTCGTGGGATATACAAAAATTTCGTTTTTCACTATATATTTGGGCACTGCCTGAGAATGTGTAACCGTAGAAAGCCGAAATTTTGTACACGGCGTTTTCATAGAAATAGTAAATATAATTTAAAAAATGGGCTAAATCGGGCAACCCGTTCTTAGTGTTGCCATATAAAAATTTTGGGTTTTTAAGTATACTGTGAAAATGATTAGTCCTAGACTGAAAAGCTGTGCAGAATATAAAAATAGAATATAGAAATATTTGCGAAAAACTAACTCAAAAATCCAACATGCACAGATGGATGACCATACGAAATTATATACGGGCATTCATCTAGGGTCTCGTAAGAATTGGTCTTAGACAAATTTTAGCTTTTTTACTTGTTATATTGATTTTAATGACACCCTCATAAATTTCGTACATTTTGCAAGGCACTGTCAGTAGCATTTAAAATTTTTAATTTGTTTTAGTCATAAGATGTCTTATCATTTAAAATTCTTGCAATGCACAGTATGTCAACAAATTTTTCAAAATATGCATTCATTGCAACGTTACTTGGCCCGAAAACATTTTATATCTGAATTAGTGTTTCTCAACAATCACATTTAATTCAAGAAGCTGCCGATAAAGTTCTTGAAAAAAAAACGAAGAATCACCTCCAATTTTCAATACCTCAGATGAAGTCTTAGCTTCTTCTGTAAAACTTTATGGAAATATTTCCATGAACAGAAAAGCAGGTAGTGCAATTATTAGAGATAGTGAAGACGTTCATTATATTTGCCCCGCAAATGGATCGATTTCCGGAGTTTATACTAAACAGTTAAAAAATCTGAAATTGGTCTAAGACCTATTCTTAGGATACCCCAGATGAGTGCCCGTATGTAATTTCGTATGGTCACCTGACTGTGCAAGTTTGTTGTTGACGTGGTTTTTTGCATATATTTCTAAAACGGTTCGTCGGACAGTAAAAATTATTATAACCAATTTCATAGGATTTTACATTCTGATGATCTTTTCAGTACAATAGAAACGTCTAGGACTGATAGTTTGCACTCCCATTTTGCTCTAACAGCGTTATTTCTGTGCGTTACAAACGGAATAACAAACTCTAATACCAGCTAGATGCTGTCTGAGAAGAGGTACAAACAGAATATCAGTAAATTTGATGAGTCATGCTAGAATTAGAGTGATGGAGAGAGTGGTGGTCGGAGGAAAAAAAAATTGTTACTAAACACAATAGGAAATTTCTTTCTTTCGTCTTACAAATTACTTGAAAGAAGCATTCTTCATCTCGACATGTGACAGCATATAATCTCTTTAAATGCGCAAGGACTGACTTGAGATAAAAGCCACGTGGATGCTTGGAAAATTTATGACATCTGAAGTAGATCAAACAAAAGCAGAGTCTGAAGATGAAGAGATACAAAATTATGAAAGTCCCATAGCAGAACCAGGAAAATTCTTTTTTGCTGATCATTTTGACAGTAAAGAAGAATTCTCAATAAAATGGATAAAATCAAAAGCTATGAAAGATGATATAGCAGAAGAAATAGCAAAATATGATGGAGAATGGAAAATCGAGATTCCTAAAAATTAGTTTGGAGAAATGATTATGGTCTTGTGCTAAAATCGAAAGCAAAACTTGCAGCTATTGCAGCTAAACTCAATAAACTATTTACATTTGACGACAAACCTTTAATTGTGCAGTATGAGGTTACCATGCAGGACGGACAAGATTGTGGTGGTTCGTATATAAAACTTTTGTCAAAAGGTAGAGAAACTGAAGATCTAACAAAGTTCAACGATAAAACACCTTATACTATTATGTTTGGACCAGATAAATTTGGTAATGATGTCAAGCTTCATTTTATATTCCGGCATGTGAATCCTATAAACGGAACAGTTTCTGAGAAGCATTGTCGTAAACCAAAAGAAAGGTTGGATGAACCATTTAAAGATAAACTTAAACATCTTTATCAGTTAGTTATTAATCCGGACAACACTTTCCAAATACTTGTTGATCATAGATGGTACTAAAAAGCGAAAATCTCGAAAAGAATAACGGAATAAATCGAGAGTTTCCTATAAACAAATTTGAGAACTCTTATTTTTTTCTTAGTTCTTTTTCTATTCTTTTTTTTTACAATTTATTTAATTCAATCATAAATCGTCAAGCCAAATCACACAAGAAGTACATTTATATATTATTGTTTACCTAACAATATTGCGAGATTTTAAGAGCATATCGGATGCGCGGTTATTCCTTGTTTGTTGTCTTAATGGCTTTTAAAGACTGGACTGGATTTCTCTAGTTTTATGTGCACTTCATAAGTTTGTTTGTCAATAGTGTAATTACAAAAATCTTAAAATGTTTAAACATTTTCAAATAATAAATTTTTGAATTTATCTTTACCTCTTTCTGTCCGGATATTGGGTCTTTTACCCTATCTATAATTTGCACCCTTAATTGATTATTTGAAATCCTTTTATTATTTCTATAGTGAAATTAGTTAGTGACAATGGTCATTTTCTCAAATAGATATTAACTTAAAAAACTCATATCAAATATCACTGGGAAAACTTCCAGTGAAAGATCCCATCACTTAACCCCACTTTACTAATAACATTGAAAAATGATATTGCGTATATGAATCCATTCGCTTTACTTAATTAATATTATAATGTGAAAATTGCACTTATTTTATAATTTTAAATGGATCCAGTCGAGTCTTCAGTAAATAAGTATAAATTTAATACTCACAAAAGTTAAAACGTATAGGCAGCAGACAAATCTCATCTCGAAAGGTAAATTTTCACACAAAATGCCGGCTGTTGACAGCTTGACGTCTTCTTCTTAATTCTTTCATGCTTGTGGTAAAATACACGCGAGATATACCATAATGTCGAACTAGCGCTGAGAACTTTTTTATGGCATATCTCTGACTTTTCCCCCCACATTTATGGTATATCTCCGACAAATATCTCCGACAAAATTTTTTCGACATACTTGCCATACTCCTCTTACTCACTAGTTATTTCATAAGCCGTTGTTAAAAATGTGGTTGTCTCGCTCTAAATCTCTGCAAAAATCAAATGTCGCAGTAATGGAAATCCGCCTTAAGTAGTTTAGTAGGACTCAGAGGTGCCACCATTGGGTTCCTTTATCTTTGGGTATCTTTACTACTACTTAAGTGCTAAAATGACTTGTTGTTTAAGGTGGTAATCCTTTTTGTAAAGTGAAGACGGCAGTTAGAGGTAAATAAAATATTCCTTTATAACGTAATAATGATGTACTGAAAGTCTTTATTTCACCCTTCGCTCTCCTGGAGCCCTCTGGAATGAAGGTCGTCTGTCCGCTACTCTCTCTCTTTGCAGGTCAACAAGGGACTCTGAAAAATCTTGCCCTCAGAGTTATATGGGTGGCTGGGGCATGCAAGGAAGGCATAACATCTGCGCCTTCGATGTCAATATAGGTAAGTGACGTAAAGGTCGCTTCAAGACCGAATGTGTGGCGGCGTTTTCTTTTAGTTTGTAGGCACGACATTTTTTTTTATTGTGGCAAACGACAGCGGCAGGTTTTTCTTGGAACCTCCCCACACTCTTCGCTAATAGCCGAGGCGAGCTAGCGTGCCGCCCTGAAGTCAACCCTGTCCGTCGAGTGATCTGTCAGCTCATGCTGGCAGTCTGGACTTCATGTCCAAGCCAATCACTCAGCATAGTTCCATAACAGACAAGTGTCCGACAGAAAAGACGATTTGGAAAAAAGAAGAAGAATTGGGAGATGATAAAATAAAAAGACTTTTCTTTCTAGCCAGGAAGGAGATAAGTAGAAAAATTTAAGAGAGAATCACGAAACAAATAAGTAATCGGGAGTGGAATATAAAAAAGGAAGGGATAGCTAAGCACAAAACTGCATAAATCACCTAAATAGCGACATTTTTATAGGAAAAAGGAAGAGAAAGAAGAATTGGCGGGGAAGCCAAATTTTTGAAGACTGTATCTATTCAAATAGCTCGGCTGAGCATATTTTTACAAGAAGGGAGGCTCGTTCTAATTATGCCTCTCATTACACATCAGTGCAGACCGTTTTTTAAGTGCGCTATTACACCTCAGTGCAGGCACTTTTTGAAGACTGTATCTATTCAAATAGCTCGTCTGAGCACATTTTACAAGAAGGGAGGCTCGTTCTAATTTTTCCTTATTACACATCAGTGCAGACCGTTTTTTGAAGTGCACCATATTACACCTGAGTGCTGCCAGTTCACCTAAGCACCCCTCTACAACGATCAAGGGTAAATTCAACCACTGTTTCACGTGAGAGTGGTCCACACGGATCTGTAGAGTCCATTCTTACATACTTCCAAGACATGGTCCACAAATTCGCAACATCATTCGTGTCTACAGCATTTCTTTTCATGCTAGTGTTAATTAAAGTCAAATTCATTCTTGTGAGCAAGACTCTACAGTTCAGCAGCCTCAATACTTACAGTATAAGTTCAGTTTTTGTTAAACAAAATTACAATATTTTTGCTAGAATCCAGTGACATAGCCGGAACCTCTCGGAGGCGCCTCGGCAAGGGATCCTCAACAACAAAAGTTATGTAAGTTGCTGTCACTTTATTATTTATCATGATTAATTTCATTGTCCTACTATATTCAATGAACGAATAAATTGGAATAAGCTCATTAGCTTGTGTATAAAAAAAGAAATTATATGTAGATCTATCAGATTTTTGGCATAACAGAGGAACACGAATTGCATTGTTAATATAGGGATATAGGTATGATCAAATTTACTTGGATCAAATTTTCGTGCCATAGTACATGTGTACACCAGTAACTTCAATTGTGCGTACTGTGTGTAAATTTATCAGATAGATCTTTTTTGTATGGTTATCTGAACCGGTGATGGGCATTTACGCGTAGATTTGGGTTCTCTACATTTTTAAGTAGACAACGGGTAAACAATGTAGGCAATATGTAGACAACGCATACAACGTATATAATCGCTGTCACTTTTTCATTTTCTTGTGTGTTCTCGAGAAAGTAAGATCAACTTTTGTTTAGTGTATTTTATTATTTATGAAAGAGGTTGTGCAATTCAAAATGCCTGGTGGAAGACCTAAAAATAGTGCTTTTGATGAACCAGGCTTTATTTAGGAAAAACAAAATAAAAAATATATTGCAATATGCTCCATGTGCAATAGAAAGTTGTCAAATACTGCAGCTCTGATATATTGAAACCTAAATCATTGCACTTCCACTTGCTTTTAGGAAAAATGTGTAAGTTAGCAACAAATAGTATTGATGCCAGATCCGACACGATTGCATTTATAATAGATGAAAATGCCAATGAAGGGTCTGAAAGCTTTGTTAATCGTGGTGATCAAAATATATTCGTTGTTGAGAAGGATAACACTGTAATAAGTTTAATATAATATTATCAATTTAAAGTACTTTTTTTTATTAAGAAATTTAATATTTAAGATCCAGGAGCAAGATCAAATGATTGCGCCGATGTTATCAAAAACAGAAGACAGCTCTATTCGATTAGTTGTTATTTCGTCCCAAAAGGTGTTCAGCACTTTGCTTCTGAGATGATTCCTCACTCTACATCTTCTGTATCTTCACTTAGTTCATTAAATGTAAGCCGAATGCAGTTATCATCCACATCATCTTTCTATTGGTCATCACCATCTGTAAGGAATATGGTCTTGCATCTGGTCACAAAAAAGAAACGAAGATATCTGCATATATGGATAAATTGTCATTGAAAGAAGAGGAGGACATTAGTGATGCATTAGCAAGATTTATATTCGGATGTAATATTGCGCTAAATGTGGTAGAATCACAGTATTTAAAAAAATTCATCAATAAGATTCGACCTGCCTACCACGATAAAATACCCAGCAGAAAATTATTATCTTCAACTCTTCTCGATAAAAAAAATGAAAATTGTATCGCGTCTAACAGGAAAACCATCGGAAAGGAGTCCGCGTGTTATTAATTGATGGATGGAACCATCTATTGCAAAACTGCTATTTGAAGAAGAATTTGTTGAATGTGTAAATGAAGCAATAAAAATATTTAACCCAATATGTCATTTAATAAATACCTGCCAAAGGAAAGACTATTCTTTAGATGATGCAGTGGATATTTGGTTAAAGTTAGAATTACCTGAAAGGTTTAATGATAAATTAGAAAAAAGGAATAATATAATACATAATATACATTGACTGCATTTTATCTACATCCATTTTACGACAGCAAAAAACTTCAAAGTGAATACATGGACAAAGTTAACAACTTTCTTTTAAAGCATCTTAATTCAAAACGAATCGAAGACTGGGATGCTTATAGAAATTCAAGAGGATTTTTTAAAGATTTGTATAATAAGGGAGAGATGAATCCTTTAGTATTCTGGAACATCGCAGAAATTAAGCACCCACAATTGTCATTCTTAGCCAAATGGCTTATGAATCTACCTGCTTCAACAGATCAAAATGAGAAAATGATGATGAAAATGCAAGCCAATGAAAAATTTCCTTTTATAAAAAATATAATAAAATAAAAATATGTTATATTTTAAGCTTGTAACTTATTTTTTCCTATGATTTCATCATATTTTACGTAATCTACTTGTCTACGTAGACAATGTAGATTACATAGTTCTCTACGCGTAAAGAACGACGTAAATTACATTACGTAGATTACGCGCCCATCCCTGATCTGAACAGAGAAGCACGAATTACGTTGCTGACTTAATTAACTCGAATTAGTTTTGTTTATCACATTACTTAAGTACACGAAGTTGAACGATTTCAGTAGTATGTGATTTATATATGTCTATCAGTTTTCTCTCGTAGTATTTGAACCAATAAATTGAATTAAATTTGCTATTTAATAAATTATAACGTAATGGAACCGTTGAGCTATTTCTTTCCTCCTTCTACTCTCCTGGAGCCCCCTTAACGTGGTGGTCGACTACTCCGCTCCTATTTACAGATCAAAAAGGGACACTGAACAAAAATGACTGCTGCCCTCAGTGTCGTTGGGTGGATATGGGGCAATGCAGCTGAGGGCAAAACATCTGCGCCTTCACTAAGGGTAAGCGGTGTAATGTTCCCTTCAGGACCGAGTATGTGCTTTCTTTTTGGCTTGAAATCTTTTTGTATATAGCTGGTGGCACAGTGGCAGGTTTACATGGAACCTCCCCACACTTTCCGCCAATAGCCGAGGCGAGCTAGCGTGCCGCCCTGCAGTCAACCCTGTCCACCGAGTGATCTGTCAGCTCATGCTGGCAGTCTGGACTTCACGTCCAAAGTCAATCATTCTATCGTACTACCATAACAAAATGGCGCCCAACGTGGGGCCACTTCAATTAGACTTCGGCGTCTAAATGCGACTGATGCTGGGGACTGAGATTGCTTGGAAATATGGACATTTGGCTGTTAGCTAATTGTCTGACTCGGTAGTCTCATATCTAGTAGAAGTTACAGGCGGACCTGAGTCTAACTGTTGTTGTTATATAAATTTTTTTTTTGTAGAGTAGAGTTTGTGACTTTGACACGTTGTGCGCTTGCATAGTATTATACTACCATAACAAAATGGCGCCCAACGTGGGGCCAACTCAGTTGGACCTCGGTGGTCTAATTGTGACTTTTGTTGGGGACTGGGACTTGTTGTGAGATGGTCATTTGGCACTTTGCTAATTGACTGACCTCAAGTCTCATATCCAGTGGAGGTTACTTGCGGACCTGAGTCTAACTGGTTTTGTTATCTGAATTAATTTGAGTAAAGTAAAGTTTCGATATTTTGGTAAAGTTTTCGCGAGTTTTTGAATTATGATTAAAGTAAAGTTTTTCGATTGTGATTTAGATTTTTTTTTTGGATTGTGATTTTGGTAACGTAGAGTTTTTGAAATTGTTTTTTCTGCAGTTCGACTTTAGGTTTGACTTTGATCAAGCCTCAAGTCGGAGCAATTGTCGAGTTTTTTGAATTTTTTTTGGAATTGTTTTGAATCGATCTTTCCCGCTGGCCTTCTGCTATGGAAATAGTAGGTGGCCTCACAATTTTTTTTATTGTGTTCTCACGGAGGCATGTCTTTGTTGGCCAACTGGCTGGATAGAGTCGAGAATCTGTGAGATGCTTTTTGGCTTTTAGCTAACTAGTTGACCAGATTCATGACTCTGCGCAGCTGGAAGGTTAGCTAAGTATTGTAATCAGGTGAAGAGGAAGAAAAGAGTTGTTGGAGGATGGAAGTGATGCTGGAGACCTTCAGTAATCAGGACTTGGCATACTGCTAACTGCCTGGCTGTAGAATTTCTAGTAGCATTTTCAGTCTCTAGTATCTCCAACCCGACTCTTCCCAGATTTCTGTGAGGACTCAAGATTTTTCATGCAAACACTCACACTACTTATCCTTACCGCATAATTTCTGATCAAATTGGAGAGAGAGTGGACCTGGAAGACTTTCGTGTTGGGATTAGCTCTTGGAGAGGGGGAGGAGATTTTTTATGATACATCTTTTTCTAATTTCGTTTTTCCGAAAAGTTGGAGTTTAGCTCATAAACTTTTTTTTTATTTTTAAAATTTTTTTTGTAAGTGCTAGATCCATCATGGTTTAGTGTATTTTCGATACGGTAAATTATAATTAATTTAGTTTGTGAAGATTTTGTTTCTGCTAACCGTTTGTAGACATCGAACATGGTTGAACTTTCTATTCTGAATTCTTGTCGTGATTTTCTTGGGCTATAGATCAAGTTTTCGTAATACTATTTTTGTTCTGTTGAGTTGCAATCTTTGAGATGGCTACTATGCGAACGCCACCTCCCAGAACAGTGCTCCATCTGCCAAGACGGGGACTGGTCCGCCATATGCAAACCGGTGACTACAATTTGTGGTCATGGTTTTCGTAAAGCATGTTTGCGAGCATGGATAGGAGAACAATCCAATTGTCTCAATTGTCGATACGCGCTCACACAATAAGACTTCATCGCGTATACCGGGGCGATCCCGAAGAGGTATCACACTCATCAGGCGAAAGAAGATTTTCCGCAACAGCCCTTACATCTTGAAGTACCTCTACCGACACTTCCACCGTCAAGTCGCGAGTGTCTGTCCCCAGGGCTACGCTCAGTACCTAGATCCCATAATAATTCAAGAAGAAATAGTTCGTCACCTACACCTTCGGGGTAGGGCCTCATAGACAGAGATCTTATTAGAGCCAATCTTCGAACCCAGTTACAACCTTTCGCACAGGCAGAGATTACTCGAAGCATGGATGCTCTGCGTGCTGAGATCACCGACGTCAGACATCGAGTCTCTACTGTGATTCAGCAGGCGGACGCGTCTCGTCCACCACCACATTTTGGGAACGTGTCTAAACGCCCAGATTTTTTGGGGAAAATTAGAGAGACCCGCGCAATCGACACTCGTTCTCAGCTGGGCAACACAGACATTCATTTCGACCGACTGCACCCTTCGTTCCTCAGGCACCTCCACCTTCAGGCCAACAAGCTCAAAACCATTCCTGGAATAGACGCTCAGACAGTCCTATCAGGATATGGAACCTGTCGTGTAATGGCAATAACTCCGAGCTCTCTGTGGAGGAATTTATTTTTCGAGTAGAAGCGCTCACGCACTCCCCTCTAGAAGAAGATCTTGACCTCCTTTTTAGGAACATGCTCATGATGTTGACGGAACCAGCGAAGAATTGGTACTGGTCGCTATTAAGACATACCCCTGTTCTTGGGAATTTGTCAAGAGCAGATTTTCGATTGAATGGGGAGTACCCAAGGATGACTTGAAAATTCGAGTGCAACTGACGTCGTGGAGAAGCCTGGTGAATTATTCTTTATGTACCACCATCATCTAGTGTTGCTGCGTGACCATTGCAGCACTCCATGCCAGACCAAGAATTCTTGGAAATCATCAAGTCCAACCTCCTGTTTGAGATTCAGGAGAAGATCTGTCTGCACCTTACCAATAACATCAGTCAGTTAAGATCACTCGTCACTCAAATCCAAGCGACACAATCACGCACTGCGACGGCTAGTAGCCTGAATTCGCGTCGACATCATCGAGTGAGTGAAGTGGAAGAAGCATCCGATTTTAGTTCTGATTTGTCAATGCTACCTAGATGTGACAATAGCTTACAAGACCTATCAGACCCGCTGCGATTTGCTGGAATCGGGATCAGCAGCCATTATTATCAAGACTATTTACAGGAGAGACAACAAGTGTTTTGCTATGGCTGCGGATGCACAAATATCTTTAAACCAAACTGTAAACACTGCTTGGCGAAAAACGAGAGACGAGTCGGGAATCCAAACACCTTTTCTCGACCAGTTACGAAGTTTTGAACGACAACAGCTCCAACAAATCCAGTCCAATCATTGGACAGGGAAGACGGTCTGCTCAATCAGCAGACGTAAACGACGAATCACTAGACTGTCCGTTAATATCACTCAGTGACTCTGGTGATATCTACCATCCAGCTGACAGTAATACGACTTTTGACAATCTTTTAGTAAAAGCAGGGAACCTGATTGACTTCTCTGCAGATTTTCAAGCTCCCGTTTCCTCCTGTAGGGAGCCCACAACACTACTAGACACTTCTTCGGAATAGTCTTTAATATGCCACGTTCCGATAAAAACGACAGCACTTTTTGCTGACAATGTTACTGAGCAGAAGATTCGGCCTCATGTCGTTTCTGTATTAAAATGGCCACCAAGCTCTGTTATGACGAGTGGGCGTGAGCCTGTTTTATACCCGCTGACGCCGCCTTATCATACGCGTCTGCAAAACTACAATGTAGTACGAGACACTAATTTCTCCTCAGTAGCGGAGCTAGAACATTGAAGAAATAACTAATCAGGAAACGGCATATCGGGTGAAAGCGTAAGCCACTTGGCGAAATGTATTAGTTTATGCTCTGTTTGTATTCGTTTCGTCATGGCAGTAATGCAGAATTTCGAAATGTATTAGTGTATGCTCTGGAGTCTCTATTACACAAAATATCGTTCACAAAAGAATATTTCGCACTTATTTCACACTCCGCACAAGTCGATGATAAGAAATAGGACGACGGGCGGGTGACAAGAAGAAGTTACCCCGAACATCCTCAAATTCGCATTCGCAGTTGTCGCATCCAACGTGAATTCCTCCCACCCTAAAGAGTTCCCTGAGGCCAACGACTCACATTTGAGGAGCAGTATAAGCCTTCCTTCACAACCGAGCCTCCACAGACATCGCGCGTAGTCATCAGTTTTGAAATCGGATAAGGAGGCTTTTCGCTCACAGGAGATATTAATCACCGACGTAGTACAAGCAGCATCCAGTAGTTCAGTTCAGGATATGGTCAGATTAGGGAAGTATTTGTTCTCTCTCAGAATTGATATGATTTACTACATACCCCATTGTAATTACGTTTGTAAATCCTCAGGGCAAGACAAATGCCTAGAAAACAAAAGAAAAATTGGGAAAAGTAAATTACACACGCTCAGCGGATCGAAAGTAAAGCAAAAAGAAACAAAAATGAAAGAGTGAAAGCCAAATTATAGTCAGTAACATTTTTTTGTCTTCACGCATTTTAAGGTCTTACAGGACATTATGGAGGCGCCTCTACGGTGGACTCATCAGCACATAAATAAAGAAAACTCAGTAAGTCATTATACAAAACTTTTATTATGAAAGGTAGCAATTAAATTACAAAAGAAAGAAAAGAAAAATAAATAGAAACAAGTGAAGCAATTCTGCATAAATCAGTGAAGGAACTCGTCAGACCTCTACTTCGCCATAGTTCCTTGAGTAAATTAAACCTTCACGTTCTTGTTTGTTACAAGTAAATAAGAAAAGTTTTGCTATCGACGACCGTTGAGGGCGTGGAATTGAAATTCAGATTCCCTAACTGTAAATTAAAGAATTGCTCGGGAATGAGTATTTATAGTGGACATAGCATTTGAATTATCAGTTTTATAGGTCTTATTTTACATTTTTTTTGTATATTTTGTTGGGATCCTTAGATATAACCTATTTAAACCTTCATATATTTGAAGAACTGTTTACATAGATTGGATATATATTTTTGTTATAAATACATACGTACATGGACCTGATTTAAACGTGCATATTTTGAAGATATACTTACGAATAAGTGAACATAGCATTTAGATTACCATGTCCCTAGATTTTATTTACTAAGTTATATTTTCGAAGAAATACCAACTTACCTCTAGTGAACCTAGCATGTGATTTATCGGCTTATTGAATTTTTCTTACGAAATCGTATTCTTCGAAGTAGTGCTTGGACATGCCATCCTAGCGATTAGTTAGCTTAGCAGAATTAAGTTATTGATCTGTAAGTCTTAAAGAATTAAATTTAAAATTTTAAGCTTTTGCGATCGTTTTGTGTTCCGATTAATTAATTAAGAGCAAGTTGCTAGATTGTAAAATTGTGAGAAAGTATGTATCCCAAAGTCTTACCCTTCAGGTAATTGGAAGAATTTAGAGAATTTTTGGCCATCGAATATAGAATGAGAACAAAAGGTTTCGATTTATAATGTAATGTCATATATATATTTCCCTCACTCTACTGGAGCCCGCTCGATGATATGGTTGACTAGGTCCGCTACTACTCTCTCTACAGGTCAGCAACAGGGACACTGAAAACAATTGCTACCCTCAGTGTCATATGGGAGGTTGGGGCAATGGCAGTGAAGGCAGAACATCTGCGCCTTCAAATAAGTAAGTGGTAAGTAGTGTAAAGGTCCCTTCAGGACTGGATGTGTGCGACGGCCTTTGATATGACAGGCACGAATTTTTTTGTATATGGCTGGTGGCACAGCGGCAGGTTTTCGTGGAACCTCCCCACACTCTCCGCCAATAGCCGAGGCGAGCTAGCCTGCCGCCCTGCAGTCAACGCTGACTACCTGTTTTTAGAAATATTATCAAAGTGCTGTGCCTTAGTACTAGGATTAATATAGTAAACTGTTTTTTAATTTTCATTTTAAATAAAATTATGCGCACACTTTTCAAAACACCGCAGAAAAATACAAATTTCCAAATTTTCCCATACATAATGCAATTTTTTGTCTCAATTTCTGTGTTTACTGTGTTTATTTTATTTCATCATCTATTATATCTATTACTAGTTTGCTTAATGTAATTTTCACACTCTACAATACTATACCATACTATGTATTTTTGTTTTTTGTGCTTTGGTATAATGCAACTTTTGTATTTTAATTACTGATTCATGCTATTGTAATGTTTTCTCTATGTTCTCTATGATTTATTTTTCTAAAATGTGTATCTACTTTGTAATTCTCTATGATGTGCCCAACGCTCTGCGTGTCTTTGGCACTGGTGCTCTAATAAAGGAATGTTGTTTATGTTATGTTTAACAAAATTTGACATTTCTTAGTGCACAGACCTTAGAATATAAAGAGTACAGAAAAGAAAGTATGGTAAACCAAATTTGGCATAGTCAAATTCTGGTTGTGTGTTGCCGCTGGAGTGAAAGCTCAGTACAGAGCCTTGTAGTAAAATTAATATAGAGAGCGTGGCTTAGAATAAGGAGCGGGGCAACAAGATATATGGTTGAAAATACGGCAGTTGCTCCCACCGAAAATGCTCTTAGTCGTTTCACTGCGCCAAGATACCCAGGGAGTTTATCAGCTGTCACAACACAAACAAATCTTCAATAAACAAATATTTTATCGTTCTTTTTAATTAATTTCAATTTAATTTAATAGTGTGTAAAGTACACAAAATAATATTTTATAACTATACTTGCCTACAAAATGATTTCACACGTATATTTTCAGCAGATTCAAATTGTTGTTCGTTTGACAGTTGAAAATAAATTTGTCTCTTTCTTCATTATAATTCTGGAGGGTGATTCTGATCTTTTGTCGTACTTGAATGTCAAAACATACGACTAAATGAAATGAACTTTTCTACTGATTTTTTCGTGTTTTTATTCAGGTCAGCAATCCTTGCATGACGTAGAGTGAACTGAAAATGTCACTTCACATTACAAATTCAAAATAATATTTCGAATTTAAGCACTTTTAATGCTCTAATTAGGTGTAGAATTTTTATTTACCAGTGTAAAATTTTTGTCACAACCTCTAGGAGCAGTTGACTAATTTGTCGTATATTTAGTCGTGTTGTTTGACGTTTGTTCACCGAAAGTTCATTATAGTTCATTTTGTGGTAGATAATAGTGAAGACACAAAATGAACTGTGTTGAAACAAAAAGTACGACTAAATATGTCAAAATTGACGACTAAATAGTACGACAAAAGATCAGAATCACCCTCCAGGTACTTCACGATACCCTGAAAAAATCCACGCTCATTGCACGAATTTTACAGGTATCGCAAGCAAAAATTTTACTGATGATTTTACTAGTGCAGTACGGAGTTCACTGGTAAAAAGTGAATATTTCTCTATTTTAAGGTAGATTGCACTTTGCATGTCTCCACTTATTTTACTGAACATTTTAATGTGCATAGCATTAAAATGCCGGTAAAATTATGACATTTCCTGTTTCTATGACAATTTTCAGATTGTTTTTTGAACTTATTTAAGAATTTAATTTTAATTGAAAGTTTTCAGACTTTTTTTTAATTTATTGAAGGATTTATGTTCTTTTAACATTTTTCAGATTAATTAAGTCAATTGTTAATTGTAAATTGTAGAAACATTTAGGCTTAAACACAATTCCGACGACAGACGACAAACGACGACGATATATCGCTGTCAAACCCCTAAAAACACAGCATATTATGCGAATGCACCAAATTGCGACGACCGACGTTGAGCGATCGACGATATTATCGTCCGGATTGATCAATTTCTAATTTTGCCGTCGTCGCTACAGTCCTACCAACAAAATTAATCGAATGAAATGGTTGTGGCATTCACTTTTGTCTTTTTTAGGTGGTAGCACGCCGCGGTAATTTTAAAATAATGAGCTTTGAGGAAAAATTGGAGGAAATGCGAAATCCATAAAATAATTTATAGTATACAAGATAGGGAAGACAAGTGGACAAAAAAGACGTGGGTTGGATGGATATTTCAAACCGTTTAATTTAGTTAATATCTGCATTTTCAGTTTTTTTCCACACTTTGGTTCATTGCATTTCTTTCAATATAATATAAAATATTCTTGATAAAAATCTCCTTATAAAACGCTCAAAACATTTAACAAAAGAAATTTCAATATCTTTTTCTCTCACAATCGTCGCTCATCGCCTGTCGTTGCAATTGTGTTCCCAATTTTTCGAATGCCTGTTTCGCAGCGAAATTTTCGCTGTCGTCTGTCGTTCTGTCGCTCTGTCGTCGGAATTGTGTTTAAGCTTTTATTTTACATTCTGTTTCCTTCTTTGGATACGCCTTCGCAATAAGATATGCTCCATTACTTTGTTGTTCGGAACCACTGACATGTATAATATGGACTGATTACGTTAACAGAAATGCACTCCAAAAACTGGGCTCACTGCTATATTTCTGACTCTTTCGGTCTAAGCACCAAGTACCAACTAAACAGAACTGTAAACAACAAATAAATAAGTGGGTCCGTCGAAATCAATGTTTTTAAATTAATTATTTAGGGTTTTTACTGATATAATTGTTTTACCTAAGGTAATATATTGATACGATGTGCAGCCTAAATTCGAAATGTTTTATTATAACCGCTTTTCGAGTTACGTGCTCATTTTTCAACTTCCCGCCAATGATTTTTTCAATGTTGGCACTGGTCTAAGAATTTTTTTTTACATAAGCAATTGAGCCCGCATGAAATGTCAGTGTTCGGATTGAATTGTCATTGCTATAATTTAAGATACATGTCATGTCACCCAACAATCAGAATTCCAAATTACGGCATGGTGACATTGTCCTTCCAATTGCATGGTGAAATTTGGTACTTTTCCGTTCGATGTTGTAGACTGAATGTGGTTAGGGATCAATTTAAAAAAGAAGATAAATTTGACATATGTATTGACAAATTCCGAAGTCAGTACACGATAATTTGATTTTGGAGTTTATGCAATGATCATGGAAGGAAGTGTCGGTAGATTTGGACCGCTTTTGGGAGTTATTTCTGTTGGAAGTGACCTTTGTAAATTTTTGGTGACTAGATATTGGTATTATATTTTATATTTCATTTTAATTAGTGCTAATCACTTTTAGGTTTATGCGGCTAAAAACGCGGAAGTATTGACATGTCATGAAATCCAATTAAAGCGGATCAGTTTGAATCCAGGTTGGCTGGAGTTTGATCCAATAGATTTATGGAAATGTGTCACGAATTGCATGGAAGTAGGACTTCACAGATTATTAAAAGCAAGCTCAATATAATCAATTTTTTCGAACAGGTAGCCAGCCGGAATTTAATGATTTTAGATATCAATCCTTTGGATATTGTAGCAGTAGGCATTTCAAATCAACGCGGAACTTCTGTCTTGTGGAACGGTCAAACAGGAGCTCCATTATACAATGCTATTGGTACTAAGGGAAAATAATTGAACACTTCGCTGATTTGTAATGGGGCTAGGCAAAATTTATTCTAAAGTTAATGGATTCGATCTATTTAAAAAATAGTGTTAAATATCCTGAGCTACCTTAAATTATTATGTTGGGTACACAGATTGCTGAATAGACTCAGGTTAGCAATTATTTAATTGAACATATATTTTGCAGACTAACGAGAAAAATTGTCGATATTGAATTCAATGTCAGCTATACAATCGGGTTCTCACTAGATCAGACTTTCCTTAATTAAGGAAAGCGGGGAAAAATCTCTAATGCCGTTTTCGTTTGAACATCCAGGTTCGCTCTGGAGGCACCCCCCGTTCAATCGGACGGTTTCAGAGTGCACCTGAAAAAGTTCGTTTGTGTATACTAACGTCAAACTACGCTATGAATTTTGTGCGGACCTTGAAGTGGTTGGTAATTTTTTTGCGGAATAATTTTGATGACAATATGATATAATAATAGTAGAATGGTCTTAATAATAATTGTTGAATTTAAAATAATGTCAAATCAAAACTAGACTTTGTTTGTGTGAGTAAACTCATAGTGTACCCGAGAAAATTTTCAGAGCGAACCTGATGCTTTTTGGGTTGCCACCAGAGACAACCCATGACGTCATTCTTGCTTCAAACGAACGCTTTGACAGCACTTAGGTTGCCTGATATTCAAACGAAAATGACATAAAACTACGTTACTCAATGCGCCAACTGTGCAATCGCAATACTTCCAGTTCCGACCATACCAAACCGGTTTTTATTGACATTTGTACATTGTATGTTGTCGGGAACAACACGGTACATGCTGCTCGACATTAGCAAAGCATTCGACTTAGTTCCACACCGCTTAATAAGCAACAATCAGTAAGCAATTTGGCTTCTCCACCTCAGCTTGCACACTCATTTTTTTTCTGATAGATCGACTACATTGTCACATCCATCGACTAAAGGAGATTCTATCCGCTGATCTAGAGATCTGGAGGGTGATTCTGTGCTCTTTGTCGTTCTATTTAGTCGTGAATTTTGACATATTTTGTCTACTTTTTTTTCAACACAGCTCATTTTGTGTCTTCACTATTATCTACCACAAAATGAACTATAATGGATTATCAATGAACAAACGTCAAAAAACACGACTAAATATACGACAAATTAGTCAACTGCTCCCAGAGGTTGTGACAAAAATTTTACACTGGTAAATGGAAATTCTACACCTAATTAGAGCGTTACAAGTCCTTAAATTCCAAACATTATTTTGAATTTGCAATGTGAAGTGTCATTTTCAGTTCATTCTACGTCAGGCAAGGCTTGCCGAACTGAATAAAAGCACGAAAAAATCGGTAGAAAAGTTCATTTCATTTAGTCGATTATTTTGACATTCAAGTTCGACAAAACCCACAGAATCACCTCACTGCTGTGCTGCTGCTGACGTCAAATTGCAGAACGCCATTACCACACTTAATGAGACTCGCGTGAGAATGTCCTTATTGAGTATAAACAACGGGATCATCCTGAAACCGTCAAACACGAATTCTATGTTATATACTACCAGCATACGAACATCTGCCCTTTTTCTTTACTCTGTCTTGAGAGATCAGATTATTATGCTTTCAACGAAACATAATAAGCCCTGAAATTTACAATGCACTCCAGACACATTGCACGTCCATATAAACTAGGTGTACAAGGGTGTCCCATCATCTGCTTGAGTCTGTAGATAAGGCTCGCAAAAGGTTTTACTATTCCACAATAAATTAACTAATTGTAAAGCTTCAACGCGCATATGGTGAAGGGGAGTAATGCCTAATCTACAATGCATGGTAAAACCACGTCGTCAAGACCACATGGATTTTTGTGTTTGCTTCGCACTCTTGCCTTTGAAAATTCATGCGTGCAAAAATGTCTCTTCTTTCACTCATTTGACGACAAGAGCACGAGCTTATGTGTAGTAGTTAATCAGCAAAAACGATGTAGTAATACCTCAGGTGTATTCAGCATAATTTAGAACTATGTAGGGGAATTTAGAACAAAACAGCTGTAAACTGGAACTTGTACTTTCAGTCGTGAATGCAATATTTTATATTATTTCACTTGTCCCAAGCAATTTCTTAGTTTACTAAGTTTACTATAAGTGTTAGTATACATTATTGAGACCAAATACTTCTTTTAATGTAATTTTGCAATGGAATCGAGGACGCAATTACATTTATGATAACTGACAGCTCAACAGCTGTTTAATTTGGTAGCTTACCACTATTACACATTTCGTGTATTTATACGCATTCTTCAGCAAACGATATCGTTTTGACGACGTGGCTTTACCATGCATTGTAGATTGGGCATAATGCCCAATCTACAATGCATGGTAAAACCACGTCGTCAAAACGATATGGATTTTTGTGTTTGCTTCCCACTCTTGCATTTGAAAATTTATTCTTGCAAAAATGTCCCTTCTCTCTCATTCATTTGACGACATGAGCACGAGCTTATGTGTAGTAGTTAATCAGCAAAAACGATATAGTAATACCTCAGGTGTATTCAGCATGATTTAGAACCATGTAGGGGAATTTAGAACGAAACAGCTGTAAACTGGAACTTGTACTTTCAATCTTAAAAGAAATATTTTATATTATTTGACTTGTCCCAAGCAATTTCTTAGTTTACTAAGTTTACTAAATTATAGTATAAATTATTGAGACCAAATACTTCCTTCGATGTAATTCTGCAATGAAATCGAGGAAACAATTACATTTATGATAATTGACAGGTAAACAGCTGTTTAATTTGGCAGCTTACCACTACTTACATATTTCGTGTATTTATATGCATTCTTCAGCAAACGATATCGTTTTGACGATGTGGTTTAACCATGCATTGTAGATTGGGCATAAGACGCGTCGTTTCGCGTTATGTTGGGGGGTGGGGGGGTTAAGTTTTTTAGTACTTTTTCCATTTTATACCCTGTAACTTTCTTGGTATACACACTCTCAAAGTGAGATTCATTTGAGATGATAGCAAACCGTCTAAGCTTTCCAATAAATGCTCAATCACTCATCCTTTCACTTCCGTCGGTAGTTGTAGGACGTCAAAGTAAAAAAAATTGGAAAGAAATTTCTAATTTTTTCAAATTTTAACGATTATCTCGCCAAAATGCATGATAACTACAGTTTTTTTTTTACAAGATTTAGAAATCCCGGAATGTTACCTTTAATTTGATTATGCACAAATACCTCCCTAAATGCAACCATTTTTGAGATATTATCGTTTTTATGATGCATAATTTCATTCATTTTTTAATGAAATTATGTATCATAAAAACAAGCTTATCTCAGAACCGGTTGTATTTAGGTAAGTACATGTGCATAATCAAATTAAAGGTAATATTCCGGAATTTCTAACTCATGTAAAAATAAAACTGTAGAGTTAATATGCATTTTGACGGGAAAATCGTTAAAATTTGATAAAATTAAGAATTTTTTTCGCAATTTATTGTAAAGTTTAGACGGTTTACTATCATCTGAGATGAATATTACCTTGATAGGGTGTATACAAGAAATTTACAGGGTGTAAGTTAGAAAAAGTAGTACAAAAATCTAAACCCCCCACCCCCCTCCAAAACGACGCGTTTTACCACCCTTCACCATACAATTTTTTGCTTGTTTCCACCTCAGCTATCAAACACTTGAGTTATGCGAACAAATTATGAAGTACTCTGTATATTATCTTTTATCCATCATTATACCACTGCCAAACATTATTATTATTGTACAACGGAATAAAAGAAATGTTAATTAGGTTCTGATACAATTTATTTCAGGACATTTTGAGTACAAAGCTATTGTTTCGTGTATTGACTTTACAAAGGGTAAAGTGTAAACGCAAATGATTACCCAATAAAAATGTTATGAAAAACGTCCGTTACACATTTACATCAGATGTTAATGGGACTATATGATGTTTTTAGAAATTCCGCAGTTCCACCATATTTAAAAAATCGGATTAGATGATTTCAGATGAGAACGAATTACAGTTTTTTAGCTTGTTCATATGTGCTCGTTTGTTTGACTAAATTAACTTAAGTTAACTAGTGGTATCTATACTATCCAGCACAGCGAAAAATGATACTTCAAGGACATTAAATAAACAATTTTTAGTGACTAAGTCAACATTCTTAGTACAGAAAAAAAAACAGATTTTCCCAACCATAATTGCATATAGCTTGTGCTGTTATGAGTTTTATTGATCCTTTTGCTTAAAATTTGGGGATTAATTCATTTACTTGTTGACCTTTAAGTATCACTTTTCGCTACGTCGAATGTTACAAATTGAGCCTGTTCCCATTACATCTAGACATTCATTAAATTTTTCAGCATGGTCAGACACAAGAACAACGTCAATATTAAAGTCAATTTTAACGGGACATAAGGACAAACAAAATTATCTCAAATCTGTTTGTGGTCTTCCGCTTAGCACATGTTTTAGTGCATTAAAAATAAAATGGTTGTATGAAAATGTTCCATGCATAAATAAGACCATTTTGGAAGGACACTGTATGTTCGGTACACTTGATACATGGCTCCTATGGGTAAGACTCTATTTCTGTATGTATTTATTAAAAAAAACATAAGAAAATTATTTCTAGAATTTAAGTGGAGGAAATGATGGAGGTGTTCATGTGACAGACGTAACAAATGCTTCATATACAATGCTGATGAACCTAGAAACTACTCAATGGGATAAAAGGTTGTGTTCATTTTTTAGAATTCCTGAGTACATACTGCCAAATATCAAATCATGTTCAGAAATTTATGGATTTATACATAGTGGACCCCTGCGCGGAATTCCAATTACTAGTGTAAGTAATTTTCACATATTTAGAAATTACAACTTTTACTTTAATATCTGATCCCTGGAATTGAAAATTGTCCTTGGCTTCGAGGTCCCACTAGGTTGCAATCTATTGAAAAATTGTCGGCTAAGTAAACAACCAATATTGACCATACATATCACTGCCAAATCAGCTCAGAATCGACTCTTACCCATTGCACATGCTTACATGATAGTAGCCAAACTTCCTTAATTATGATTTACATTAAACGCGTATTATTTTTATGTGCTTTGGTATATCTTTCTTTAGGTTTGTTGCTTCCAGACCTTATAACAGAGCTCAGTCAATTTATTTTGAGCGCCACGAATCGATTGATGGCAACAAATGCGATATAAAATCCGAAACCACATCCAGATAAGTCGTTTTTGTCACGAAACATATATGCATATGGTTCTTTTTCCCGAACTTTGTAGGTAGTGTAGATTAGTGTACAGTTAAGAAAGACATGAGTGATTTTAATATGGGCTGTAGGCAGGTTTTCGATGATCCACTCTTTTAACTTGGCATGATGTTTGAAACTATGCAGACATTTTCAAGATTTATCTGTGAATGATTTACCAATTGTTTAACTAAAAGCTCTGCCAAGCAATAACAGCTAGAGCTCAAGACCCTCGCATAATAATTTCCAAGTAAATAGTTAATGTAACTTTTAAAGAAATGATTTTCTTTGATAGAAGGATAGGACATTTAGTTGGAATAGTATATTTTCATTCTACAAGGAATGGATTAATTTTTTTGATATTATTTTTAGTGCTAATTTAATTTAATTTTTTCGAGCGTGTTCATCTCATCTGCGAATGCTGGACGCGATGCTTATAAGGGCGCCATCTAATTTCTGTACTGATATGTGGCTTCTAGCTACGGGTGCGTGAGTCTTCCTCTAGAGCAAAATGATTTGCAGAAGCGAATATTCCGCACATTTTTTCACTCATTGCTGATTGCGTAAAGTGTAACGAAATTAGGTAGTAGTAGTGCTTTATTTAACAACAATAAATACATGCTTTATAACCATAGCTTATAATCTTACCCTAAACTTCTATACAATAGGAACATTTATTTTTATATATTCAATTATTTTCTTGTTAAATTTTCTCAGTTCATTCTCATTTCTTATTTCTATTGGCATTTCATTATACATTTGCAAACTTTTATACATAATCATATTTTGCGTATTAGTATTTTTGAATTTACTTAACCTAAAACTATCATTATTTCGCAACGAATATGGTTGTGCTTCATTGATATATCTAATATAACTACATAAATATCCTGGAAGCATATTATTCTTAATTTTAAATATAGTAATTAGCCCACTTAAACACACCCGTTGTCTTACACTTAACCATTTTAGCGCATCCAGCATATGTTGCATTGGTGTTATTTTATTACATCGAAGTATTATTCGCATTGCCCTATTTTGTTGCTTTTGTAGCCTATTGAAATCTTCTTTAGATACCATAAAAATTATCGCAGCGTAATATTCGAAGTGGGATTTGATTATTATATTGTATACCTTTATACCACTAATTGTCGAAATATTGTTTCTGAATCTCCTGAAGAATTAGATCTTTTTAGTCACTTTTTTACAAATATAATCTATAAATTTATTAAATTTTAATTTATGATCGATAACTACCCCTAGATACTTTATTTCCTTGACTAATTCAATATTTTTGTTGTCCAATACACATGCATTTTGTTTTATCTATATTTAATTTCATCTTGTTCATCTTTAACCACTCACAAATTTGCGTTAAGTCCTCTTTTAGCTTATCTACACATTCTGGAACATTCACTCCTGTTATAAATATTAGCGCATCATCAGCAAATAGTCTAAGCTCTGCATACTTTAAAAAACTTTTCCCATATCATTAATATATAATATGAACAACAATATTGCTAGAATTGACCCTTGAGGAACACCGATCGTTACATCTCTACTGTTCGAATAATACCATTAATTTTAGTTGCTTGCGCTCTACCAGTCAAGAACGATGTGAACCACTGTAGCTCTGTACCCCTGATACCACATTGCTCTAGCTTTTGAACAAAATTGCTCGATCAATCGGCTCGAAGGCTCTTCTCATATCCAAAAATACTGCAATTACTCATATCAAAGCGGTCTCTCATGAATGCTTACCCCGAAAGCCCGATTGATACTTCACCAATATTATATTTTTCTCCACATAATTGCCAGTTGCATTTGAGCCACCTTTTCCATAATTTTTTCGCAGGTATGTAACATACTTCTGGGAACCTTTTTAACCGGAACTATTAGTGATTCCTTCCACGAATCAGGAAATTTTCCTGTTTCTATCGACTTATTTATTACTTTTAGCAGCATAGGACCCAAAACATCAATCTTATCCCGAATCATTCTTGAACTTACTCCGTAGTAATCACGTTTCTTACTAATTCGCATCAACACTTCAATTAAATCCTTCGAATTTATAGGTTTATATTCTAATTGGGTAAAAACAGGGTCTATCAAGTTCACGTATGTACCCATATCTATAGAGTCTATAAAGTAATCATTTAACTTATTAGCCACCATCCTCGTAATGACCATCCGCAAATTCGACTATTTTAATTTCCTCTCTGGTGTCTTTCAGTACTAAAAATTTTATGGTTTTCCACATTGAGTTTTGGTCCCACGAATTTTCGATTTTCGATATAATGAAATTACTCTTAGCTTTCTTTATTTTGGCCTTGTATATATTGCTTATTGACTTATAATGCTCCCAATCTTCTACCTTCCCCAGAAATTTTACTTTTTCAAACAACCTTACTTTATATTTCTTCATTTTCTTAAATCCGACGTAAACCATGAATTTGCTACCCATTTCGCGGGCTTTCTTACTGTCATTGACTCGATTGCTTTTTTTAATATACTAACTAGGAAATTATTTTGATCAAGGGCTTTGCTAAAGCGAGTTGTATTATATACTAAAATTTTAGATATATCATCTTTGTTTTTTATTACATCACTACATACAGGCATGATCTGATATTTTTAAATTGTTATTAACTGACGCTTTAATGTTTTTATTATTTGTGATTACATAATCAATAAGTGTATGCTAATATTGTCATTAATTACCTGTTTCAGTTCTTCTCTGTATGTTATGTTGTTTATACCAATCTCCCATGTTCTGCTTTATTTTAGGATTTTTGCTCTTAGGCCAAAATTATTATGTTTTGTGGTGCAAATCTGTTGAACCAGAAAGATTTAAAAAATTGCTCAAAGGTTGCTCTTAAGATAATGTCAGCTGGGTTTGCATTCGAAAAGATGCGTCTTCAATCTTGTAATCTGGGTACTCGATTGGCATGGAAAGTTGTCTAATTAGATCGGTGAATAGAACAGAAGTGGACAACCAGTCTAATTAAAGTCAGAAAATATATTTATTTTATCTACAAGATAAGATAAATTGGCCAGTATCTTCTGCAACAATCCGGCGAGTAGAACTTTCAGCCCTTAATTTCAACCTTGACAATGATTGACTTATCACTCGACTAATATGATCCCATTGATATCGCTTACTGGACTTATATACAGCATCAATATGCACGTTTGTATGCATCGGCAAATCTGTGTATGTATGATTTTTCTATATTACTGACTGGCAAGACATTCCGTTGGATATGAACCCACATCAATTGATTAACTAGCTCTTTGTAATGCTTAGTATTTTTTGCTATCATTGAAAACTTCATTTCAATCATTTTCATCTTGTATTGGTTTTGATTACATCTGAATCATTGATGCGAAATGGTTTTTCGATTCTGATTCGTCGATATTTTCTAAATATGTATATATGTATATATGCGAGTTCTAGCTAGCTAAATAGAGCAAGCAATGTGTAGCAAGATAAGGCCATATGTTACCGTCTTCAATTAATAGATTCGGATTGATCGAACTGAATGAAGATTTGAATGTGTCATGTCTCACCAGTTTAATTTTCCTGTGGATTAGTACACACCCAGAAGATTCGAGGATTGTGGAGGGTTTTTGTCTTACCAAATATTGTCTTTTGAATTTTGGGCAAACCTTCACAATGTTTTATCTGATCAGTTTGCAATGTTCGCTGGTATTGGCCATGATCTATCAGATTATACACCAGTTATACTCGACAGTATCATTAATTCCAATTAGTCAAACGAGATTTTACAACTTTTTTATCGAACCATTCTACTTATTTCGACGAATTAGCTGAAACTGTCAGGCACCTTCCTAATCTTATTTTCAACATATGTAACTGTTATTACGATAGTTGCAATGCTACTGAAAAATCATATAGTGCGCTCCGTGCCACGAAAAGTGAGCTATCATGGTCACCAAGGTGAAATTGTAAGTTAGTACCATTATGTATAACCCAAATGGTAAAAGACCATTGCCAGTAAAATAAAATAAATTTTTAATATTCTTGAATTACTATTTGTAATTTTCATAAATATTTATGATTTCATAATATTTTCTTTTCTTTCATTCTTGCAAAAACATTATGAATAAATTTCTTCACAGTACTTCTGAAACTAATTTTTAACATACAACCAGAATTCAATGTAAATTTACAACCAGAATTCAAAATGGTTTTTCGTCAAGTTTAGCTTGTGTCTGAAATATAAAATACTTAAGGCTGAATAAATTTGCAAGCATTTTGTTCAACCTATTTATTTTCGACAATTGTTAAGATATTGATTTGAAACCTTGGAAAAATATTAGAAGCTCTTCAGTTCAAATGCTGCCTGGCTTAGATTTTTGAAAAAAGTGTTGCGTTATTTCGTGTTATTTTCCTCCCGGTCCTAAAAACTTTTTCATGTACACACCAGTTCTTATTATTTTCGTACATAGATTTTCCAAACATACCGGAGCTGTTTTTCTAAATTTGTTAATATTTTTCATTTTATAATTACTTCCATAACATTAAAATTGAGACGCGTATAACTCGAATAAAATTTATTGCTACACATTTATTTTAACACGAAAATGAAGTTTGAGGTAATTTTATTCAGTAGCTTAAAAAGCAGATAAATTCAGTAAGTAGTTTAATTTATAAAAATCAATTTGTAAACCTCTATCTTGATAAAAGGTGAATAATTTATTCATTTTAATTCTTAAAAACTTTTCGTGGTGACGACAGGATCTAGTAGTCCAAGCAAATACTCGGTCTTGTATATATGTGCATAATTTTGGATAGTACTTTATAGGCATTGCTAATATGATTAGAACGAAAGCTCACGCTACTACTACATAGTTAAATTTTGGGAAGGTCGGAATCGAGAGCTGTATTTTCTGCCATTCAGTCTTAATGAATTACATAATTTAAAGCTTTAGCTTTAAAATGGTAAATATTAAATATATTTTTATGTAACAAATACTTCCCTTATTTGTTGAATTTCTTAAAGATATAAAGGAGTATTTTAAAGGGGCATATCTTTATGATTTTTTCAACATGATCAATAAGAACAGAAGATCAGGATCCTTCAGAGATTTTTTAATCTTTTTTTAGCATAAAATAGAACATGGAATTTCTGTAGCGTATTTGCATATCTCCCGTTGTTATGGTACTCTGTTAAGTGATTCGCTTGGGACGTAAAGTCCCGACTGTCAGCATGAGCTGACAGATCACTCGACGGGCAGCGTTGACTGCAGGGCGGCACGCTAGTTCGCCTCAGCTATTGGTGGAGAGTGTGGGGGGGGGGGGGGGTTCCACAAAAACCTGCCGCTGCCGTCAGCCATAATCAAAAAAAATTTTCGTGCCTATCACACCAAAGCCGGCACACATTCGGTCCTGAAGGGACCCTTACGTCACTTACCTGTATCCCATCGAAGGCGCAGATGGTCTGCCTTCTTTGCCTGCCCCATCCTCCCATCTGACTCTGAGGGGCATAATTCTTCAGAGTCCCTAGTTGACCTGTAAAAGAGAGAGAGACTAGGCGAGCCTAGACGACCTTCATCCTGTGTTAGAGGGCTCCGGGATGGTGAAGGAAGAATTAAAACTCTCAGAATTTAATATTTACGTTATAATTTCAGAGAAAAACCAAAAGAAAAATCTCATCGATTCAAAACATATGTATATAAATATGTGAAAATGAATATCGATCAAATAGGCAGGTATCGTATTAAATTATAAATATCTATGAACAAGTATAGTTCCCATTTGAAAAGGTATATAGGTAAGTATACCATGACATTATAAAAGTTTTTGTAAATGAATAATTCTTAATTGGTACAGCCTACTATTTGTGTTCTCCTGAAGGGTAATTACAACAGTATCTTCATTCGGGATAATCGTGCCCATAAGTGAATGAACAATCTACAACAAAATTTGTTTCCTCATGAGTAACAATTTCCTAAAATTAGCCCACCGAACCTAATTAGACAACACTCTAATTCCGATATACGCTATCAAAATAATATTACTATCCGGAACAATTTCCAACCTGATTATGAATGCCTCTATCTGAAAGGTAGTCCAATGCAGTAGGAAAACAGTTCCATTCAGAACAACGCTAAAAATAGAATGGTCATAAATATTGCATTAATTATGTTTGCCAATACTGGCCTAATGTAAGTACATACAAAATAGTATTTCGGTTACTGAGGTGCTCGTGGACAGCCTCGATGGTACATGATCATAGTCAATATTTTGGATTCAATAAATAATATATTGATAAAAAAATAATACTAAATACTTTGGCGTACGTTTTGCTCTCTGTGTTCCCTCGAAGGAGCTCCATAGAGGCGATAAGTAGCTTAGATGGCTGAAACAGATACAAAATTATCGATTCTACGTCCTAACATCTTAGGAGTCTTGCGTGACTCTTTTTACTGCGAATGATCAATCGATTGATTGCATTTTCAAAATTTATCACCACATCTCTCCCTCATTGGACTAGTCAGATTCTCGGGACTTTAAATTGAAAAAAATAATATATATCTGATGCCAATCTAATTGTAGGTAGGCGCTTCCTAATCCTGCTTAACACTGCCCGTCCGGAACTTTAACGCTTCCTTTTTAATTCAAGTCTTCAAAGCTATCTAATTTTAGTAATTTAATCGTAATCACTAATTATTTAAGTTTAGAATCTTCAATCAAATTCATTTCGTTGTAAATTATTAACATAAATGCTGTGGAAAAATTCAAGAAGAAAATGCTCCTCTTAACGGGCTTTACCCTAATTCATCTCGCTTTAGAACATTGAAATATTGAAGTAACTTAAGAGTTTTGTCGAAAAGGACTAAACCTCTCTTCTGTTGGGCTTTATGTAACTTTACTTTTACTTTCAATATTGCACGTTTAGAACTCACGCGCCCTTCTCTTACTCCTAGCTATTGCAAAATTTTTCGGAAGTTTAATTGTTCTCTATTTCACTGAACTCTTAACGTATATTGTAACTACCGTAATAAAAACTTATTAGAGATATCTATTTCAAGGAACTTTACTTAACAGATGTGCAGGCAAGCCTCCCCTTTTCATCTTTCATCACAGCGTGAAATTGGACGCCATTTCTTGTTCAATTATGACACCGTACCGTTCCCCGTTTATTTCTAAAATCTTAAAATCTCCGTTATCTCCCTGGATACATGGGGTTCAGGGCTCCATGGTCCTACTTCTTTGAAAGCCACTTTCTCTTTTTCCTTTTTATTTTATTTTAAGATATTTATATTTTCTTTGTTGTGATGTTTGTCACATAGCCTTTTTATTTTACCCTTGTGATTTGCCAGGCGACGTTTGGAGTCGGGAGTGTCTGAACTCCGCCAAAAGTGGTAAGGATTACGGATAATCTACTCATCCATTGATGATAGTCCCCTACTCTTTATCATGCAGATCTGCGTTCCTCAGGATCACTCTTAGATTTTGCTATTCACCATATACCAAGTATTATAAACGATGCCGTAATTTAGGAAAATTATCTTCTGTACTTCACTAATAAACTACTTTCATACACTTCACGGCTATTGTACGACCAATTTAAATTCTTTTCCTGACTTCTTCGGAATGGCGACTTTTGTGAAAAAGGAACTTCTTCCGCCCTCCCAGAATCTTCTTCTTATTCTGTCCCATCGACGTGTCACACCGAGACCGAGGAACCGCATTTCTCTCGATCGGGGTGCGTTTTAGTTTTCTGCTCTCGCGGTAGGCTTACATTCTTGCTTCAGTACGTGTAGCATATTGCTATATGCAATACGCTACGACCATAACACCGTGCTAAAGTAAAACACGTTACAAAAGAAATCACCATTTCGAGATAAACGACTATGAAGTTTACGATTATCATTTAGGTGTTAAAAGACGGCCAAAGTTTGAAAATCTTTATGTAGCGAGGACTGAAATATCTTTTTAGAGTTTTTTAATAAAAATATAAGTAACACAATGGCTAAATAATTATTTTAAGTGAATTATTTTGTTATTCCATCTTTTGTATTTTATGTGTTTCATAACGGGAAAAAAGCGTTATGTTAGTATAAGGTGTTTTTCCTCAAAAAGCTTTAGAATGTACGAAAAGCTTGCAAAAGGTAAATAGCTTGATGATATTATAACTCTGTAAAATGAATGAAAATGCTTGTTCGATTCATACGGAAAAACAAATTAGTAAGTACAATGGGTTTTTAGAATATTCCTGCCTATTTGGAGGAATTTTGTCAATCAAATGTTTTATAAGCCCGTTTTTTTTTTGAACATATCCCTTTCCATTTACCGTCAGTTTTTTCCTAATCCACCACTCTTGGGGTTTATAAAATTAATGGTTTTTATATAGGACTCTTCATCCCTTCCATTGAAGTTCCTGTGAGCCGTTTTCTAATTTTAGCTCAACAATGTCAAGTTATAGTTTCAGTTTTTGATTTTGAGCGATTCCTTATATTTCGCTTATGGATCGCTTTGAACTTTTTTCACATGTCTTAAGGCGCCTCCTCTTAAAATAAAAACTCGATGTCTGACAGTAATGCCCCCTGTCAGGATTTGCCTAAAATAAATGTTCCAGTATGTAGTGCCACCAGAGCTGGGCAAGTACCAAAGAAAAAGTACTTAAGTACAAGTACTAGTACCGAAGGCCTGAGTACTTCAGCGTAAATACAAGTACGGCATGTATGAAAAGTACTTGTAACTAAGTACTAAGTATGTAAAAAGTACTGAGTACTTTTTGAAGTACCTTTTAAAGTACTTTTTTAGAATCTTTGTACGTTGGTAGTAATATAATGAAGTTTATCGAGTTCAGTTAATAGATATTAATAAATAAATACCTTTTGAAAACTATAATATGTATAGTAACCATTGGCTACTATTCATAGCTTTTTATAGTTTTCGGCGCTGCAAGTAGAGTAAAACTTTCACCTCTCATTGCAACACTCATAAAAACTATTAGAGGTCCGCCCAAGCACCCATTATCGCCTCCAATAATGCATAACTATTCTAAGGACAAAATGTCCAGTAAATTTCTAAGAAATAATTGAGGCCTTCCCTACATCAGGTCGAGGCATCGTTGATTTTATATTGGAGCAAGGCATTGCTTGCTTACCCTTGGTTATGTCCACTGATAATATGGACTGCTTACTGTTCTATTTTACGTGGGCACAATTGCTTGTGTCAAAAAAAGTTGGTACGTCGCCCGTCGATGGCAACATTAAAAAAAAATCATTGGCGGGATGTTGGAAAAGTGTACACGCAGCTCGGAAGGTGATTTTAATAAATCATTTAGAATTTCTTCTGCGTATCTAATGAATATATTGTCTTTGGTAAAACAGTTTTTATCAGTAATAACCCTAAATAATTAATTTAAAATTATGTATTTCGACGAATCCACTAATTCATTTGTTGTTTACAGTTCTCTCTCAGTTGATGCTTAGACCGAAAAAGTCAGCAATATAGAAGTGAGCCCACTTTCTGCAGTGTATTTCTATGAACGTAGTCGTCCATATTATACAAGTAATTGGTTATGTCATCAAGTCGAGACATCGCCGGTTTTATATTCGAACGAGACATTGTTGGTTTTTGTTCTACTTGCCCAGTATTGTTTATATGTTATTACTTTGTCTAAGGTTCTGCCTTGATGCGTGAGTGCGGCACATGCTTTGCCAGTTCTTTGCGTGCTTTAAAACTCAGCAAAAAAGGAGTTGCGCTGGAGATTGTGTTTGCTTTTCTTGGAAGAGTTTGATATTTGTAAGTACTTAATAGACTCAGAAATAAGTAAAAATCTTGGTACTTAAGTACAAAACTAAGTCTTAAGTACAAGTAAATAGAAGCAAGTACTTATGTTCAAGTACTAAGTAGGGGCATTTCAAAAGTATTGAGTAATAAGTCTTAAGTAACGAAAATGTACTTTAAATAGTACTTAAGTATTGTCTAGCTCTGAGTGCCACCTGTCGAGTGTTAGCTACAAGATTTTATTAAGCTTAAGATTGATTCATTATTACTTTATGTTATTATACTGTCGAATTCTTAGAATAACAAAGAGCAATACTAACAAGCTATATTAGTGAAGCCGGACCTTTATGATGAGCTGAAACAGTAGACAAACTTAGGCATACAAAGACTAGGCAAGTAACAAACATCGATAGCGCCTCATTCGAATATAAAGTCGACGACTTGCGTTTAATGAGATAACCAAAGGGTAAGCCAGCAAAGAAGCACTCAACTTGTTCTTAGAAATTTACTGGAAATTTTTTCTTTAGAAATTTTATGCATTATTCGAGACAGGCAGCAATGCATCGTTCCAATATAAAATCAACGATGTCTCGACCTGATGTAGGAATCCTTATATTTTTTCTAAGACGTTAGAAATTTCTTAATTTTACGATTACACGCCATTTTCAAAAAATCATATCTGGAGATTGGAACAACCGATTTTCCTGATTTAAGTTCCAAATTAAGCTTACTTTATATTTTTCTTAAAAAAGTACAGCAGTACCGAACAAAATTTTTTGTTGTTAATAGTAGTATTTTTTTTAATAGTATTATTTACTATTGAGAACCTTTAAAACTTTTTTATCTTTATTTTCATTTTAAAGTTAAAAGCAGCAAAAAATTGCGATGGTGTTCAGCTTCGTTGTGGAGATATAAATTTTTAAAGTGACCACGTATACACAGCCGTTCCAAGCAAAAGCAATCCCTTTGTATTATTATACCCTAGATGAAATCTATAGGGTATACTAAGTTTGTCATTTCGTTTTTAACACCTCGAAATAATGATGGTAGAGCAAAATGGATTGGACACCCACGCATAATATTAAAAGTTTGTTATGGTAGTATACTTTGGACGTAAAGTCCAGACTGCCAGCATGAGCTGACTGCAGGGCGGAACGCTAGCTCGTCTCGGCTATTGGCGGAGAGTGTGGGGAGGTTCCACGAAAACCGCGCTGTGCCACCAGCCATATACAAAAAAATTTCGTGCCTTCAAGCCAAAAAGAAAGCACACACTCGGTCCTGAAGGGACCATTACACCACTTACCCTGACCTTAGTGAAGGCGCAGATGATATGCCTTCAGCTGCATTGCTCCATATCCACCCAACGACACTGAGGGCAGCAGTCATTTTTGTTCAGTGTCCTTTTTTGATCTGTAAATAGGAGCGGAGCATTATAATTTATTAAATAGCAAATTTAATTCAATTTATTGGTTCAAATACTACGAGAGAAAACTGATAGACATATATAAATCACATGCTACTGAAATCATTCAACTTCGTGTACTTAAGTAATGTGATAAACAAAACTAATTCGAGTTAATTAAGTCAGCAACGTAATTCGTGCTTCTCTGTAATTTACGTCGTTCTTTACGCGTAGAGAACTATGTAATCTACATGGCCTTTAGTCTACGTAGACAAGTAGATTACGTAAAATATGATGAAACTAAGGGAAATCATAGGAAAAAATAAGTTACAAGCTTAAAATATAACATATTTTTATTTTATTATATTTTTTATAAAAGGAAATTTTTCATTGGCTTGCATTTTCATCATCATTTTCTCAATTTGATCTGTTGAAGCAGGTAGATTCATAAGCCATTTGGCTAAGAATGACAATTGTGGGTGCTTAATTTCTGCTCTGTTCAGATAACCATACAAAAAAGATCTATCTGATAAATTTACACACCGTACGCACAATTGAAGTTACTCGAACTTATTGGTGTACACATGTACTATGGCACGAAAATTTGATCCAAGTAAATTTGATCATACCTATATTAACAGTGCAATTCGTGTTCCTCTGTTATGCCAAAAATCTGATAGATCTACATATAATTTTTTTTTATATACAGGCTAATGAGCTTATTCAAATTTATTCGTTCATTGAATAGGACAATAAAATTAATCATGATAAATAATAAAGTGACAGCAACTTACATAACTTTTGTTGTTGAGGATCCCTCGCCGAGGCGCCTCCGAGAGGTTCCGCTATGTCACTGGATTCTAGCAAAAATATTGTAATTTTGTTTAACAAAAACTGAACTTATATTGTAAGTATTGAGGCTGCTGAACTGCGCAGTGTTGCTCACAAGAATGAATTTGACTTTAATTAACACTAGCATGAAAAGAAATGCTGTGGAGACGTGCTACTTCTCCATGTAGACACGAATGATGTTGCGAATTTGTGGACCATGTTTTGCAAGTATGTAAGAATGGAGTGGAGCCCCAACTCTACAGATCCGTGTGGACCACTCTAACGTGAAACAGTGGTTGAATTTACCCTTGATTGTTGTAGAGGAGTGCTTAGGTGAACTAGGTTACTAGCAGGACTCAGGTGTAATATAGCGCACTTCATAAAAACGGTCTGCACTGATGTGTAATGAGGAAAAATTAGAACGAGCCTCCCTTCTTGTAAAATGTGCTCAGACGAGCTATTTGAATAGATACAGTCTTCAAAAAGTGTCTGCACTGAGGTATAATAGCGCACTTAAAAAAAACGGTCTGCACTGATGTGTAATAAGGCACAATTAGAACGAGCCTACCTTCTTGTAAAATGTGCTCAGACGAGCTATTTGAATAGATACAGTCTTCAAAAAGTGCTTGCACAGAGGTATAATAGCGCACTTCAAAAAACGGTTTGCACTGATGTGTAATGAGGCAAAATTAGAACGAGCCTCCCTTCTTGTAAAAATGTGCTCAGACGAGCTATTTGAATAGATACAGTCTTCAAAAAGTGTCTGCACTGAGGTATAATAGCGCACTTAAAAAAAACGGTCTGCACTGATGTGTAATAAGGCACAATTAGAACGAGCCTACCTTCTTGTAAAATGTGCTCAGACGAGCTATTTGAATAGATACAGTCTTCAAAAAGTGCTTGCACAGAGGTATAATAGCGCACTTCAAAAAACGGTCTGCACTGATGTGTAATGAGGCAAAATTAGAACGAGCCTCCCTTCTTGTAAAAATGTGCTCAGACGAGCTATTTGAATAGATACAGTCTTCAAAAACTTTGCCGTCCCCGCCAATTCTTCTTTCTCTTCCTTTTTCCTATAAAAATGTCGCTATTTAGGTGATTTATGCAGTTTTATGTTCAGCTATCCCTTCCTTTTTTATATTCCACTCCCGATTACTTGTTTGTTTCTTGATTCTCGCTTAAATTTTTCTACTTATCTCCTTCCTGGCTAAAAAAAAGACTTTTATTTTTCATCTCTCGATTCTTGTTCTTTTTTCCAACTCGTCTTTTCTGTCGGGCACTTGTCCCCGTCAGACTTCAGACGTATGGTCGAGTCTCGTCGACAACACATTCGCCGTGTGGCTCACGCTATGTGCTGCTGCTAGCCGTCGTACGCTACGACCACAACAGGGCAGGGTACGTTAGACCACCTCTGGTCTAGACGACTCTGAAAATCGGTTGACTGAGCTAGCCGGTCTTAAAACACAGGCCTCATTGCTGCGGACGCCCAATGTGTGACTCGACCCACGACCCATGAAAGCATTTCTTATCACTCAAACCAGGCGGATGCTACGGGTTGTCCACGACAGTCTGATATGCTCGAGAGGTGACGAATCGAAGGCACATCCCTGAAGTCCCGCTAGTCTTTGATCAGACCTCGACAGCATTCTCTGTGTCGGGAACCAGAGGTGCACTGACAAGTTGGTAACCCAAAAAATCCAGCCGATTAGTCCCCCTTTGCCTTCCTTCACCGAGATGCCGAGAGAACTCCACTGATCGCAAAACTTTCCCAGCCCAAACATCTCACTCTGATCTCCGACCGACGCTTGTTCAAGGGTGTGTCTTCAAGGCGTCGTCGAAGTAGTGACATGGCCGATTTTCTTCCTTAAATTTATAAAGACCGTAGACGAGGTTGAATTCCAACAAGCATATTACCCACCATTGACGAGGCAATAGAAGGGCTTCGCGATATCCTATAGTTTATCAGTTAAGCTGGCTTGATGCCTTCTTATGGCTACCAGGATCTAGATTTGGTTGAAGAAGGACAGGAAAGAAAAATCCTTCTAATTAGGCCGATCCAGAAGGGATTAGAAAGAGTTTATCTACTCATAAGGGGTAGAAGTAGGTTGACGAGGTTGAATTCCAACAGGTATATCACCCACCATTGACGAGGCAATAGGAGGGCTTCGCGATATCCTATAGTTTACCAGTTAAGCTGGCTGGATGCCTTCTTAGGGCTACCAGGATCAAGATCTACAGCACGTAACAGTTATTCCAGTAAAATTGGTCTCGATCAAGGCTTGACGTTATTTGCGTGCTAGACACCCAATGTTTTTCCCTGCAGGTCCTCAAGCTCGTAGAGAGAGTTTGCTTTTCTTGCTTTGATTCGACACTTTACAAATTTACGTCCTAGTTTAACACTAGTCTGCTGCTGGAAATTGCTTTGGGCAAAATTCCGTCTGAATACTTCTTGACTCACTTTGAAATTAACAGGCTTCGCTCTGAGATTATAAGCCTTTGAACTCTGTTCGAATGCGTAGTTTAAGCTCACCTGCACTCGCGGATCAATCTCAGTTTGGCTTCAGCATCTACTCTCAGAGGCTCATTAAGCGTTCCGAGGCTCCTAAGAATGGAATAGGAGCTCGCATGATCAATCATCTGTTGATCGAAGAGTGTAGGGAGAGAAGCCAGTTGTTTGGTGGAAAGAGCTCCTAAGGCAGCTAGCTATATGGCTTAACTTTGTAAAGAAAGTAATTATTTACGAGGTATTCATTTGGAGGAAGATCGAAGAGTTTTAGTTTGGAATTAAGACGAAGCGGGTAATAAGATAAGCGTGACGAGCGGGCCGTGAATTTGTGTGTTGAGTGCGATTGATAAAGAGTTATCGAAGTGTCTGTTTGATATAAGATCTAGTGTAGAAATTTAGATACACAACAAAGTGTTGAAAATAATAATTATTATAATGTATTAGCAGTGCTAAATATTTTAAAAAGTGTTTTTATAAAATAATAAAGTGATAAAAAGTGTCAACCTCTTGTGTTTTGAAAGAACCTACAAAAGATCCCTAACATTTTGGCGCAGCCGGTATATACATGCAAGAAGAGGTACCAACATTGCAAACCCCAGAAGGAAGAAGATTTGTTGCAAGAATCAGTGCACTATCCTTTGAAGACTGCACCGACCTAGAAGACGACGACGTTTTTCTACGCGAGGTAAAAAGAAACCTTTTTCGCACCAGCAGCACTGGGAGACTACATCTCCACTCAGGAAAAAAATATCCACGGAAGGTAGAAACAACACGATCGAGTAGTACTGGGAAACTTCATCCCTCCTCTGAAAAAAAAAACTATAAGGAAGACGCAAGCAGCACCATCAGGTAGTACAGAGGAACTTCACTCTTTTTCAGGAATTCTTCATCAATCAACAGATATTGTAAATTCGCCTAGTAAGTCATTTTTTTCTGAAAAACTAACGTTAGATTGTAATAATAAGCAAGCACTAATTAACAATAGAAATACTAGCAATAAGAAAAAATCTGAGGAAATGGCGCTAGATTATAATAAGGTTAATCAGTTAATAAATTTAAATATACCCATGTTCACAGGGGAAATAGGTAGCGACACATATAATGAGGTAGAAATATTTATAAAGTGTTGCGAAAAAGTTTATGAATGTTTAACGGGTGATCCGGAAACTGAACTGTTTTTAAAACTCATCCCTACAAAACTAAGGGGTAGAGCATTTTCGGTTCTATGTGGGGAAACATTTAGGACGTTTGACGACCTCAAAAATCTCCTATTTGAAAAATTTACGGAGAATAAGCCCTATCGACTTCTCGTAGATGAATTGAGATTAGTGCATCAAATTTCAAGTGAAACAGTGAGCTCGTATGGTTCAAGACTGTACCAAAGCTATCAAAGGTGTAAACAAAAGGCTGAAAAGGGTCCCAAAAACTGCGAGGCGCTTTTGTGTGATCTTGAGGAAATCGCAGTTAACACATTCTTAGGAGGTCTTTTGGACCCGAATTTACGTTTATACTTTTTACGTGAAAACGAAACCTCACTCAAAGAAATTTTAGATAAAGCCGGAAAAATTGAGGCACGGGAAAAACAACTCTGTATACAAAAATATCATCCCATTTTATCAAATTTGAGCCAACAATATAGCCTTGTCACACCAAAATTGAATGATAGCACGCCTTCCAATATTTCATACGAAAGTTTTTCTAACTTCCAACCAAATATCAACAGCACTTTATCACTAAATAATCCTTCTAATCAAGTTATCACTTCATCGGAAATAAAAGCTGAATCCACTAACAACAACTTCAATACAATCCCTTTCAGAAATAACAGCTCTAATGAAGTTTCTTTCAGAAATTACAAAAATGACCGGAACAATGGAATAAAATGTAACTTTTGCAATCGACTTGGCCATTCCTTCTCTCAGTGTCGTATAAGACAGAATTCACCGTTTTGCATTAATTGCCGAGTTTACGGCCACACCGCCCAGAATTGCATACCCATAGCCAATCTTTCACAAGGTCATTCAACTTCGAATCAGATTCACGCATTTAATAAAAGTAACACACAATTCAAACCATGGAAAAAATGCGATTTTTGTAAACGTTCGTCACATAATCTACAAGAATGTCGCGCTAAACAGGAATGGGAGCACAAAAACTCCAACCGTAACATTAAATCGGAAAACTAAGCTTGGGCCCCCGAAGACACCACGGACAAAGCCCAGGAAGCGAAATTCAACGGTGTCCCTCTCCAGTTAGTCCAAAACCTTTTATAAAAGTTCCCATTGATATAGCGAATAAGCCCGAAGTTGAACTGCTTATCGACACGGGTGCAGATATAAGTTTAATCAAAGAGTCAGTAATTAAACCAACCACAAAAATTGTTCACACAAACCTCGAAATAAATTGTGCTTTTGGGAAAGATAAAACCTTGGGCAAGTGCGAAAGTATAATTAAAACGCCATTGACTAAACCCTGTGAATTATATATTATTAAAGATAACCCAAATATACCAGGCGATGGCATTTTAGGCAATAATTTCCTTTCAAAATACTGTAATATTGAAGGTCCAAATAAACTCCTAAGATTTCCCCGATCGCATGTTAACACAACGGAGTTTATACTACCTTTAAAAAAAACTAACTGCACAAATCCACTACCAACAAACTTCAAAAATTCAGTCCGATCTCAGACTCCTTTAAAAACCACAACCGAGGTATCGTCAAGGGTAAAATCGGTTAAACATAACATAGTAAATAAAATTGATAAACCCAAAACTTTCACGAGGAAATCTGGTGTAGATCAATATAACACCATCCTATATGGCTCCAATAGTACTTCTAAAGATAGAAATGTAATTAAAAAAGAAACAGTCGAACATAAAAAATTAGACAACCTGTTCTCAATACCGCCTAATGGTGAAATATATCCGGAATTCGAGTGTAGAACGGCGGTGAATAAACAAAATACGGTGTCCAGTTTTAATATTGGAAAGGAATGTGAAGAGGCTCCGAGAGAAATTCGCATTCCAGCACGCGCAGAGAAATTGGTTCAAGTGCCTTCTGAAGCAGTTGAAGATATGCTTTGCTTGTCCCAGGAAATTAAACCTGGCATTTTTCTTCCAAACTGTTTAGTTCGCCCTGTAAGGAATAAAGTTCTGATCAGTATATTAAATGCAACAGAAGTTGATCATGAACTTGAATCAATTAACTTAAATTTAGTACCGTTAACACAATTCGAAATTAAAGAAGCCCGGAATATACTCGATGACAGGTTTACAAATAAATATTATAGCAACACAAAAATGAGTAGTATAAATTTATTTAATATATCTAACAAATCGAATGAGACAAAAAGCTTTTTAGAAAATGAAGTTTCACATGATGATTTGAACACAGAGGAGAAAAATGCGTTACTTTCTATTTGTAAGGAGTACTCTGATATTTTTTATCTACCAGGTAATAGATTGACCCACACTAACGCTATTAAGCACACTATTCCCATTAAAACAGACCATCCTCCAATAAATCAAAAGATGTATCGACTGCCGGAAAAACAGAAGTTAATTATACAGGAGCAAGTTGAGGAAATGATAGAAAATGACATCATCGAACCTAGTAAAAGTCCGTGGAACTCGCCACTACTTGTCGTTCCAAAAAAGGACGGACCTCAAGGAGAAAAAAGGTGGCGAGTGGTGGTGGATTTCCGAAAACTAAATGCAATCAGTATAGGTGATGCTTTCCCCCTACCAAGAATCGAAGACATTCTCGATCAGCTTGGCCATTCTCGTTATTTTACAACACTTGACTTAGCTAGCGGGTATCATCAGGTACTAGTAAGTGAAAAAGACCGACCAAAAACAGCGTTTAGTACAAATTTGGGACATTACCAATTTAAACGAATGCCTTTCGGACTCTCTGGAGCTCCAGCGACTTTCCAAAGACTGATGAATTACATCCTAGCTGGGTTGCAAGGTTTCAAGTGTTTCGTGTATTTAGACGATATCGTTATATACGGGCGGAACCTAGAAGATCATAACGAAAAGTTAAGAGCAGTTTTTGACAAGTTGCGCGAATATAATTTAAAGCTCCAACCAAGTAAATGCCAATTTTTAAGAAAAGAGGTCGTATATCTCGGGCACATATGTACAGAGCTAGGGGTTTTTCCAGACTCATCCAAAACAAAGTGTGTCCAAAATTTCCCGATCCCTCGCACTGTTCGCCAAGTACAATCTTTCCTAGGCCTAGCAAATTACTACAGGAAGTTCATTCCTAATTTTTCAAAAATGGCGGAACCAATACAAAAACTTCTCCGAAAAGGCGTAAAATTCAAATGGACAGAGCAGTGCCAACATTGCTTTATATCTTTAAAACATTGTTTGATAAACCCACCACTTTTGAGATACCCAGATTTTTCTATACCTTTTATACTTACAACGGATGCTAGTGCAGAGGCACTGGGGGCCGTCTTATCCCAAGGGGATATAGGTGAGGACCAACCAATTGCGTATGCTAGTCGTTCACTTAATAAAGCAGAACGAAACTATTCAACTATTGAAAGAGAGTTGCTTGCAGTAGTTTGGGCTACGCGAAATTTCCGTTGTTACTTATATGGACGGAAATTCACTGTATACACGGATCATAAACCTCTTCTGGGAATCTTTAACACAAAAGACCCAACATCTCGGTTAGTTCGTTTTCACCACAAACTTTCAGAATTTAATTATGACATTAAATACAAGCCTGGAAAGTTCAATAAAAATGCCGACGGACTCAGTCGAATACCACAATCTGAAAACGCTAATGGAATATTGTTAGATAATGAAAAACAGGAAAGCAATGAACAATTAAGTCAAGTCCGCCTTGAATCGATTAATGATTCACAGAATACAAAAGTCAATAAGGACCCCCTAGATAAAGGTGAAGGAACGAAAAATCAACTAGTAGTAATTGCTCAGGTACACCACTCCATGGACTCGGGCGGTGAGAATGATCTAGTTAAGTCATCAGCTTGCCATGTTGTAACCCGAGCCAATTGCTTAAGGATTTGGTTGAGACATCGAAACACAGTGATGAAGTAGGCCTAACTTCTTCTCGAACTACTAGCAGTAGTAGTTTAGACGAAGAGCACATAACTAGTAATTCTGAATCTGAAACTGAATCCTTTCCACTGGGACGAGATTCAAAGATTCAATCGCTAACTAACCCAGAAGATATTAAAACTGTTTTACATGATTTTCATAACTCCGCACTCGGAGGTCACAAAGGCGTATACAAAACGTATAAACGCATTAGCAAACAATTTAAATGGAAAAATATGCTAAGAGATATTACGCAGCATGTAAAGAAATGTCTTAAATGCCAAAAAAATAAATCTGGGAAGCAAACGAAAATGCATATGATGATAAGTGATACAGCTCAAAAACCTTTTGAGAAGGTGTACCTTGACATTGTAGGACCTTTACCCACGTCGGAAAATGGAAACAAATATATTCTTACTTTTGTAGACGATTTGACCCGTCTATTCGACTGTTTTGCGATTCCCGATGCAGAAGCAATAACAGTTGCAAATAATTTCTACAAAAATATAATTCTCCGTTATCAAGTACCTAAAAAGGTTATTACAGATCAAGGCTCTAATTTTACTAGTGGTCTCTTTAAGAACGTGTGTAAATTACTAAGGGTTAAAAAGATACAAACAACAGCATATCACCCGCAATCAAATAAGGTTTTAGAGAGGGCGCATGGCCCCTTGCTCGACTATTTGCGCAGTTTCGTTGATGACCAACCTGAAAAATGGGACGAGTGGCTAGCAGAAGCTGCATACGTACATAACAACACTGTTCATACTGGAACGAAAATGACACCCATTGAAGCACTATACGGTTTCCGCAACCCACTCCCCACGAATCTAAAACAAGATCCAGAACCGATTTATAATTATGACGACTATGGTAATTACATCAAATACAAAATGCAAAAGATACACAAAAAGGTTCGCGAAAATCTAATACGAAGTAAGGAAATAACTAAAAAATATTATGACCGTAATACAAATATAATAACAATCCATGTCGGAGATCAAGTTCTTCTTCGAAATGCCCAAAAGAAACACAAACTATCGCCTATATGGACAGGGCCATACGTAGTCAAGAAAATCGACAATGATATAAATTGCACTATCCAAATCGGTAAAAAATTGCAACGTGTTCACAATAATCGTCTCAAAATTTTTTAGAATTAGTTAAATATGGTATACGAACGTTTTAAAGAAACCCCCCATAACGAATCGAAAAGCTCTGAAGACCCAAATAAACAAGACCACGAACTAAATGAAATAGTGGTACCAGTAACATCAGTTTCGGGAAACCCACTTAGCAGGTTTAGTAAATTAGGACGTTCATTTAAGGTTAAGATTTAGGAAAATATAAACAAAAACAAGAACAGAATACCATAATAAAGTAATTAATTATATATTAATATACACTTCTGCCCTCTGCTCTTTTATACCTTTCCATTCTATCTGTTATAATAAGGAATAATAATATATAAGACACATATTTCCATTTCAAAATTATTGTAAAAATTTATTTTTGTAACAACTTTATATCTTATATCTTATATCTTTCGTAAGTTAGTTGAGAAAAGTAAAGACGAAGTCGCATAGCCTTATTTTTTATTATTATAGACATATACTTAAATTAGATTTAGCACTGCTTAGATGAAATTTATAAATTTGGTTTAAATTAATAATTTAATGAATAAGGAAAAAGTAAAATTACAAAAATGTTTGTTTCATCTCATACACCATAAAAAAAAAAAAAAAAAAAAAAAAAAACCCCAACATCTAATAAAAGAAAATAAATAAATTGGAAAGAAAAATGTTACCTCCAGTAGGCATCATTTTTCTTTTCTACGGGGGGTAAGGAATGTAAACAAAGTAATTATTCCACAAATTCACGACCTAGTCTTGCGAAAGTAAACACAATAAATTAAATTAAATTGCAAGCTTGGCATATTGAGTGTCATTCACATTTCACCCAGATAAACAAAAATTATTAATTAATTGCAAGCTTTATACTTTGAGATTTCTCAATAACGCGAAAATCGAATATTAGGCAGAATTTATGATTGGTAGAATTTTTGAGTGACACTCAATACGAGGTATTCATTTGGAGGAAGATCGAAGAGTTTTAGTTTGGAATTAAGACGAAGCGGGTAATAAGATAAGCGTGACGAGCGGGCCGTGAATTTGTGTGTTGAGTGCGATTGATAAAGAGTTATCGAAGTGTCTGTTTGATATAAGATCTAGTGTAGAAATTTAGATACACAACAAAGTGTTGAAAATAAAAATTATTATAATGTATTAGCAGTGCTAAATATTTTAAAAAGTGTTTTTATAAAATAATAAAGTGATAAAAAGTGTCAACCTCTTGTGTTTTGAAAGAACCTACAAAAGATCCCTAACAACTTCTCATCCCACTTGGTATGTTCCTTCCGGATGTATGTCCTAATCCCTGACAATAGAGACCTGTTCACTCGCTCTGAGGCGTTTGCTTGCGGCGAGTAAACTTCCGTTCGCAAGTATGTCACCCCATACTTGTCCAGAAATCTGGCGAACTGAACAGAGCAAAACTGGACTCCATTATAAGAGACTATCGTTTCCGGAACTCCGAACACGTGAAATACTTCAGTTTCGATGACCTGACACACATTGAGAGTAGATGCCTTTCTCATAGGTTCGAGAATCGGAAACTTACACAAGTGGTCAAGAATTATCAATATGCAGACGTTTCCTTTCACTGACCTGGGATATGGACCTAGAAAGCCGATGTACAGCTTTTGCCAGGGTCTTTCTGTCACAGAACGGACTCCCATAGTTGATCTAAGAATAGTATTGGGGGCCTTGGTTTCTTTACACACGTCACAGGAGCCTACGTAATTTCTGACATCAACTGTCATTCGTGGCTAGTACAAGTGTCACCTTAATCGTTTCAGTGTTTTCCCTCGTGGAATCCAAAGCTTCTAAGCTTCTTCCTCCTGAATCGGATCGCCTGTTCTCGGAACAGTCTGAATATAAACGAAGCCATCCCTGACGCAAAGATCTGGTAGTTTACCAGAAGCTGATTTAACCTTGTACCTCAGCTCCTTATATTCCAACGAGTTGCAATATGGAGAACTAAGGTCACTTTCCGGGCCAGGATCTTCAGGTGTTGTTAAGCTGTCACAATGAATCCGTGACAGCGCATCAGGAACGACATTCAGGCTTCCTTTTCGGTGCTCAATGGTGAAGTCGAAACCTTGAAGCTTCAATCTCCACCGAGCAAGTCTACCGCTGAGGTCCTTTTGAGACATCATCCATTTCAAGCTCGCATGATCAGTCACTATCTTAAATCGAAGGGCCGGAACTTCTGCACACTTAATAAGGCTGCTAAGCATTCCTGCTCTGTGACGGTGTAATTGCGTTGTGTTGAGTTCAGCTTTTTTCGAGACGTAGGCTATTGGCTTCTCGTGGCCATCGTCATCTAGTTGTATCAGCACTCCACCAATACCTGGTTGGCTCGTATCACACTGCATAACGAACATTTTGGTGAAATCTGGGCTCACTAATAACGGATCAGAGGTAAGTTTTTGCTTCAACGACTCGAGAGACGTCTGGGCTTCAGGTGTCCATTGGAACTGACTACGATTCTTCAGCGTGTCTGTGATGGAGGCAGTTAAATCAGCATAGTTTGGAATGAATCGTCGGTACCATCCCGCCATACCTAGCAGGCGTCGGGCTTGCGGAACAGTTTTAGGTGACGGATAGTCAACTATGGCTGAGATCTTATCTGGTCAGTTCTGATTCCTCCTTTCCCGACAATAAAACCCAAGTATTTAGTCTCCTTAATGCAAATGTCTGATGACAGAATTAATAAATCGTCTAAATAGACGAGGACATTCTCACGAAGATCGAAAGGAATGACGTTATCCATGAGCATTGCAAAGGCCTAATGGCATCACGGTGTACTGATAGAGAGGATGACCAGGTACTGTAAACGCGCTCTTCTCTCTGGACTCAGTGTCCAGTGGGATCTGCCAGAAAGCGTCTTTAAGGTCAAAGCTTGTAATGTAGTTTGCGGAGGAAGTCGACTCAGAAGTGCGTCTATCTGCGGTAGTGGAGTTGACCTTTCTGGCGTCAAAACAAGGCCGGAATTTTCCAGGCTTCCTCACCAGTACAACTGGAGAGCTCCAAGGATTCTGGCTCTCCTCTATCACACCCAGCGATAGCATTCGTCTTAGTTTAGCATCCATCAAATTCTGTACTGCTGGTGATATCGGATAAAAACGTTGTTTTATCGGAGTTGCGTCATTCGTCTCGATCCTGTGAGTGACTAGAGATGTTTTTCCTAAGCCCAACGAGACGTTGTCGATCTATAGCAGGAAGAACAAGACAGTCAGTGTCAGGGGTAGCTATTCGACTTGGTGTCACTTCTGCAACTATACTATACTATTCCTAGATATAGTGCCTGGGTGAGCCCAGGAACCACGTAAACACACATGTTTTGGGTCTCACCACGGAAAGTGATGTCCAAGTTTACATGACCATGAACAGTCTTCTTGGCACCGTTAGCTACTTGTACCTGTGTCCGATACCTCTTCTGCAAGCTTCTCTAGGGCTCTTTGGCCTAGGATACTGACATTGGCACCACTATCATCGCCCGAGCAGTCTTCCTTCGGCGAATGTCGTCTGGCATCGACACGGAAATTTGTGCCAATTTCTTTCCTTCCTGTTTCATTCGTCGACAGTATTCCCGCCAACGAACGGTGGATCGTTTCTTTCTCTTTCCAAGGTCCAGGTCAGGATACATAATTGCTGCTAGCTCCGCTACTGAGGAGAAAATACGGTCTCATACTGCATTGTAGTTTTGCAGACGCGTATGATAAGGCGGCGTCAGCGGGTATAAAACAGGCTCACGCCCACTCGTCATAACAGAGCTTGGTGGCCATTTTAATACAGACATGAGGCCGAATCTTCTGCTCAGTAAAGGTGCATATCCATCTGCCGAATTGTCTCCACTAAAATAAATGTGCGGAGATAAGAAATGTCTTGTCTCCGCATTCTGCGGAGATTACACACGCACACCGATATTCCAGTGGATACAAAACGTATCCATTAGAAAAGCTCTTGCGTCAGTGCGGAGAACTTCTACGGGAACTGTGCGCGGATAAGTGAAGGCAGTGGATACACGTAAAAAGACCTTGAAAAGTCTTGAAATAGCTTGTTGGGGCAGATCTTATGTTTTCCAGTTAATATGGAAAACACAAAACATACTTAGTGCAGACAATTAAAGATATGGTATTTTTCGAGAGAGAGACTATTCAAACGCGATTAATTTTAAGTGTAGATTGCCCCAAGTGTAGAACTTTTTTCTTCGAGAGCATAAATAAGTGCTTCGCAAACTTGAGGTACAATTATGGATATGAGTTGTTTTAAAACCTTGAATAAATGTTATAGGCTCATATATGAATCTCCGCAGGCTAAGAACCTCAGGGTTATATCTAACCGCTCCTCAACAGAAACGCATTGGCGAAAATTCGTGTTTTGTTTCTTTCTTCACTTTAAGGCCAATAGCACACAAATTCTTCCGAGATTCCGAAAGTCACTAAGCGAATCTATTTTTAAATTGTTTATTAAATTTATTCCAACTTGCTCACGCCTAATTTTTAAATATGGTCTCACCCAACACCACGGTAGCATTCGCTTTTTTTTTTCACTCGCTACAATAATAAATGCTGCTGGTCAAATTGCTGGTCAAATTGCGCGCACTGTCTGAAGACCGCAGTGGAAACGGGCCTTAACATTGCCAGCAAAAAGTGCTGTTGGTTTTATCGGAACGTGGAATATTAAAGACTCTTCCAAAGAAGTGTCTAGTAGTGTTGTGGGCTCCCTACAGGTGGAAACGGGAGCTTGAAAACCTGCAGAGAAGTCAATCAGGTTCCCTGCTTTTACTAAAAGTCGTATTACTGTCAGCTGGATGGTCGATATCACCAGAGTCACTGTGTGATATTAACGGACAGTCTAGTGATTCGTCGTTTACGTCTGCTGATTGAGCAGACCATCTTCCCTGTCCAATGATTGGACTGGATTTGTTGGAGCTGTTGTCGTTCGAGACTTCGTAACTGGTCGAGAAAAGGTGATTGGCTTCCCGACCCGTCTCTCGTTTTTCGCCAAAGAGTGCCTACAGTTTGGTTTAAAGACATTTTTGCGTCCGCAGCCATAGCAGACCACTTGTTGTCTCTCCTGTAAACAGTCTTGATAATAATGGCCCTGCTGATCGCAATTCCAGCAAATCGCCGCGGGTCTGTTTGGAATAGCTGATAGGTCTTGTAAGCTATTGTCACATCTAGGTAGCACTGACAAATCAGAACTAAAATCGGATGCTTCCTCCACTTCACTCACTCGATGATGTCGACGCGAATTCAGGCTACTAGCCGTCGCAGTGCGTAATTGTGTCGCTTGGATTTGAGTCACGAGTGATCTTAACTGACTGATGTTATTGGTAAGGTGCAGACAGATCTTCTCCTGAATCTCAGACAGGAGGTTGGACTTGATGATTTCCAAGAATTCTTGGTCTGGCATGGAGTGCTGCAATGATCATGCAGCAACACTAGATGATGGTGGTACATAAAGAATAATTCACCAGGCTTCTGCCTCCGCGACATCAGTTGCACTCGAATTTTCAAGTCATCCTTGGGCACTCCCCATTCAATCGACAATCTAGTCTTGACAAATTCCCAAGTTGGAAAATGGGTGTGTCTTAATAGCGACCAGTACCAACCCTTCGCTGGTCCCGTCAATAACATGAGCATGTTCCTAAAAACAAGGTCAAAATCTCCTTCTAGAGCGGAGTGCGTGAGTGCTTCGACTCCAAAAATAAATGCGTCCACAGAGATCTCGGAGTTATTGTCATTATACGACAGGTTCCATTTCCTGATACGACTGCCTGAGCGTCTATGCTAGGAATGGTTTTGAGCTTGTTGGCCTGAAGGTGGAGGTGCCTGAGGAACGAAGGGTGCAGCCGGTGGAAATGAAGGTCTGTATTGCCCAGCTGAGAACGAGTGTCGATTGCGCGGGTCTCTTTGATTTTCCCCAAAAAATCTGGGCGCTTGGACACGAGACGCGTCCGCCTACTGAATCACAGCAAAGACTCGTTGTCTGACGTTGGTGATCTCAGCACGCAGAGCATCCATGTTTCGAGTAATCTCTGCCTGTACGAAAGGTTGTAACTGGGTTCGAAGATTGGCTATAATAAGATCTCTTTCTATGAGGCCCTACCCGAAGGTGTAGGTGACAAACTATTTCTTCTTGAATTATTATGGGATCTAGGGACAGAGACTTGTGACTTGACGGTGGAAGTGCCGGTTGAAGTACTTCAAGATGCAAGGACTGTTGCGGAAAATCTTCCTTCGCCTGATGAGCTGGGTACCTCTTCGGGATCGCCCCACTATACGCGATGAAGTCTTATTGTGTGAGCGCGCATCGGCAATTGGGACAATTGGCTTGCTCTCCTATCCATGCTTGCAAACATTCTTTATGAAACCCATGACCACAAATTGTAGTCACCGGTTTGCGTCTGGCGATAGAGTTTCCGTCTTGGGAGATGGTGCACTGTTCTGGCATCTGTACTGGCACTTCAGTCGCAGGAGGTGGCGTTCTCATAGTAGCCTTCTCAAAGATTGCAACTCAACAGAACAGAAATAGTATTACGAAAACTTGATCTATAGCCCAAGCAAATCACGACAAGAATTCAGAATAGAAAGTTCAACAACGTTCGATGTCTACAAACGGTTAGCAGAAACAAAATCTTCACAAACTAAATTAATTATAATTTACCGTATCGAAAATATACTAAACCATGATGGATCTAGCACTTACAAAAAAAATTTTAAAAATTCAAAAAAAGTTTATGAGCTAAGCTCCAACTTTTCGGAAAAGCGAAATTAGAAAAAGATTTATCATAAAAACTCTCCTCCCCCTCTCCAAGAGCTAATTCCAACACAAAAGTCTTCCAGGTCCACTCTCTCTCCAATTAGATCAGAAATTATGCGGTAAGTATAAGTAGTGTGAGTGTGTGCATGAAAAATCTTGAGTCCTCACAGAAATCTGGGAAGAGTAGGGTTGGAGATGCTAGAGACTGAAAATGCCAGGCAGTTAGCAGTATGCCAACTCTTGATTACTGAAGGTCTCCAGCATCACTTCCATCCTCCAACAACTCTTTCCTTCCTCTTCGCCTGATTACAATACTTAGCTAACTTTCCAGCTGGGCAGAGTCATGAATCTGGTCAACTAGTTAGCTAAAAGTCAAAAAGTCATCGCACAGATTCACGACTCTGTCCAGCCAGTTGGCCAACAGAGACATGCCTCCGTGAGAACACAATCAAAAAATTGTGAGGCCACCTACTATTTCCATAGCAGAAGGCCAGCGGGAAAGGTCGATTCAAAAAAATTCCAAAAAAAAATTCAAAAAACTCGACAATTGTTCCGACTTGAGGCTTGATCAAAGTCAAACCTAAAGTCGAACTGCAAAAACAATATCAAAAACTCTACGTTACTAAAATCACAATCAAAACAAAAATCTAAATCACAATCGAAAAACTTTACTTTAATCATAATTCAAAAACTCGCGAAAACTTTATCAAAATATCGAAACTTTACTTTACTAAAATTAATTCAGATAACAAAACCAGTCAGACTCAGGTCCGCTAGTAACCTCCACTGGATATGAGACTTGAGGTCAGTCAATTAGCAAAGTGCCAAATGACCATCTCACAACGAGTCTCAGTCCCCAGCAAAAGTCATAATTAGACCACCGAAGTCCAACTGAGGTGGCCCCACGTTGGGCGCCATTTTGTTATGGTAGTATAACACTATGCAAGCGCACAACGTGTCAAAGTCACAAACTTTACTCTACAAAAAAAAGAATTTATATAACAACAACAATTAGACTCAGGTCCGCCTGTAACTTCTACTAGATATGAGACTACCGAGTCAGACAACAGCCAAATGTCGATATCTCCAAGCAATCTCAGTCCCCAGCATCAGTCACATTTAGACGCCGAAATCTAACTGAGGTGGCCCCACGTTGGGCGCCATTTTATTATGGTAGTACGATAGAGTGATTGACTTTGGACGTGAAGTCCAGACTGCCAGCATGAGCTGACAGATCACTCGGTGGACAGCGTTGACTGCAGATGACCATACAAAAAAAAATCTGATAAATTTACACACATTACGGACAATTGAAGTTACTCGAACTTATTGGTGTATGTACTATAGCACGAAAATTTGATCCAAGTAAATTTGATCATACCTATATTAACAGTGCAATTCGTGTTCCTCTGTTATGCCAAAAATCTGATAGATCTACATATATTTTTTTTTATATATTACAGGCTAATGAGCTTATTCAAATTTATTCGTTCATTGCATAGGACAATAAAATTAATCATGATAAATAATAAAGTGACAGCAACTTACATAACTTTTGTGTTGAGGATTCCTCGCCGAGGCGCCTCCGAGAAGTTCCGCTATGTCACTGGATTCTAGCGAAAATATTGTAATTTTGTTTAACAAAAACTGAACTTATACTGTAAGTATTGAGGCTGCTGAACTGCGGAGTGTTGCTCACAAGAATGAATTTGACTTTAATTAACACTAGCACGAAAAGAAATGCTGTGGAGACGTGCTACTTCTCCATGTAGACACGAATGATGTTGCGAGTTTGTGGACCATGTATTGGAAGTATGTAAGAATGGAGTGAAGCCCCAACTCTACAGATCCGTGTGGACCACTCTCACGTAAAACAGTGGTTGAATTTAGCCTTGATCGTTGTAGAGGAGTGCTTAGGTGAACTAGGATACTAGCAGCACTCAGGTGTAATATAGCGCAATTAAAAAAAACGGTCTGCACTGATGTAGAATGAGGAAAAATTAGAACGAGCCTCCCTTCTTGTAAAATGTGCTCAGACGAGCTATTTGAATAGATGCAGTCTTCAAAAAGTGCCTGCACTGAGGTATAATAGCACACTTCAAAAAAACGGTCTGCACTGATGTGTAATGAGGCAAAATTAGAACGAACCTCGCTTCTTGTAAAAATGTGCTCAGCGAGCTGTTTGAATAGATACAGTCTTCACAAATTTTGCCGCTCCCACCAATTCTTCTTTCTCTTCTTTTTTCCTATAAAAATGTCGCTATTTAAGTGATTTATGCAGTTTTGTGCTCAGCTTTCCCTTCCTTTTTTATATTCCACTCCCGAGTACTTGTTTGTTTTTTGATTCTCGCTTAAAATTTCACTTATCTCCTTCCTGGCTCAAAAAAAAAAGGCGTTTCTTTTTCAACTCCCGATCTTTCTTCTTTTTTCCAACTCGTCTTTTCTGTCGGGCACTTGTCCCCGTCAGACTTGAGACGTATGGTCGAGTCCCGTTGACAACACATTCGTCGTGTGGCCCACGCTATGTGTTGATGCTAGCCGTTGGGTAGCATACTGCTGCCTGCAGTACGCTACGACCATAACAAGTTATTTTGATTTTTGCGTGTCCGTGCGTCTGTCCGTCCGTCCGTCCGTCCGTCTGTGCGCACGAGTTTGGTATTGCCGTATGTTTTTTAATGATAAATATAAATAATTAAGCTTCATTTGGCATTTGAATCAGAAAAATCAGTTCGGTTCTCATGAATTAAATTTCATCGTAAAATCACGAAATTTCTAATCCCCTAGGGATATGGTATGGTAACGGGAAATAAAAAATATGAGTGAGCTAGTTCTGCATTCCATACAAACTGTGAAAGCTTCATCAACATCGAAGATGTTCGGGTTCCAAGGTGTGGAATCTCTAATACGATACCAGGTTGTATTATATACCTTAGGAAGCTTTACTTTGAAGAATGATAAAAAGAGAAGTAAAAGTAGCCAAACCGGAGGATTATTAAAAAATGTTTACAAAACAGAATAATTTATCGACATTTTAGTATTTTACACATCTTCTTTCTGGTATAATTTGGAGATATCAAAATATAATTTATAAACATTATCCTCATTGTTTTCCGTCATTAGCCCGAATATTTGCTCCTTTTCCACCATTTTATGTTTCCAAAAGTCATCGTCTCGAGCTATTGTTTCCTTGTACAAAGGAAAATTTAAAGATGACCAAATCGCAAAAATGCATTCCTCTTCCAGTTGCATGAAGTTGACCCTGGACTTGTTGTGGAATTACTTTTGTCAATGTCCATATACTTCAGTTTTCCAGATAAAATAGATTCAATAGGATCATTATTAGTGATTGTTGAAGGACATTTTATTTCAACAATTATATTACTATCAATAATATCATCAGGAGAAGCTTCAAGGCACATAAAGTGCTTGTCTATAAATAACCCACATTTATGTATTTTCTTACCTATTTCATGAGCTTTATAGCGACCTCTTCATATATTATTCCGTGTATGCCTTACAAAGGAGCCCAAAATTTGATGCTGTTATTAATGATGACCGATATTCGTGCCATTTAGAATTTTTAGCTTGCCCTCTGGTTTGTACTTCTATTTCTTTTCCTCTTTCTTGATTGTATTTGAGTCTAGCTAAAAGCGCTTTCTTTTCATTTCCAAATTCATCGGAATTTAAATCTGGCTTTTTTACAACTCAAGCCATATTCATTTTCACCACTTTCTTTATTTCTTTTTATTACCAATTTCTGCCTTCTATAAACAAATTTACGTTCTCTTTTTCGGAATCTATTTTGCAGATTTTATTTATTCATTTCGTTTCCAATTGCTCAATATGTTTTCCTTCACCGCCGTCAAGCAAGAATTTTTGATATTCTGAAGACGATCTGTGAGTGTTAAACTGAACAACAGCAGCAGTACATCTATTTTCATAACTGTGTTTTAAGGAATAGTTAATTCTTTTTCCACCAACGAATTTTGCAAAAATAGAGTTAAAGTTTTCAGCAGGGTTGTTCGTGTACCGGAGATATAGGCTCTTTGAATTATATATACTTCAGCTTTCTAACGTTCTTCATAATATTAAAGAATATCCCATCGTCCTTCATTCCAGGAACATAATTTTGATCATCAACCTTGCACTTTTCCTTAATGTAGTCAGGACAATTGCTGTGATCCCTGAAAACATGATAAACTACATTCTCGTTTTCTTTTTCAATAGCAGAAATACAAGTGGTAGGCTCAGAATTGTCCGCTTTTCAATTCACTGTTTTTAGTGAGATGACCTTTTAAACTAGTTACACGATTTTTTGAAATATCTTGTAATTTTGAGCGGAAATTGCGGAATAAATGGTTAACGCATTCTACTTTTTCTATGACCTTTGCACCATATGGCTTCTCTCAAAAACCGCAAGCCGTACATCTCTATGCTAGTTTTGAAGCCTTGAAATATAATGTCACTCTCCATCTGTGTTGAAGGCCCAAGAAAAGTTTTTGAGCACTTGTGTTTCTCAGAGTGACAATTTTTGTTACTGTACCGAATGCACATTGCACAGTATTTATTTTTCACTTGCATCCATAATATTTTTCCTTTTTGCATGCCAATAATCACAGCAACTCCAGATAATGCATTATAATTCTTTCTATATGACCGTTTGCTCCAACAGGCGTCAGCAATCACAGTGATGTAGGGCAGTCCATCGACATCATCAACATCATTCCTTCTTCTAGCCAAATCGACTTCTACTTTAGCAGCTTTTTTCATACTTTCCACTGCCAGTTCTTTAAAATTTGTGCCAACTCCAGTTTCAACAGAATGATATTTTCCGCAGGACTTGCAATGCATATCAAGAATAGAACTAAATTCTTGAAGCTGTGAATATCCACAACCAGTACTCATTGAGCCCAATACAGCAGCGGAGTTAACGTCCAGTCTCTTCGAAGTTTCACCTTCTGTAGCTATATGGCATATCATGTTGCACATATTACATTTTAAAACAATCTTACTGCTAAATCCATTAGTGATTTCCTTTACGGGAACTAAATTGTTAAACATAGAAGAATGCTGACCAATTCGTTTAATTTCTTCCAAAAAAAATCTTATATCTATCATTCTGATTCCTTCTAACACAAAATTTTCAAGAGGCTCCGTCCCCACTTCAAGTCTAAGATATGCATTCATTTCGCTGTATGAATTTTTTATTGATGATGCTTTACAACCTTGAAAATCACCATTTTCGACATCTTCTACGCACTCCTTTTTTGCTCTAAGATTTTAAAAAGAAAATAAAAGGCTTCGTTTTAAAAATTTAGTTAAAAATCAAGAAGTGTGAGTAGAAAACTCGCAACCATATTGTATAAACGTGAAATATATTTAAGAATTTGATAGCTGAGGTAGGGATAGGAACAATTTACGGTGATTATACACATCAGATTTCCTGAAGTAGGTATATACTCGAAAACTTTGTTTTTCGTATATGACATTAAAACAGTTTTCCCCCTTTTTCTCAAAATCACTTACAGTGGAGAAGCAGGTTTTATGTATGACTGCCAATACTATTTTTTCTTTATATATACAGGGTGTTTGATAATTAAGTAGGATGTAGCCTGACAACATATTTGCTTTAGATCACTCCCCCTTCAAAATACTTATTCTCTATCAAATTTACGTTTGAAAATTTTTAGTTTTGCAAGGAAGTGAAGTTACTTAAATTCTCATAAGTCCTTTCAAGGATATTGGAGGATCAAACTTGAACACTTATTCGAAAGAGGATCTTTTATCCTTTTTAACGATATCCAACATATTACGATTCGTAGCCAAATACTTTTAATAATAGCATACAACTTTTTGTGTTATCCTTAGTCTCATAAAATTTTTCACCAAGGACATAATTTTTTTTTCTTTAATTTCTTCCCAAATGTAACCAGTTAGCAGTCCTTTAAGGCGCCTCCTTTTGAAATTGTGATAAAACCTGATTTTTGAACACGGCTATAACTTACTGCATGCGTCTATATTCTTTAAATTGTAATAAATAAAAACTAATGTTGTCTTACGGAGGAATTGTTGGAAATAAATAAAAAAAAAATGAAAATAAAGATAAAAAAGTTTTAAAGGTTAAAGGTAAATAATACTATTAACAACAACAAATTTTCGTTCGGTACTGCTGTACTTTTTTATGAAAGATATAAAGTATTAAGCTTCATTTGGAACTTAAATCAGGAAAATCGGTTGTTCCAATCTCCAGATATGATTTTTTGAAAATGGCGTGTCATCGTAAAATTAAGAAATTTCTAACGTCTTAGAAAAAATATAAGGATTCCTACATCAGGTCGAGACATCGTTGATTTTATATTGGAACGATGCATTGCTGCCTGTCTCGAATAATGCATAAAATTTCTAAAGAAAAAATTTCCAGTAAATTTCTAAGAACAAGTTGAGTGCTTATTTGCTGGCTTACCCTTTGGTTATCTCATTAAACGCAAGTCGTCGATTTTATATTCGAATGAGGCGCTATCGATGTTTGTTACTTGCCCAGTCTTTGTATGCCTAAGTTTGTTTACTATTTGAGCTCATCACAAAGGCGCGGCTTCACTAATATAGCTTGTTAGTATTCCTCTTTGTTATTCTAAGAATACGACAGTATAATAACATAAGTAATAATGAATGAATCATAAGCTTAATAAAATCATGTAGCTAACACTCGACATTTATTTTAGGCAAAGCCTGACAGGGGGCATTACTGTCAGACATCGAGCTTTTATTTTAAGAAGAGGCGCCTTAAGGGGAAAAAAAAGTTACCTAAATATGTGCTTCTCTTCAAAAGTTATTAATATTTGTATATTATTTGAAAAGTAAAAAGGTTTAATTTTTCAGATCAGAAATATGCATCTTGCAAGAAGAGGCAACTATTTCAATTTTCCCATAAAATAAGAAAATATTAACAACTTTAGAAGAAAGCAGATATTAAGATAATTCTGTTTTTATTTCAAAGGACACATTTGAAAAGAAAAAAATAGTATATTGTCTTTAAAACAAGTTTTATCGTTCTATATCCTTGAAAGGATTTACTGCTACACTTTCTTTGAAAAACTATCGAATGTAAATTTGAGATGGAAGGAGTAAGGAGTGGCTAAAGCAAAAGTGCGACCAGGACACTCCAAAGAATACATGGGCATATTCCATCCTACTTACCATACACTGTATACAGGTATATACATCTTCCAAACATACAAAATGCAATCACCAATTCACTGAATTAAAAAAATTGATAAATATCATGAATATCTCGCCCGCTACCAGGGTTGTATGTAATCTGTAATAGTAAATAAATAAGTATCGGAAATATTCTCAAAACTTACTTGATAGTTTCAAGTCTCCTCGTTCCATTTTTCCTTTTTCTCACTTTATTTACTTTCGCACCCATTATCGCAATTTTTTTTTTTATGTTTTAAAACATATGTATATAATGTGAACATTTGTACACACATAAACATACATATATGAAATAGAAACGATCGTCGCACCATTTAGGTCTACTTGTCAAAAAGCCAAGTAAAACAGAACTTTTCTCCCATACAAATCAAAGCTCAATGAAAGAATTTCTATAATTCAGTTTGAGCGCCATTTTCTATTGGTTAGTAAAAAGCAGAATAGCAATTTGTATGAAAGAGCGCATTTTAAAAATTACTTGTAATTCACTTTACATATAAAAAACTTAAATTTTTATGTCAGAATATACCATAAAATATATCATTCTAAGTAATAGTGCAAAAGGGTGAATGAAAACGTATTCAAAAATAACGAAATTCGCCGGTAAAAATTAAGATTTTTTCTCAAGAGTTATGGTCGAGAGTGCTTTTTAAAGAAATAAAGCAGAATATTAAAAAACTATTTTCAACAATTTCTCAACAGCATTCTACTTTACTGATATATGTGCTTTCGATTTAATTTTATTAGTTTTCAAACGCTGTATCACATTTTGAAAATCTCCGAAATTTAGCTAATCTAGTAAACACCATGTTTCAAAAAGCTTATAACTTTTTATAAATTCCTTATATCCAAAATTTATTTCCAACAATATCTTCTTAAGACAACATTAGTTTTGATTTATTACAATTTAAAGAATATAAACGCATGCAGTCAGTTATAGCCGTGTTCAAAAATCAGGTTTTATCACAATTTCAAAAGGAGGCGCCTTAAAGGACTGCTAACTGGTCACATTTGGGAAGAAATTAAAGAAAAAAAAATTATGTCCTTGGTGAAAAATTTTATGAGACTAAGGATAACACAAAAAGTTGTATGCTATTATTAAAAAAAAAAAATGAAACTTCAAAAATCAGATTTTATCACAATATCAAGAGGAGGCGCCTTAATAGTATAGTCAGTTCAATCATAGATATTCTTCATGCGGTGCTTAATCTGCTCATGTGACCGCTGTCATCAAGGTGTGTCCAACTGTGAGATACCTTAGCGTTATAGATTTTGTCGTGTTACTTTTTAAAATTAGGTAGGCAATAAAACTGGAATATGCAAAAGTTTTTATTTTGACCGGTGCAGTTGTACATATAGAGGATTATATACCCAGTGGGCGCAAGAACCGTTAAAGATGCACTGGCCAAATCATTCTTTTTCTTCCCGGTGATCGTTTCGTGCCATATTACAAAAGCGCTTGCTGTTAGCATTTTTTTCATTGAGGCAAATATTTCATTGAAAAAGTCTGAATGTGAAGAACGATTCTTTAATTTAAGTCATCCTGGTAATAACACTACTTTTTACATATCTGCTGAGTATAGAATAACTCTGTCGAAAACTTTCAATGTCCTTTTTATATTCCTTGCGAGCAGGTTCACTCTGAAATAATTTATGAAAAGATATACATAAATACACAAACTAATATTAAGTTTAAGGGGGGTTAACACCAAAAAAAAGCTCACGATTTCTGTTTCCAAAAGCTTAGTGCACATAAACGCATAAAAGTATGCAATTTTAAAATTGAAACAAATCACTATATGTACATGCAAAGCTATATGATGCTGTGATATTCGTCTGTATTGTACTCCAAAGCATGTCGGGCATCTGCACAGCAGTAAGGTAGAATCACTGACTTAGAAGTCAGTGGGTAGAATTAGAATTGCTTAGGCATGGCGAGATTTTAAATTTGGCTGTCGGATTTTTCTTAGAATTTTGTTGAGGAGCAGGCAAGGAGCGAACGAAATGTATGCTCTCTGTGCTGTTGATCAGACACTTTTCCGTGTAATTTGTCTGGCACTATTTAATGCTTGGGCAATTTTATTTGACTGAAGTCGGTCATCAAATAAAACTCTTCCAAGAATTCTGAGTTGTAATATACCTACCATATAATTTTTGCAATGTTCGCACGTTGTCAGATTACCATTTTATTAACTATATATCCAAAGAACTACTTTAGAGAATTAGATTTGAATTTACAAACAACACAATTTTCAGGTTGAGCTATGTCTGGTAGATTTTCTAATCTAATTTTAGTATATATGTACATATAAACAATTTTATCTCTATCTAATTCCTCAATTTTGTTCGCATCAAATTTTTCAAGTTTCAAGAAACGCAATCCAACCAGATTAGCCTAGTCGGAGTTACTGTCACTCGGAAAGATTACCAATATAGCAAATAGTTAATTCTTTTCTACGACTCGATGTTAATACTGCCATCAAATCTGCCATTCTCGTGCTCTTTTCTTCCCTACTGGTATGGTTATTGTGTAACCCTGTGCATTGCAATGTTCATTTAGGATTTTCAATTCATTCCAAAAGTACCTTAAATCTACCAATCGAAATCCCTCCATGGAATTTTCGTTCATATCTTCATCCTGATTTTCTTTTTCTATCAGAATTGTGAACGAATCTATTTCGCTATAATCCGCAATATTTGGGCTGGCATTCATTTTACCTGTTTCATATCTTTCTTCATTTATATTAGCAAAATTTCTTTGCTGTGCGGTTAAATTTTCTTTTGTGCTTTCCTGTAGAGATCTGAAACACAATAATGGAATACAAAATAGTGTTGTCGTAGTCGCTATGTCAATGCAGTATAAATATATCGTGTAGATAGAAAGACGAAGATAAGAACAGAGCAAGCCATCAAACCGCTAGGAGATATTTCATTGAAATTCGCGATGGGTAGTACCACTAAGCGTAGGTACAGTAAATAGAGAAATCTATTAGATTGAAAAATCTCCGACAGTCTTCTTCTTGAGAAGGTGTCTCCCAAAGGAAAATTTTTGCTTTGGTCCACGAAGTTCTTATTTCTACCCATTTCATAGTTCTATTCACTTAAAATATGACGCGGGACGTGGTATTCAAAAAATTAATTGATTCTTTACGGCAGAAATTCGCTGTGAGAGCCACGGTAGTCGATTTCGAAAAAATGTTAGAGTTACTCCGTGAAGATCTTTGGTTGCCAGAAAGGTCAGCTAGTTTACCTATTCATGGAGGCAGTAGTGTCAAAAATTACTTCAAAGCATGCGTAAAATACGGCGAATAAATCTACCAAAAACAACTCTGTGAAGCAAGGGGTGAGCCCATTCTAAAGGAGTATAAATTGGTCCCGTTATAAAGGCTTTGGATGAATTAGCTATTTATTTTGGTACTTACAGAAGAACTGATTTTTCTTTAAATGATTTTAGGCGATACCGATACTGCATTGATAAAAAGATTCATCACATAATGACAGCACTCGAACTTTTAGAGGGGACGGGCCAATCGAAAGGTATAATCGCTATATAAAGAGGAAGATTAACCCGATCAAATGGGCATTGCAAGTACCTGAGAATGGAACGCTCATAATAATTTTCGTGCAATGAGCTCAATTAAAACATTTATAAGAAAGAAGTTGCTTTTACCGAAATATATATTAACTCGCATAAATATTCGTCAGCAGATTCCCTCTTAGATAAAAAAGAAATAAAAAAATAATTTCAAAAGAAAGATGTCATTGGTACAAAGCCGATACTTTTATTGGTCGACACAAGTTCTTTGTAATTTGTAAAAATGCTTCTTCTTCGAAAATCGCATTTTGAAAACAATTCATACATAAATTAATAGTACTTAGTAGTAATTATAGTCGCTAGAAAGATAATCGATTGTAGTCAAAAAATTGGTACACACTGTATATAATCGTGACAACTCACTACACCTCATCATTTTTCGTTCAGTTTTCTAAATTACATACATATATTCTAAAAACAACTCTTCAAAACTTCAAAAAGTTCCATTTTGTCTTTTCTACAGCTTCACTAAAACGCGGTCATAAATGGAACGCAACAAAAAATAACTATTTATAATTTAGACATCCTTCCTCCAAAATTTCATCAAAATCATTTACATTTCACAAATTCAAATTCACATTTCACAAATTTGTACATTTATAGGATTATTTCCTTTTCATACACACAGATTAACATACCTAACAATATTCAGTTTTCTCGTCTTTATTCAATAATTATTGGCCCGAATTTTACTAATACGTCCCATGATTAAATGTTACTCACAATTCGTTACCTATAACCATAATAGAATTGGCAAAAAATTTCTCGCTTCAAAAGCAAAAATGAACAAATTACCAATGATAAAAGTTCAAATATTCCGGGAAATCTACACACATACATATACCTAATGCAGAAAATAACGGCACACACTCTCCAAGCATACAGCTACAGCCCGCTGAGCTTTCAAAACAAATGAAAGCCTTCCAAAAGCACAATATTCCATCTGACGATGATAGAATGAATTGAAAACGCCAAATTGTATGCAAAATATAATAAATTAAGAAATTTTTGCCGTTACCATCATTAACATTATTGACTTTATTTCCTTTATCATTGCACTAAAAAATTTGAGTTTTTCAAAATAAACAGATAAAGGTTCGATCTTTGTTACAAATTGAACTTTCATTGAAATAATATCATAATTTTGGTAGTTAATTGTCTCGGAAAATAGCAACTTTCAAACTAAAATATATTAGTAACCAACATTTTTTGTCTGGTTTTCTTTCCGTCACTGCCTCTTCCAGACCAAGATCTTCCATACTCAAGTACAAATTTATTTATTTAATGTACCATTATTACGTTTTGATGTACTAAACTTTGCAAATTTCATGAATTCCAGAGTTTTCTAAAGCTAATTAAATACATATAAAACCCCGAAATCTTTATTTTTGATACATCATTACCTAAGTTTATGCATTTTCTCTAACTATGTACAATTTTTATCATGATAGTACGCACAGATTTGCAGTAAATTTGTATTAACTTTTCGTGTTTTTTAAGATTTCAGTGGTAACCCCCCTTAACTAGTTTAAAATAAACTGGTGAGAATAGGTTGTTTAGTGTAAAAAGTAAGTTTTAAACATACTTTTGCAATGTGATCCTCTTTGGTTTTTATATATTCCGGGGTATGATTCGCATCCTCCATAGCGCAACTAATCATATTAAGTTTCTTTATTTTCTTCTTATAAGGCCGTTTGCACATCGCAAAACGAAAACGAATAACACAAATTTTGTCCTAAACTAACAGAAATTTTACGCAATACGTGTAATAAAATATTGGATATTTATTCTAATTGCAGTTTCAATAAAAAAAATATCCATATTTAAAGCTTTAATTCAATTAAAACGCATTTATTCGTACGAGAAACAAATTTTCGTTCCGAACTGTCAAGTATATTTTCGTTCCATACTATGTTCCACACACGAACGAATATTCTTTTCGTTCTTACATAACCTCATTTTCGTTTATTTACATTTGATACAAACTCAACCCAACTTTTATTCGTTCGTTTTTGATATGTAAGCATGAACGAATTTTCGGTGTGGAATTGTTTATTCGTTCGTTTTCGATGTGTAAGCGACCTAAGTCTCATAACCAATCCGTTATGCTGGATAACAGCAATTAAAATCGTTCCACATAACCTGAATTGTCAGATCAGGAGGCAGATTTTTTTTTTTATTACCTCATCATCTTTTTTGTTTGGAGGTGTGCTTTTGTTTTGCTGGTCTGTCTTGGGTGCAACTAGCTTGAAACCATACTCGTCCTGTTTAGATTTCTAGGAAAAATTCAGAACAGAATTGCATTATATTCCAGATTAGTTAAAAAGAAAGACACACTTGATGATTTTCTCCGTCAGACATAGGTAGCTCATATCTTATAACTTTGACTACATTTTTCAGCTGTCTTTTTATAGCAACTGTCTTCAGAAAGCCATTGAGCCAATTCCTTTTTTTTTTTTGTTATAATCCTGACACTAATAAGAGTTATGAATTGATTCCCTTTCATCTTCGTCGAATACTTCTTCGCATTTGAGATGGCACTTCTTATTGTGTTTCAGTGCGGAGGCGGGATGATCGAATGTTTCTCCTTCTGCTTATCAACTTTGTCTTCAACGATTTAACTAGTTACGCATAGCACATTTGCAAAAGCCTCCAACGGCAGAGAAAGTTATGGACTGATAACGTCTTTTTCCTGTAAAAGCTTTCAATGGAGAGACAACTTTAATTGCTCAAAGTTGTTGTTTACTCAAGTAAAAAGGGGGTTACTTTTAAATTTTCTAAAAGGTAAAGGAAGTTTACAGATCTTAATTCCTTTTTTCATATAATTATACAAAAAATATTCTAATTGACTCCGTTTTAAAAGCAGATAATTGGTTTTTCTTAAATATTACGGCAATATATCGTGTTTATAATGCTTTTTTCCAGAAATGGTTTTTCTATAGAGGAGGATTAGGGGAAAAGCGAGTTCAGTTCACAGGTGCATAGAGGATCGAAAAAGGAATCGAAAAAACGATACAAAGGAAAAAGACGTTATCCAACTTTAAGCTGTTTTGACATGAGACGGGAGATATGTACAATAAGAATATCGGCAAATAATTGATTAAAATTAGGAAATTTATTTGAAAATAAACTTTCTAAGACGACATAAAATATGTATGCATGTTGGAATTTATCTTATATTTATTATGGAAAAATTACAAAATTTTGCTCAGGTTAACTTAGTAAAGCGGGAGCTCTAAACTGAAATGTCCCTGACCTAGCGCACTTTACGTGGCGCCGACTATAATAGTAATTTGACATTACACTGTGAAGAAGTACTCGACGAAGAAACACTTTAAATTAATGAACCACTTCGTACAGAACGCCCAAGCGAATCGGTCAGGTTTTTTAGAAGCGTCCATAACGGGTTTTCTTTTTTCTTTAGTAGTGGCTAGAGTAAAATATAAAGTCATTATTATCCAAAGAAAAGAATACAGGATCAAAATTATAAACACATCAAGCAGTGGTTTTTTTTTTGTTTCTACATAACCTCATTAAGAATTCTCCACAAGGTCTTATCAGCAGGCAGTAAGAAGCTTTTTAATAACTGTTACTTGAGAAATTACTTAAATTGTGTTTTTTCTTGTTTCTGCTGTACTCAGAGTGGAGCCAGGTTTGTATACGGCTTTTCAAATTCATTTTTTCATCATATTTCTTTAAAATATAAAACTGAACTGTGTGTGCTTTTCGAATGGTGTGTGTTGCTCTCGGCGTCGGGTGCAGATAGTATGCAACCTTAGTAAAAGATGACGAAGAATGATTAGTAATGGACACGTAAGACCTTGGGGGACAGGATATGACGAATGTTCGGAGCCCTAGTCTCCTGGAAAATCTTTCTCAAAAAAGAAAATTACAATCTCAATAGACACAATCAAAACTGCTAAGACATCATCCACGAAAGCAGCGCTTAAAGAATTCCCTCGAAGCACTAATAATATCAATCACCCAGATGCTCCTGACTGCAAACGCAGTAGGATGCATGATTCAGAGCAAGCTCCGAAGGATGCCGCCAGCACATCTCTACCAAATTCTTTTTCTGATAATCACAGTCCTCCAAACTCTATATGTGATAATCTCAGTCCTATCTCAAATCCGAACAACAATCACCCAGATGCTCCTGACTGCAAACGCAGTAGGATGAATGATTCAGAGCAAGCTCCGAAGGATGCCGCTAGCACATCTCTACCAAATTCTTTTTCTGATAATCACAGTCCTCCAAACTCTATATCTGATAATCTCAGTCCTATCTCAAATCCGAATCTTTTGATCTACACTAACAACAGAGACAAAGGCCCTTACTGGGCCCTGTTCACAAGGACTGAAAATAACACGAGTTCAGAAGAAAGCATAGTCAGATTAAGGGACATTGCTGTTGGCATCATTCTGGCAAAAGTCAAGTTCGTTTTTGTAAAAATTGAGCAGCAGTCCTTCAACTAGGTCAAAGTTTTTTTTTTCTAATGGCAAAGCTGCTAATAGCCTGCTCACGAAAGGGCTTCCGACGGCAACTCTGAAATGTTTTATTCCACTCACCCACCTACGCAAGCAGGGTATAGTTAAAAATGTACCAACCGATTTATCAGAGGAAGACATTCTTCAATACATTTCTTCGCCAATCAAAGTAACTTAGGCTTTTCGCTTCACAAAAAAAAATTGATGAGAATAAATTCATATCCACTCCTGTGGTGAAACTCACCTTAATGAGTTCCGAAATCCCTAAGGAGGTAGCTATTGCAGGAGCAATTCGCTCTGTGGAATATTTCACCCCCCGTCCAAGACTGTGCATGAGATGTTTCCGGTCACGGCCGCCTACAATACAAATCTAAAAGTCCCTTTTGCGATACCTGCTGCAAAGAAGCCTGTGAACAAAAGCCCTGCACAAACCCTGCCTATTGCAATCAAAGATGCCAATAGAGTGCTAACCAAAAGGATTTAGCTTCCAAAAACATGTAAACCTCTTTAACCCGCGCTATGCCATGCTCCAGAACATGATAGTGGAAGATAGTGGAAGAACAGGCACATGGCTGATAAGCTCAGAGGGTCTGAGCTGGAACGCTTCGTCTCATGGCTCAGTATAGAGCTGAACAAATCTTCCACAACTGAACTGAACTGTGACTTCTTATCCAATCTTATATGAAAAATTAACAACGTCAACGTTTCAACAGACCTCAAAATTATAAACAGTGCATCGCCACCTGATAAACCACTTAACCTTAGCACACAGTTGCAAGCGCCTTCTGTCTGATCTAGTCAACACCCCATGAAATTACTACATCTCAACATACAAAGCTTCAACGCAAACAAATCGTACCTCGAACTTAAACTCAGGTATATATGACATCATATTACTTAAAGAAACCTGGCTCAAGGCCAGTCTCTTCGCCTCCCTAAGAGGCTATAATCTAGTGAGAAACGACAGCCGACGGTTATGGAGGCTCTCTAATTGCCATCAAGTCACACCTTAGCTACAAGTGTATTACGTTCGATTCGAGCATGGACGCTGTCGTGGTTCAGATGACTGACCCCGGTTCCAGCTTAGTTGTAGCCACTGCCTACTCTCCTCCCACATCTGACCTTGCTAGGTTCAAAAATGACATAGAGGATCTCCTCATCTTCCTCTCCAACTTCAACTCGGCAATTCTGAGTGGCGATCTAAACGCAAGAGACTCGATGTGGGAGAACAACATTACTATATCTGACGCATCAGTGAGAAAGAGACCTCTCTTGCAAAATTCTGCCCTAACGTGTGGCCTGTCCATTATCTCCGACTGCTCCCCCACCTTCTCAAATGCATCCTCGGTCAGCTCAGGCTCCACACTTGACTTGGTGATATCCTTTCTCCCGTCAGCCCAAATTTCGTCCAGGATAGTCCAACAACAAGTTGGAGGTTCACACCGTCCCTACCTAGGTCTCTCTGTATCTCTCTCGATTTTCTCGAATACCTCATCAGGCCTCCCTCCCCGGGCCAAACGCATGTACTCATCTCTAAGCTCGCTCACCTTACCTGAGCTATCGAATGTTCTGCGAAGGAAGTCTAACTTCTCTACGCTAGTCTTAGATGGCATCCCCTTCTTTGCCTTCAAAAATCTAAATGAGGCAGCCCTCTGCTGGACTCGCTCAGTGATCTATGCCTATCAAACTCAATACCACCTCACCTAAGGGAAATCAAAGTAGTTCCAATTCCAAAGAAAAATAAAGTCGGAGGTGCCCTAGACACTTTTAGACCGATTGCCCTGATATCTACCTTCATCAAATGCATCAACAGCATTGTGTCGTCGGACAGGCTAAACAAACACCTAAGGGAGAAGAAACTCCACCTGAAAAACTCCTTCGCCTACATCAAGGGAAAGTCTGTAATTCAGTGAACCAACACAGTTTTTGACCTGATCTCCACCAATTGTCATAGAAAACTCAAGACAATCATACTTTCTGTAGACATATCCTCAGCATATGAGTCAGTCTGTATGAACATACTTAAAGAAGTGCTCATCTCTCTAGATATCCAGGGCAATCTCACTCAAGCTTCATGACATCGCTAGTGAAGATGTTGGCATGGTCCAGTTCGCTTATGACTTTCTCCTGGTCTCATCTGGTAGAAACTTCGGCGATGCCCTAGCAAAACTAGGAGCAGCGTTACAAAACGTCTCTGACTCGACTGGGATTTCTCTCCAAAAGAGACCAGATTCATTAACAGACTCTATGCTGGTCACAGGTACGACGCCAAAGTTTTTCAGAATATAGGTAAAACTGACTTAGTCAATTGCAACACATGTAATACACCAAATTATCTTAGACCACAGCATTCTGCTGTGCACCCAGTTCAGTTCTATCAGAATTGGCTTTCCCACTATTCTAGGCGCCAGTTCTCTGGAGAGTTTATTGGAGCCCTGTGAGTTCGCGGCGCTCAAGGAAATAACACACTTTGCTAAGCTGCTGGACTGCTGCAGGTGTAAATGAGCTTTTAACTCAGTTAATCAATTAAGTCAATCTAGTTCACCCAAAAAATTCGTTGATTCCTTTAAATAGCAAACTGCTAATAGACCTTCCTACTCCAACCCTCGTGCTGTGTAGTACATATTTTGCGTTTTTGTCCATTACTGCTTGATCAGTGGCCAACACGTTCATAAACCACTGAGAACATGAAATAACAGTAAGAACAGCATCAGCAACAATTGATAGAAACCAATCAATTATTAGCCGATCACGGCACACGTTTTTGGCGATATACCCCGTAGGGTCAAGTCAAGAGAAGAAGACATTAATGAACTTGAATAGAAAGAAAGGTGCCTTTGGAAATCCTTAATTATATACGCTTAATGGCCTTAGAATATATAACTAACAGAAATGCGAATATGATATAAAATGCGTGTACATGAGTGAAGTTGAAAATTCCTAATAATATCTCGAAGTGGTAAAGTGATAATGAAGTACGGAAAATACAGAGCAAGTGAAATGTAACACCAAAAAAGAACTAATGGCAACTGGTAACTGAATGGCAGCGTGCATGCAGTAATGTTGACAAATTTGCATTCTTATTAGAATAACTTGACTGCTCCTTCACAAATTCTACTGTTTATACTGTATATTTTTGAAGTGTTTTCTTGCATTCACAAGAGAATCCTTCAGTAAACTTAGTTTTTATATTTGAATTAACTAGACATCTTTGTTGGGAAACAAACAGTAAAACACACTTGCTTGAATTAACTGATGATTTTTATTTTTTTTATTCTATGACATTAATAATGGAACAACTTTAATAATTTTCCGTCACTTTCACAAAACTCTGCTAGTACAATTTTATAATATGACGCTTCACACTTACAGTTTGTGGTTTTTCATCGAATATGTGGCGAAATTAAGCTGAACTTAGAATTTTATCTAAAACTGTGCTTTTACTGTTCACTTCTGATTATATCTCTTAAATACATATTGTTTGGATTTTTCAGTGCATGGGTGATCAGTGCGCAGCTCTATTAGGACAACTATGTATAAAAGTCGGACGAGGTACTTGCACTATAGACGAAAGCTGTTTTGTTCTTTTCAATACCGGACAGGAAATAATTGATTCAGACAATGGCCTATTGAGCACAGTAGCTTTTAAATTAGGACCTAAAGGAAAGGTTTTTTACGCAATAGAAGGAGCTGTATCGAATGCAGGATCAAGCATTAATTGGCTTAAGGAAAAACTTCAAATTAATACAGAAATAAACCAGAACGACAGCACAGCAGAGGTTCTCAGTACATTCTGGGGTGATACATCTCTGATTTCATCCTCAACGGTTACCACAAGCAGAGCAATTACAGGAAATAGTAAAAGAAACGAGGTTTTATTCGTCCCCGCTTTTAGTGGTCTGTATTCACCATATTGGAAGCATGATGCTCGCGGGTAAATTTGAAAGTTTGTTTAATTTATTGCACTTAAATACAATTTTTTTTCTTTTAGGCTACTTTTGGGTTTGACCAATCATACAACGGCAGAAAATATAACACAAGCAGCTTACGAAGCAACAGGCTTTCAAATTCGAGATATCTTAGAGGCTTTAAAAAGGGATACACCTACTTGGGAATCTTCTAATAAATTACTTGTTGGTGGAGAGTTTAGCGAAAATAATCATTTCATGCAGTTAATAACAGATGTTATAGGTTTAACTTTAGGTAGTAATATTGATATTGACTCCAAAAACGTTTTTAATTTTTTAATTTTTTAGAGCGTCCTCAAACAACATCGCCCTCATGCTTGGGTGTAATGTTGGCTGCAGGAATTACAATGAATGTCTTGTCTATAGAAAATGCCCAAGTTATGTATATGCCTCCATCAGACGTATTTTATCCAGCTACTACCCAAAATAGTAATTATTCCAAATATAACTTGCACTTTCGTGTAATAATAGTATTACTTTTTAGGGAGGGAAATTTTGTACAGTCGATGGGATTATGCGATTAAGAAATGCATAAATTGGAACAATTTTGAAAGTTATGATAGGGAAATGGCAGTATTTTCCCAAAAGGAAAAGGATCCTAATTATGTTGTACGACGATCCATTCCAGGGACACTCTTTCTGACCTCTGCATTTGTTCTACTGTTGATTGCGAGATTTATGGAAAGTCAAAATATTACGTAGACTCTGATCACATCTAGATAATTTATCAGAGAAAACTGCTAGTGATGTTACGTACAAATAAATTTATATGTCTAGTCAGAGTTAAAGTTCCACGTGAAGGCATTTTTTAATGTAAAAATAATGTTGGCGAAATAGTAGTAAATTAAATTATTATGGTCAACCTTTTTTTTACTGGTTGGTTGATTCCGGTGGATGAAACAGTGTGAATTAAAAATAAATGCATACATATGTATATAAGAAGTATATCAGGAATACTACACAAAAGAAGCATCGCATAGCAATATGCGTTGTTATACAGCGTGCACTGCACTCTTTAGACTTCCTTTCCGTAATGGTTGCAGTGCTTATAAACTTGGCCAAATATAATATATATGTGTACATATCAGGATTATATATTTCTCCAGAGGTGAAATTTATAACTGGAACGCTGAACAAAAATGAAAAAATCAGAAATTTGAATAATAAATTTAAATTCCTTGATTTTTATTTATGCACATCCCAAAAACTATAAATGAAGAAGGCTTTTTCCTTTAGCAAAACCGCTGGGTTTCTTTGATTATGTTGGATAGGCCAAAAGTATGGAAACCACACAGGTTTTGTACTTAACGCAAAAATGGAAAAGCTTTTAAGTTAGAAATCACTCAAAATTATACAGAATATTCTATATTATTGTAATAATAAAAGTAAAAGTTTTATTAAGGCTTGGGGTTTCCCTAGGAATAATTCAAACTAAAACACCACTCTTTTATACTAAAAACTTTAATTGCTTTTCAACTTAACTTGGACAACAAAATTAATTTAACTGCTAACAACTCTTTCGATCATTAGGCTTTTTATTTATTTAATCATAATTACTCGACTCCGACCTAAGAACTGAGCAACCTGATCTAACCAATCAGCCATGCCATAGATGGCATAAGAACTAGATGTCGCATGCAGTGCCAAAAAAGTATACAAAATTTATACGGCTGGGTGGTCCATTCCGGAATGGACCACACCATTTGAACTGATGTATACGTCGAGTGATTCATATTTTTTCGTATCTGAAGTATTGAGGAAGTCGATCAAATGTATACAAAACTGCTATTATAAAAACACTTGCTTTCGGCATACTCTAAAACATGTTATGAAACATGTTATGAATGAATACCCATTTCACAATATGTATACTCAGCTCTAGTATGCTATGCGACATCTAGTTCTAGTGCCATTTATGGCCATGCTCACCTCCACTCAACCATACGGAAGCGACTTTTACCCAGTGACCAGCGCAATACGTTGCTATTATATTCACAAAGTATTACGTGAATCACTGCCGTCAGCTGGAAGCCCCAATACCGTATGCAAACAAACAATAAGCCCAGCTGAGTATTCCACTATGCGAAGTGAATTACTTAACAATGACTCAATGCCTAATCACAAACAGCAGTAGATGCGACAGTTTTTAAGTAAACAATTCGCAATCGCCAAGCATTTCACAGTGCGAAGTAAAATGCTTAGTTATTGCAAATCGCTTAACTACCTGTACACCTGCTGCTGGCTCGAGTTGTGGTGTCACAATTCCGCCAATTGAATATTGGGCCACGACAGGCTTTACATAAATGGTCACACTTTCACTTTGACAAAAGCAGAGTACGAAAATGCTCACTCGAAAGAGCGCTCTATAAAGCTTTTTGTAAAATTGCTCCCGCTCGCGAGCCTGAGCCAAACAAATTTAACTTAAACGCTCTCGTTTGCAAGCCTGAGCAAAAAAAAAAAAGAGTTCTTAAATGCTCTCGTTCGCGAGCCAGAGGCTTAGGCTTTTGAGCGATGATGATACCGCTCCAGCTCCTCATAATAAAAATGATATGATATACAACAAGCTTTGGGTTTTTTCACTATGTTTACTAAAATTTTACTGAAATAATCCAATGCACTGCGTGACTTGAGCAAAAATGAGCAAGGGATTGTGTAATCTTAGGTTATATAGCAATATAATCTAAGGGTGTAATCAATAGAATTTGTTGTTCATGCGCATTTGTGCGAACAAATAATTCGCGAATCTCACAGGGATATAACGGCTCGGGCTCGCGAGCGAGACCGTTTAAGTAATTTTGTTTTGGCGCCCGCATTAGGAGACCTCGCGGGTGAGCCTTTCGTATCCTCGAAATATGGAAAATATTCATTTCTGGGGCAAGATGTTATAACTTCAAAAGATTCGACGTTCGACAATTTATCGATAGTCGGTATGTTGTAACACTTTCGACAGGCGATAATTTCGATAGAATATCACTAAGTTTTGCTGAGAGTAAATTTACTCACTCGAATCTATCAATTACCTTGCAGGACCCAATAGTGTGCAGGAGCGTGCCTTCCGTCCCCCTGGCAACTAATGAGATCGAGCCGTGAAGTAAACAAGTGTCCACATAAAAAAAACAATTTAAAAATAAAATAAACACAAGAAAAAAAACTAAATAAAAAAGTGTCTAACATTTATATTAACTTAACAATACATTCTTCAAACTTGAAGTTATAAAACTTGTTTAAAATACACAACGTTTCACACCGAAATTACGAATATCAACCAATAAGGCATCCACGATACTAGCTCTCGTCAACTCGCCTCCGTGCCCGACGACAATCTAATCTATGCAACTCATGGCTATTTCAATTTCTACCACACATTTCCCCTTTCTTTCTTGTTTGCAAACTAATTACCAATGTTAAGAGGATACTTGCACATGCATTATTACTACTACTACTGCATACCTAAGGTATTCCTTTCCATGCATAATCGTTAACCATGCCGACATGCTAAATATCTTATATACCTGCGCCAAGGCGCCAGGATTCTTGCTACTTCTTAACTATCGAAATACGAAACACATATTCGCATTTCCTAGGATCATGAGATCCTTTATTGCTAAGCCATAAATTGCCAGATGTTATTATCCACAGAGACGAGAAGACTTGGATAGTCTTAAAGATTTTACCAAGGTCGGCGGGTTTTCCCGACCATTATTGAATATAAAATATTCCCATACTCAGGAAAGGACGGATTTTGGTTTTTCCTTCTTTACCTGTTACACTTGTAAGAATATTTCTTGAATTCAAAAATCAATAAGGCAGTACATTTTGTTGGGCATATCCATAACATAATACCGCTACCTTAAAAATTTTCTTTTGTCCCAGTAATTAATTATTTCTTCGACATTTTCATTATCCTCCACAAATAAAGCCACTGCTCTTGAAAAATTCATAAATTTCAATTTTATTATTATTAAAATTTATCAACAACTAGAAAAAGAATCTATAAATGTCATTTGTGCTAGGGGAAAAAATTCGGAAATAATTTCGAAACAAGCAAAATCGCCTGTCGAACGAAAATCTTATAACATACCGCCAGAGCGAAATCATGATCGCTTTCGATGCCAAGTTATAACATGTCGCCAGTGGTAACCCGAAAGACAGAACGTGAGATCGGTTTACTATTTGTAAGTTCTGTTAAGAGGTTTTCTTTCAATTTTAAATAAAAGTGGCTGCAGAAAAGTACTTTAGCAATAACTGAAAGTTACTTATAGAGAAAAATTTTGAACACGGACTGAAAAAAATAGAAATTGTCAAGTTCGATACTTTGAAAGGAACAATCACCAAAATTATAAAAAACATGGAAAGAGCAGGGAAGGGTGGAACTTGCTCCAAAATCTGAAAGAACCTAAGAAGACAACCAAGCGTGTTGATAACATTATAAAACGACTCTCAGTAGAAGATCTCTTTAAAATTGCTGACGGCATTAGCAAACTAGTACATGAGCAAGATGCTAATATAAGGAGGACTATTAGACGAAGGCTAAATGGAATGTGCATATTTGGGCATCATGCGGCAAAAATACTGTTGATATTCAAGAAAAATAAAATGTTGCAAATTGCATTTGCAAAAGAACATAACTCGTGGGCAGAGTAAAAATAATAACATCTTTTGGAGCGATGTTTAAATTTGTTGATTCCGACGGGTTGAGATATGTGCGACACGTCCAAAAGGTGACAGATATGGTCATAAATACCATATTCCTACTGTTAACTATGGCGTAGGATCTATCATGGTCTGGAGATGCTTTTCGTCAAGAGGAATTGGACCAATTTTTAGAATTAACGGTATTATGGATAAGTATATATATAAACATAAAGTATAGAGACATTTTGGACTACGTTATGCTCCCGTGCGTTGAATGGAAAATGCCTCTTCAGTACACATTCAAGCAGGATCGGGATCCCAAACACACGTCAGGAATAGTTTCACAGTGGTTTCAACACAATAATGTTAGTGTTTTGTCATGGCCAGCCCTAACCTAAACTCCATAGAGAATCTATGGGGTGAAGGGAAATTTCATGTAAGGGACCCATCAAAACCACTACTGAGCTGTGGGAAGTGGTAAAACGAGAATGGAAGAGCATTACACTGGGTACATGTAAAAAATTAGTGAGGAGCTTGCCACGAAGATTTCATGAAGTAATAAAGTTAAAAGGATTCGGTATAAAGTATTAGGTACAAAAAATTATTTAAATAAGCGATTTTCTATAAAAAAAAAAACTTCCATGTATATTTTTTATAATTAATTTTACTTCTTTTCTGAGTTTCCATAGTTTTGTCAACGACAAAATGTGATTATATTATATATCTTATATTCATCTATATAAATAAAAATGAAATACTGTTCGTTGGTAATCGCATCACTAGAGAACGGCTCGCTAATTGTTTTGTTTAAATGTTCGTGATAGGTTTTATAGAAAGAAAAATTGGAATCGGCAATCCCTTCTTGGCGTTGCCATACGAAAATTTCGTTTCTGTATAAGTAAAAATGATTTGTGTTAGTTGGTAATAGCATCACTTGAGAACGGCTAGACGGATTTGGCTAATTTGTTTTTTCAAATGATCGTAAAAATCCGAAGAAGGTTTTTAGGGAATGAAAAATTGGAATCGGCAAGCCCTTCTTGTTGTTGCCATACAAAACTTTGGTTTTCACTATACGTCGACGTGGAAGGCTCAAATTTTGTAAACGATGTTTTTAAAAAGATGTAAAGTACATTGACAGTTTTTGTACAGGAGATGGACCAAGTGCTGCCCAGAATGAACACTTAGTGCATTTTGTTCTTCAGGCCAACACTAATCTATAAACAGAAGCGCATCAGTCTGTCCGAGGAGTCAAGAGTCATCCCCATCCTCTGAGGAGAAAATCAAAATTCGGGCTTCGTCTGTCGCCCCGACATTAAGTTCCGCACCCAACCCTCTAGGTTTGGGAGCACCTTGAATGAAGATACGAGAGTCCAAATAAAGCAGATACGTATAAGCGGATGACGCGAGACTCTTAAAAAAATACGTTAATTTATTTCCTCCCGAACTAATAATTTTTTATTTTTTTTATTTTTTTATTTATACATTATTGCAAGAAACTTCTTGGAGGTACTCCCTCTTCTAGGCATCATTTGGTCCATACCAGTGTTTCCAATTTAGCTACTTCGTGGCTAAATCTACCTACCAAGAAGGTAATTTAGCTACGAATATTTTCATTTTGCTACCGGTAGCAATTTACCGACCATGGGCTCATTTAGCTACCGAACGGTGGTTAAAATTTTCATTTATTTCGACCATCAATATTTTACCAAATTGTGAAAGAAAATTGTATGCTACCTGTACCCAAAATCTAAGCTGCTAAAAAGTTTACTTCTGGCACTAATTGTATTGGCAATGCTGTAAATTGTAATTGTATTTACTTTTTTTGCTTGTTGCATTGCTACAGAAATGCAGGCAAGAAACTGTAAAGCTGTAAAATTTATAGACACAGTGGATACTGGAAACAATTTATTTAAATAATTGTGTCAGTTTGTTATAAATCGTTGCCTTTACCTCATTTCAATGCTGATATAGGAAAATATTTAGCTTTATGAATATTGTTAAAAACAAATTCGGAACGAAATGAAATTAAAAACTTTAGGTTCAATCCTTTCGATTTGATTTGGGTTACAAAAGTATGGTAAAAGCTGTGATGCGTATGAAATTCCTGTTCTTGTTGTTAAAAAAATTGGCACTTTAGAGACTTAAGTAGTGAGTACATATGTAAATGTTACAGAAATGTTGAAAGATCTTATCCAATGAATTACTTATTTGGATTTGACTTCTTTGACTTTACAAGAAATAAATATTTTGGTTAATATAATATTATTTTTTTAATTGAACGATTATTAATTGATAACACGTTAGTTGGTTTATTAATTTTCCTTATATTCCCCCTGAACGTGTTGACATACATATAGATGTGCATACACTGTCGTTAGTGGTTCATTTTTTAAATCAATTCGAAAAATTAATTTTATATCGATTTCGATGGGACCAGTGTTGCACTTTTTCTGGCAGCGGAGAACTGAGAGCACTGAAGACCATGAACATACATATTTCTGTCATATTCCTTGTATTTGTGGGCACACGGAGCTGTCAAACGTAATAAATGTTCTTTATTGATATAATAGAAACAAAGTTCTTCTTAAACTTTATGCTAATTACCCAAATAAAATGTCTCAATTCATTTAATTCCAAAATTTCACAAATAATCGCGACAGTACATTTTGACAGAGCAGATCACAATTCAACTTGAACATGTATTCGGAACACCGACAAAATATTCAGTGCAAAGTAGGGAAAGTCAGTGCAAACCTCGTGTTGCACTTCTGCTATAAAAATTGTCCCATCGAACATTTTCAGTGTTGCACTGAAGTCCCATCGAAATCGACATAAGTAAAACTTTAGCTACCATTTAACTAGGAAAAAAATATGAGTTTAGCTACCAAGGAGCTGGGAAGTAGCTAAATTTAGCTACAAGTGTAAACTCAGAGTTGGAAACACTGGTCCACACTCTGTCAATGTCAGTAGTACACTACATCAGACCACTTTTTGCACTGAAAAAAAGTTGACTTCATTCTGGGCAACTTTTGTACTGAAACCATTTTCTAACCAGACCACTTTTTGTATTGAGAAATGGTTCAATTTTATCTTGGGCAACAATCTCGCTCTAACAGCCGTCTTCCAGGGGATGACGTCATCTTGTAAGCTGTTCAAGCTCTTGTCTTAGCTGATTTTTTATTAAAATTATTATTATGCTGGCTTTTGCTGGAATCGAACCGAGAACGCTTGGTTTTGTAAAATCCGAGGCGCCATGGAGGTGTTGTGTGAATGTTCTTTAAACTTGCTATATACGCTTCGAGTTGTGGGGACAGAGGCATCGGGACACTTGTGCAAGCCTGGACACACACACACCCATACACACACACACACACACACACACACACACACATATATATATACACATCCATACACACATATACATGCACACACACATATATGTGTATACACACACACACACACACACACACACACTACGTCATACCAAAAGGTTTTCTACCAGGCGATATTCAGTACCATGTTATTAAATTAGGAACAACAACAACTAGGTATATTGGCTTAGATAAGAAATTGCCTAATTTTTTGATCTTCAGGTGCAATGCTTCTAATTTGATTCATTGCATAAACAATTCATACAGCTGAATAATGTAAACAAAATCGCAGTCGAATAATGTAAACAAAATTCGCACAGACCCGAGTAAAGTAAACAAATTGAACGATTCCCAATTTCTTTAGCTGGAAAAAAACAACAACTGATAAGTTGTCTTAGATGAGTAGTGGAAGTTATATATATTGCCGATAAAAAATCAACAACAACTATAGCGTAAGTTGTTGTCTGTACGTATCTTTTATAAACAAGAGTGATCATGATATTCGATATCTGAAAAGAGATCACGGTTGCTTAGGATGGTAAGAATGGAAATTAAAGCCTAGAAAATTTTCGCTGTAGGGGTGTGCGTGTACTGAAAAGTCTTATCAGAAATCCTCTACGGGCTATGGTTTTCGTGATATTAGCGATCATACCTTTTATGATGTAATTCATATTACTAATAATTCAAGTCTAGGCTATTTTTTTTGTAAGCATTAAGTTGAGAATTGGTTAAATTAAGATCTTTGATGAGCTATAATATTAATGTAGGATGATGTGGCGACTTAGATGAGTAATGAAAATTGTATAGGTGCAGCCTTGTTAGAAAATTTTTGTCTTCAAGTGCAATGGCATGACTGGTAATTTTATATCAAACAAACTCGCATAGGGCTGGTTTAGACGGTGTAGTTTTTGCGTCGCGTGATCGGTTATTCTCTTTTGTTCAAGAAGGGAAAAACTTGCTGTGCGTTAACACGGTATAGTTTTTGCGCGGCGCGCACGAAAACAAGAGCAGTTCTTTAATCGCTTATTTCGTCGTCTACGACATTCTTCTCTGGGTGGCGTTCACGTTAACTGGAAATTATTTGGACTGGTAATATTTTTAGTAAATATCTTGCACATTTTGATAGGTATGTTTATTAACATATAATAATTACATTCAAAACTCAAATAATAAAAAAATTATTTAAATTTTAGACATGAATACGAGTTCTAGCAGTGAAGAAGATATGGAAATGGCTTTGAGTTTAGAAAATGCCGCCCTTGCTTTAAATGCTTACTCAAGCAGCGATAGTGATGATAATTTATTTGTTACGGGCTTACTAAGCGCTCAAGCAGCGATAGTGATGATAATTTATTTGTTACGGGCTTACTAAGCGCTGCCTCTGATCTTCTCCAACTTGCAGGAACAAAAAGGAAAAGAAAATGTTGGGTACAACCGTGGAAAAAGCGTGATAACACAACAACAGTTTTTCCACTAATTGGCGGTCCCACCTCACGTCATTATATTTTTTCAACACAATACTTTTAAAATGAAAATCTCAATTTAAAAAGAAAAACTTCAAACAATATTTTTACTGTCAATGGTCTAAGGTCTAAGCTTTCACAAATTAAAATCCCGTATTAAAATCACAAAACACAACAATCACACATAACATTTCCACAGCAATGGTTCACACTTCAATAAATGAATATCCCGAATTAATAATTGCAGCACACAATATTTTTCACCGAAAATGGGTCATTGAATGATCAGCTGATGCTAAAAAAATTTCCTGAACTCCCCCGAATGCAAAAACAAGTGAAAGAGAAATTGATAAAAACTTCATGATCGTGCGCGATGCTCAGTCGCTGTTCTGTGCGCGCCCTCCCCCATCTCCGCTCATCCCGCTCTCCTACGATTTTCGTGCGCGGCGCGCAAAAACTACACCGTCTAAACCACCTCATAGCCGAGAAAAGTAAACAAGTTCAGCGATTTCCTTGTGTCTATTGGAAAGTCTTCCGCTCAGTAAAAATCTTATCAGCAATGCCGCTTCATATTTATATCCTCTAAAGTATCATAATCCGAAATGGTGTTGTATCGATAGTGCAATAGTGAAGACTGGGTTAATATAAGTTAAAAGCTTTGGTGGATGGTATTTAGCATCACATAATTCTAGTAGGATATAGAAGCTTTGGTTAAGACCGTGGCTATGGTCGAGAGCGGTTAGCGTTATTTGCTTATTTATAAATCTTACCATGAAAGCATTAGGTTGGTTGAGAGTGGACTAAATTAAAAGTTTTGATGAAAGAAGGTGGTATGATTATATTAATTTAGTTTTGGATAAGTAGTGGAGTGCTGTAATATGTCTCGCTCTAACACATTAGGTTGAGGTGGACTTGATCATATACATGCCCTATTGGAGCTTGGTCGTCTGCTTTATATACTATGAGTATTATATGGTTGCCTGGAATTATCAGGCTTGTTGCTCAACGGGGCTATATAACTTGTTGGCTGAGATCATTAGCGGCGGGTACCACACCTTTGTAGGAAGATATTGCTATGATATTAACATAGTATGATATGTGGACTTAGATGAGTAGTGGAAGTCGTATGGGTGAAGTAAAAACCTAATTTTAGGTGATCTGGTATAATGGAATGACCAGTGTTGCAATACGAAATCTTTCTAGAGTAACTTTTTCGCAAAGTTATCCTTTTCTGGTTAGGCGATGAGAGTTCGACATCAAAAATCTCATGATATTTCTTACGGAAGTCCAAATTTACTTTTGCAATTATCTCGTTTTAAGACATCATCATCATCTCTTTTTCTCTAATACATATGCTTGAGGTGGATTTGGTCATATACTTACCTGCTTGGAGCTTGGTATCATCAGTTGTTTGCTTTATATGCTATGAGTATATACATGTTGGCTTTAGGTTGAGAGTGGGTTAAATTAAAAGCTTTGATGATAGAAGATAGTGCTATGATATTAAGTACTGGAAATTGTATGGGAGCAGTAAAAGAATAATTTTTGGTTGTCAGGTGTAATGACATGGCTTAGCAGGTAATTTGATATTACCTTTTACCAAGATCATGGCGGTTGAGATTGGGTTAAGTTTAGTGGTGCTCGAAGTTTATTTTATGGGCGGTGGGTGTGCATAATATAGTAGGAAGCTTTAGTGAATACCATACTTTTCAACCATCTGACTCTATCATACACATCTGTGTCGCTCTAACATTACTCTGTTCATACTTGAGGCGGTTATAATTGCTTGAAATTATCTTATTCATATTGGTCAATGAGGAATTCCACAGGTTTTGTTTACAATTCGTTATGTTTTTTCGGGTCTGGGATTAACCAATATTTTGAGAATAAATTAAGTTTGGTGATGCTTGAAGTTTCTTTAATGTGCGGTGGGTGCGTATAATCTAGTAGGAAGTTTTAGTGAATACCATATCTTTCAACCATCTCGCTCTAACACACAACATCTGCCTCGCTCTAACATACATGCTTGAGGTAGACATGATCGTTTACATGCCAGCTTGGAGCTGTGTGTTATCAGTTGTTTGATTTATATGCTATGCCTGCCTGGAATTATCATGTTTGTGTTGGGCTGGTATGTATACTTGGTGGATGAGAGCTTTAGCGACAATATGCCATCGTTTACTTGCCAGCTTGGAACTTGGTGATATCAGTTTTTTGCTTTATATGCTCTGGCTGTCGGGGTTATCATGTGTGTTTAGCTGGGCTGGGGTGAATATATATCTGAAAATAGATCATGTGAAACTGCTGCGATATTAAATGTTAAATTTAAAGCTTTGATGAAAGAATGCGATGTTCTAGATGGCAACAAAATGAAAGTTTATAAGAATTTGGTAAGATTATGTTCTATAAAAAAAATCTAATAAGCAGAAGAAAATTGTATAATACTCTGGTAAGAGTATGTTCCATACAAAATCTAACAGGCAGACGAAATTTTATAAAAATCTGGGGGTCTCTATTGAACCACAAGAGACTTGATTTTTCACAGGTTTACCTGGTAATCACTCTTTAAAATTTCGAATGGGATCCTCAAATAAATGATAGTACTGCAGAGTTATCCATTTGAGAACCTTTTTCGCATAGCTCATCAGCTGCTTCATTACTCTAGATATCCATATATCCATGAACCTAGAATAGGGTGACCATATGCTATAGGCTATAGGCTATAGCTTTACAAATACATAGTGGTAAAACAAAATTTTATAAGAATCTGGTAACAGTATGTTCTATCCAAAATCTAATAAGCAGGGAACATTTTTATAAGAAATTGGTATGTTCTATACAAAATCTATGTGGCAAAAAGAGAATTGCATGAGAATTTGGTTAGTGGTTAGTGTCCTCTTGAAAGTGAGACTGTTAAGATGAATATTGAGGAGTTTATAAGAGAATATAATAACATTTTTCTCGATGAGCATAAGAAACAAATTTAACGTTGATATAACTTTTTAAAATTATATAAAAATATTGAGAAAGTTGAATCAAAATGTTATGAGCACCATGTAAGCTGGGCTTGGGCAAGAGATGATTCAACGGATTCAACAGTGTGAGTAATAAAACTTGTATTATAGCTAAAATACCATTTAATGAAATAGTTTGTTTTAATTGTATTATAGTCTAATATATACATTATAGTAAAATAAAAAAGTTAGAGGGAAACCGATTAAAGGAAGCCCAACCATTGAATGATACACTAAGAATTAAATGTTAATATTTTCAATTTATAATAAATTATATTTTATATATGGTATTCTTTTTATTCAATTTCCCTACTAAGTCCAGAGCTCCCGAATTACATTTGCCCACTATAGCGAGCTCCTAATCAGGTGGTTGAGCGTTTTACCCAGAATGCTAGGGCGGCTTGAGAAAAAACGTATACACCTGGGCTCGACCTTGACCCCTGACATCACATTTGAAACCGGAAGGGCGTTGTTGTTGTTTTTTTCCAGCTAAAGAAATTGGGAATCGTTCAATTTGTTTACTTTACTCGGGTCTGTGCGAATTTTGTTTACATTATTCGACTGCGATTTTGTTTACATTATTCGCCTGTACGAATTGTTTATGCAATGAATCAAATTAGAAGCATTGCACCTGAAGATCAAAAAATTTGGCAATTCCTTATCTAAGCCAATATACCTACCTACGTTAGTTGTTGTTGTTGCTAATTTAATAATATGGTACTGAATATCGCCTGATAGAAAACATTTTGGTATGACGTTGTGTGTGTGTGTGCGCGTGCGTGTGTGTGTGTGTGTGTGTATGGGTGTGTGTGTGTCCAGGCTTGCACAAGTGTCCCGATGCCTCTGTCCCCACAACTCGAAGCGTATATAGCAAGTTTAAAGAACATTCACACAACACCTCCATGGCCTGATGGTAAAGCGCCTCGGATTTTACAAAACCAAGCGTTCTCGGTTCGATTAAAAATCAGCTAAGACAAGAGCTTGAACAGCTTACGGGGATCAGCCAACCAGATGACGTCATCCCCTGGAAGACAAAGCGGGGGCTGTTAGAGCGAGACAGATGATGTGTTAGAGCAGATAGTTGCCCAAGATAAAATTGAACCATTTCTCAATACAAAAAGTGGTCTGGTGTTCCCATAGAAAATGGTTTCAGTACAAAAGGTGATCCAGAATAAACGTGGCAATTGGTCACTTTTTTTCAGTGCAAAAAGTGGGCTGGTGCTCTCATAGTGTAGCTACTAATGTCCTTTTAAGTTCAGAAATACGACCAATCGGGCAACTCCTTCGTAGAGTTGCCATACAAAAATTTCGTTATTAACTATATATTTGGGCACTGCCTGAGAACGCACCCACGTAGAGAGCAAGACTCTCCCACGCATATGATATGAACGTATGCACGCACGCACGCATACACACACAACAGCCTGAAACCCTTGATAACGGAATCGTGCGATCGAGTCAGATGATAGCTTAGATATTATGCATCTCTAACCACCCCACTCCTTTCAACCCCCACCACCCCCATCTAGGATCTATGTTATCGCTGGGCAACGCCGGCGGGCTCCCCTAGTACCATAATAAAACTTTGTATTTTGTAACATGACAATCATTGACGATATGCTGTCAAAATTTAGGGTGTTTTTAATTAAAAATCTTTTTCCATTTTAGCGTAAAATACATGGATCCACTTAAGACGTTTGGTTTGGTCACCACTGTATGTGAATCACATTTTAACTTTAAATATAATAAACGTGCGCTGGTAAAAATGTTGGTGGTTAAATAAAAAAAAAAAAACTTGTTGGTTTTTCTTCGTACTACTCGGTACATCCACTAGCTCAATGCCATAAATCGAAAGGAGTAACCTCAAGTTAGCTACAATAATTTTACATTTATTTATTTATTTATTCATCAGAGCCAGCAGGACAAAATTATTCCACCTGAATACAAAAAAAAAAACAAAAAATGAGTAGAAGTGAGTAAAAAAATAAAAATTAAATAAAACTAGCATAATAAATTATAATAAATTAACACAATTTGACCTTACTTTGTATCATCGCAATTTTCACTTCACTCAGTATTCCTACGATAACTTCAGCCAGACAAAATATGATATCAACACCTGATAAGAATCGCTGGCTGAAGTACAAGAATGTGGGAATGCTGAGTGAAGTGAATTTCCTCAAATTATTATTTTCACTCGCGGCAAATGTAATGTGAATTTGTTATTGTTCTAGCAAGTAATTTATTATTTAAATAACGTAGATGTAGAATAAAGTTAGTTATTATTCCAACCGCCGAGAGGTTCGCGTGTATTACTTTGTTTACCACTTAATTTTTCAGACAATTTGTTTGTGATCAGATCTACTCTATCATTAGTAACACTTAGACAAGACCAGGGCAAAAAAAGGCTTGTCTCTTAATATTTGGTGACACCGACTTGATCCAAGTAATACTTGTGACACGTTTCAATTGTTTTACAAATCTTCTCTACAAATCTCAACATAGTGCATCATGGATGAGCTTGCCAGGCAGGCAGCAAAAGATCAGTGGTGAAGAGATTCAGAGAATTGTGAGCAATTATCGGAAGGACCCTCTGGAAAGGAAAACGAAAACCATACTATGAAGAACGTTTACAAAGACTCGAAGATGCATGGACCGAGCTTAAAGCAAGAGACACTTATATCAGAAATCTGAAGAACCCGCCAATGGGTCATCAGTACTTCACTTCCGAAAATTACAAACTACTGGAAGACGTACATCTAACGTACAGAGACCATTTTTCTGAAAGGATTGCTCTGATTGTTAAAAAAACACCAATCATAAGGGATAACACTGCGGAACAAGTAACAAGTGACAGTACACTCAAACACGCTGCTGACGTGGCATCACCAAAAGGGCCCACATCGACGCAATTCACCGGTCCTATACTAAGGGAACCGCCAATACGAACTGAACTATATTATTCGTAAGGGTCCTAAGGAGACAAGGACGTGATGTAAGATCCCTGCAGCGATTATTGACCTCACTTAAGCTAGATAGCTCTCCTCGAAAACAATACTATGAGTTGAAGATGAACAACATTGACCTGTGGTGAGACATTCAAAATCAGGATCGCAACATATGGGAGCTACTTGAAGACCCTTCCACACAGGGTTATGATATACAAGAATATGCACTATTAAACACATGAATGCCTATCTGAACTTTCATTCAAATTAGGCGAAATGGCACCTATAGCAATGCGCTAAAATGACCTAAAATTACTTTGCCCAAGTTCGACGGCGATAACTTGCGTTGGAATCAATTTCATGATCTTTTTTCGCAATTAATCCACAGCCAATCCATAGCAAATTGCCAAAAAATGTTCTATTTAAAGGCTAATTTAACTGGTAAAGCAGAAGGCTTTATTAGACACTTCACAGTGTCTGAAAAAAATTATACAGCCACCTGGAAAACACTATAGGATCGGTACAACAACCCAAGATTACTGTTTGCTGCGTTAATCAATAAATTATTGTCTCAATCTTCTCAATCGAATGATCAACCATCAGCGTCATCCATCAAGGCCCTATATGATGTAACTCAAGAATGCTTACTTGGCTTGCAGATCTTGGGATATCAAAAAGTGATTGGGACCCCATATTGCTTCACATTCTAATTAAAAAGCTGAATAAAACCACCCATACTGATGGCCAGAACTCTCACCACAATGACCTCATCAGCATCGAAATTGAGCTCATGCGTATTGTGCAAGGAATCGCATGGGCTATTCGCATGTAAAACCTTTTTGAAACTCTCACCATTTAATCGATTTGATGTATTACGAAGGCATAATTTGTGCATAAACTGCCTCAGACCAGGGCATTCTTCATTAAATGCAGCCTTTGTGGGTGTAATAAATGCCATAAGAAACACAACACACTTGTCCATTTTGATTCTTTGAACAAATTGGAAACAAGTCAACCATTATCATCAAACAACAAACCGGATCTACGCTCAGCAAGGATACCAAGTGATAAGCTAGCACAGCCATAAAATACTGTAGCAGCAATCACGAAGAACCATACCAAGGGTTACGTATTTTTGAGTACAGCTATAGTAAAATTGATCAGTAATGAAGGACATATGATAGAATGTCGAGCCATTCTCGACTCCGGCTCACAGATACATAAATCTAGTCTATAGAATTGTCAAAAGAATGAATCTTATGCCGAGGGGTGAGGCATTCACAATTCAAGGTGTTTGAGGAAATAAGGCTCAAAGCCAAAAAAGGGTGAACATTATGATGCGGCATTTGTCTTTCCCAAAATTGTACCACGGCAACCAAATCAGCTGTTCGACATATCTACGTGAGCCATACCACAAAACATTAAGTTAGCAGATCCAAACTTCCATAAACCAGATGATACTGTTAGGCGCAGAATACTACCACGAACTGTTGTCTATAGGCTAAATAAAACTAGCAGGTGACTTACCGACTCTACAGAACACAGTTTTTGGATGGGTAGTGTCTGGTAAGACAGGACAAGGCTCACTTTATGGAGCTACATGTGGGATATGCAGCGAAAATGTAGAATTAAATGATACAATCGAACGATTTTGGAGGAAGTTGAGAGCAATAAACGGAGCCCTAACCCAATGGAAAAAAGGTGCGAGGTACACTTTAACCAAACGCAGATTCCTCTCTCTAGAAAGGAGGTTACATAGAGATGACTATTTGAAACAACAGTATATCCAATTCATGGATGAATATATTACATGTGACTATATGGAGGAAGTAGATGCTAGAACTCTGACGTCGCCATGTTACTTCCTCCCACATCATAGCGTATTAAAGCCTGAAAGTAGTACAACTAAGCTGTGTGTCGTCATTGATGCTTCAGCGAAAACTACCTCAGGGATTTCTCTCAACGACTTATTATACACTGGTCGAACTGTACAAGACGAACTATTTTCAATATTATTACAGTTCCGTATACCACGTTTTGTATTCACAGCGGACATCAAACAAATTGTTCAGAAATTAGGAAACACTAACTCTGTATAAAAAATGTTTATAAATTAGGAAACACTAACTCTGTATTTAGGATTACTTGAACTTAGAAAACGCTAAGTCAAGTATGTAAATAAACTCTCGTACTGAAATGAGGTTTCACTGATTCCAGTACTGGGATAGGATTAGATAGAGGATTTGAGCAGAAGACAACTATTAGATTATAATAAAAACTGAACTCTATTCATACAAATGTTCTACATATATATATATATATATAACAAAATTAGTAAAAGAAAACGGAAACAAATAATCAAATAAGTTTTTACTTTCATTCAATATTGCAACAACAGTCGGGTCACCGTACTACAAAATATTTATTTGAGCAACAAATGCAATTGCTTAGTAAGCAAAAACACAAAGGTGAATTTACAGCAATTCCGTGTAAGGTGACTGACCGAACAACTGCTCGTGAATTATGATGTCTTATATATCAAATTATTATTATTTCCTTTTTTTATGCTTGAACATCCTGGGCCCCTTTGAATTCGGTTGAAATGACTTCTTATCTGTCCGAGTTTGGAGATCATTAGATGTTTCGATTAGCAACTCATCATCTTTCATTGCACATCCATGTTGCATGGATAATATTCCAGTTCTATCTAGAGTTTTACGAATGATATCATTGCCACAGATGAACGTGGTATTGTATTTCTTATCTAGGCAAAAAAACCATTGATTGGGTGCAGCTAGTTTAATCTATATACTTGTTGGTTTTGTTATCCTTAACACGCATGTTCTAGGTAGTGTTCTACGTGCAAATAGTTCTACCTCGCAGATATTTTATGTCGGTGTCTTAATATGGAATGGACGCCGTTGTTCACATAAATGATAGTTTTTTCCAATGTCAAAATATTGCATTAACTCAAATTTGTTCATAAAATAAAACCGATCTCTGAACAGGTTCGTCATCAGGAACGCTGTTGCCGGAGCTACAGATACATATGTGTCATTCACTAATGTTCGCAATGAAATTAGTCGGTACAACTCAAAGGTTGTGGACCACACCAATGGTACAATGAGTTCAAAAATAATATAACCGTTCTGAAGTTGACATTGAATTTTCATTAGTTTATATACTAATGACACACTAATTTGGCCATTGAAGGTTGGTAGCTGGATTCCTGATGGCAAATTGTCCTTGATAATTGAAATTGCATTCGAAGTTGCTCAGGAAATATAATTAAGGGACTTGATCGTCCATGATGTGTATCTGTAACTACATCAAGAATAGCTTCTTGCATGAACTTGCATTCGTTAACAAGTGAGGCGACTAAATTTGAAAGAGTGTTGAAGGTCTGGATACTTATCTGCTGCTTTTGTTCTGAACTCATATTGTGTATTTTCTCATATGCAAGCTCCAGTGGTTCTTTTATCCTTTTTGTTTGTTTACATCTGTCTTCTTCAGACTTTGATCACATTGACGGTGGTTTCAAATACTGCTGTTTGATTTTTTATGAGTTCATGCAAGTGGTCTTCATTATTTTTTATTCTGTTAATAGTTTCAGTCATTCTCGATGTATATTCATTATCTAAAATTCCAAATAATTTGTTAGATATTGTACCAACTAGATCCAATGGTGATCTCTTGGCCCTTGGTTTTGTTGAATTGTTACTCTGGTCTTTCAGTAATACATTACTATTGTTTAATTCCTCAAGTTGATGATAATATTGAGATACTATTTCTTTCTATGTAGTAATCATTGTGAGTGATGGTACGAGAGAGACACTCTAAATGTTTTAGTGCGTCTTGAATAATGTTAATTGATGCCCAATAGCCCCTCAGATCATAGTAGACTAACAGAATCCAGTTGCTAGACGTTAATCTTGAAGCTCCTATGTTTTCAAAGTATATCCCGGCGTTACCGTCAAGTTTGTGTACCTCGACTTGAGTTTCTGACCAAACTGCCTTTGCAGAGAGTGGTAAAAGTAACATTGTTAATATGATGACCTTTAAAGCATTAATTGATTTCTGCGATTGCTTTCTTTTCCTTGTATTTCTAGACACTTCCTCTTCACCTACCTCCTCTTCATTCGAGTAACTATTTTGTCCTTCATAAACTTCTATCATTTCTAATTGATTTGATGTATCTGTGCTATCATTTAACTCAACTGGTAGAGGTGCTAGTTGATGTATAGCTCTACGAAATATTCCTGTGGCTGTTCTTACGTCAGCTACACGTATCTTTCCATCTGAACCCTGAATTATTTCCACGATTCTGCCTAATGACTATTTTAAGGGAGGAAGGTTTTTGGTCCTTCATGATTACCAATGTCCCTGGCTGAATGTTTTTCTGCTGATCCATCCATTTAGTTCTTTTCTGGAGTTCCGTCAGATATTACATCGACCAACGTCGCCAAAACTCATTCCGTATATGAGATACTAGTTCCCATCTGGCTAAAAATGAAATTTTCTGTTGTTCGATTACTGAATCTACTGTGGATGTCATTGGTTCTCCTATGATGAAATGCGAAGGCGTTAAAGCCAATAAGTCATTCGGATCTGATGATAGAAGTGTAAGGGGTCTCGAGTTAAGAATGGCTTCTATTTCCAATGTTACCGTACATAGTTCTTCATATGTAAGAGATGCAGATGCGACTGTTCATTGCAGAAAATATTTTGTTGATTTCACAGCCGCCTCCCAAAGCCATCCGAAATGAGGTGATCGGGGGCATCTATTGGCAATCTTTGTTCTTGAGTTGGTAGTGGATAATATATCACTAATTTCCTTTAATTTATTGCTGGCACCTATGAAATTCCGCCCATTGTCGCAGTAAATGTGTTCGCATCTTCCTCTTCGGGCTGTGAATCTTCTTAATGTCCCTAAGAAACCTTCTGTTGACAAGTCGGACACAACCTCCAAATGGATTGCCTTAGTGGCAAACAGCAGAAAGCAGCAATATAAGTTTTTTGAGGTCTCTTACCGCGAATCTTATAGTGTGTGTATACTGGGCCGCAGAAGTCCACACCACAGTTGATAAATGGACGTGCCTTTTGAACTCTGTTTTTTGGAAGATTTCCCATTTGTTGATGACATAATTTCGGCCGGATTCTCGTGCATCGGATGCAAATGCAATTGTTGACAACGGATCGTGCTAGATTTCTACATTGTAAAATCCAGAACCTTTGCCTTGCTATAGCCTGCAGTGCTTGCAGTCCAGCATGCAAATGTAACGTGTGTAAATGATTCATCAGTAACGTGTAATGAAATGGTCAGCTGGAAGTACTATTGGATGTTTCGTATCATATTCAATGTCTGCATTATTTAATCTGCCACCTACTCTTATGACTCCTTGTGTGTTAATAAATGAAGCTGCATTTTTTTAATTTGCTGTTTCTATGTACTTCATTATTTTTATGTAAGCTACGAAGTTCTTCTTGGAAGCTGCAGTTTTGCATTTCCTTCCAAATGACAATTAAAGCATCTTCGAATTCTCTTACGGTTAGAAATGATGAGAGTTGTCGCCTACGTCTTCTTTGTTTGAACATCTCTACACTTCTAAGGATATATGCCATGACTCGTTGCAATTTGTGAAAAGAGTTGCCATGATTTATAACATAAACTGGGTGCTGTTTACATTGATCTAGTGCGGTTACAGTTAGTTTTACTGTTTTTTCTTCTTCTTGCAACCTGATGTTTGTAGCTGTTTGCTGAGGCCACTGCATCTTTGATGTCTTCAAGAATGCTGGACCCTCGAACCAAAGCCTTGCATTTAGTAATTGCCCTACACGATATCAGCAGGGTTGTCCTTTGTGTTAACATATCTCCAACTTGTACCTTCTGTTAATTCTTGAATGGCCACTACTGTATTCGATCTCCCTTGATCCATGCTAAAACTATCTGTGAGTCCGTCCAAAAATGTATTTCATCGAATTTTATGTTCATGATGCTTTTTACATGATGTACTAATTGAGCAGCGAGCTTTGCGGCGCACGATTCTAATCTTGGAATTGTGATCGGCTTGACTGGATCTACCTTGTATTTTGCGCACAGTAACTTCACTGTCACCTTGCCTGCTTTGTCCTTGGATTTGATATATAATGCAGTTCCGTATGCCCTTTCGCTTGTATCTAAAAAGGCATGGAGCTCAATGTTGATTGTGGGTTCATTGCTAAACATGTATCTTGGAATTTTAATATCATTGAGTTTCTGTAATTCTGTACGGATTTGCAGCCATGAAGATTGAAGTTCACTGGGTATTTCATCGTCCCAGTCTAGTTTTAATTTCCATAATTTTTTAATAAACATCTTACTCATGACCACTACTGGATTTACTAATCCCAAAGGGTCGAAGATTTGTGACTTGTCGGCCAAAATTGTACGCTTTGTGAAACTCTTATAATTCTTAAGACATATCGTGATTGTAAACCAGTCCATGATAGGATGCCATACTAGGCCTAAGGTTTTTATGTGTTCACCTTCCACTTCAGAAAAGTTTAATTTGATCTCTAAATCTTCTCTTGGTATATTTTGGACCAATTTGGGGTGGTTTGCACACCACTACCTCAACTGAAAGCCTCCAGTTCTTAATAATTGTTTTAATTGTCTCTGAGTGTCTATTGCTTCATCTAACTCAATACGTCGTCAACATAGTAATTCTTCACAGCAGCTGCTTCCAACGGATAATTTCCTGCTTCTTCTTCAGGTAATTTTTGTATGCACTTTACTGCCAAATATGGTGCAGTTTTTGTACCATACGTGACTGTACATAGTTGATAATCTATAACTGTATCTGTCGGTTGTTTTCTCTACATGATTAATTGCAAATTTCTATCCTCCTCAGCTACCAAAATTTGTCTGTACATTTTGGAAATGTCAGCAGTGAAGACATATCTTTTGACACGGAACCTCATAATGATTGTACTGATATCTTCTTGAATCTTGGGACCATTTAACAATAAGTCATTGAGTGATAAGCTGGTTGTAGTTTTCGCAGAGCCATCGAAAACTGCTCTTAGTTTTGTCGTACTACTTGTTGGTTTCAAGACACAGTGGTGCGGAAGGAAGTAGTAAGGCCTTGTCAGCCTTTGCGGGTCTAATTCTCGCATGTGTCCAACCTGATGTATTCGTCTAAGAATTCATTGTACTGTTTCCTTAATTGTGAGTCCTGTGCCAGTTTTCGTTCGATGCTTATTAATCGTTTGAAGGCCAATTGCTTTGATTCACCTAACAATTTTGGATCGGTCAGGATTGGCAGATTTACAATGAATCGTCCTTCAGAACTTCGACACACTGTTGATTCAAAATATTGATATAATTTTTTGTCAGATGATGACATCATTGGTTTGTTCGGGCACCGTTCTAATTCCCAAAACCGTTGCAGTTGTGTCTCTAGATCAGTATTTGTGATTCCACAAAATGGTGTTATATAATCAACACTTGATAAATTGCGTAGAACTATCCAACCTAATGTGGTGTTTTGTAGCGTTGGCAGGTTCTCATTTATTCTGAGTTGACCATTCCTCATTATTTCCCCATACATTTCCGCCCCCAAAAGGATGACGAATAATGACGTCGCCATTTCCTATGTCCGTACAGTCAGTATTGCTATTTGTCCGTGATTTTTGCAAATTCTAATGGGTTTTTAGCTTTAAAGTGTGTTTTCTTCTTGCTCGGATTTTGTTATTGTACCTTTGATGTGCTTGAACTTGCATGATTAATTACTGTTGTTAATTCGGTTTTGAAGTCATCATATCCCTTTTTTACTATTTGATAGTAATCATTAGCAAAATATGGCTGACCGACAGTTGATGCATCGTATAGATCTCTAATTTGATCATCGTTTGCTTCAAATTCGGTCCACAAATCTTCTAATGCTTGAAGTTTACGGAAAACGCAAACAAATAATCAATATTCATTGTCAGCAATAACTGCTGACTTACAAATAAGTTTTTACTTTCATTCAATATTGCAACAACAGTCGGGTCACCGTACTACAAAAATATTTATTTGAACAACAAGTGCAATTGCTTAGTTAGCAAAAACACAAAGGTGAATTTACAGTAATTATGTGTAAGCTGAGTGACCGACTCGTGAATTATGATGTCTTATATATCAAATTATTATTATTTCCTTTTTTTATGTTTGAACATAAATGTACCGACAAATAATCATCAAAGACAACGAAAAAAGGTACCAGCTTATATTCTGGAGGAGGGACCCCAAGAAGCCAATAAAATGTTTCCAATTGCGTACAGTGACGTACGGTACCACACCAACGCCTTATCTGGCAACCAAATGCCTTCAGAAACTATTGAGATGCGGACTCAGCTGCAAGACCTACTCCAAGAAGCACAATTAAATTACGTAAATGGTGCGCTAATCACCCCAAACTGCTACAAGCTATAGCCCCAGAAGACCAAGAACTTTGCCTTGACTTTGAGAATGAAGAAGAAGATTAAAACATTGGGGTTAATTTGGTATCCACAAACTGATCAGTTTAATATCAGATCCTACCACGTCGAAGAGAATACATTAACAAAACGAATAGTTTCTTCAGATATTGCAAGGCTATTTGATCCCTTGGGTATTATGAGCCCCGTCGTAGTTAGTGCCAAGATTTTCCTGCAAGAATTATGGCAACTTTAATTCGACTGGGATGCAGCGTGAAGAGCCAACGGCTCTCAATGACATCAAGTTTGATAGGCATGTATTTGCTCATGAAACGCCTCATAAGATTTCTCTGTTCTCTGTATACATACGATCAAGCAACCAGGAAAGGCGGACTATAGTAAGATTGCTTTTGCAAAATCTCGGGTAGCTCCATTAAAAAGGAAAACTATTCTCCGGAATTAACATTAGCATTATCTATCCAAATCTTTGAAAGGTTAAGGGGGGATCTGAAGTCGCAGGATACACCGACATATTTCTGGATGGACTCCGAAATCATGCTCGCTTGGATACACTCCACTGCCTCGAATTTTCAAACTTTTGTAGCGGTATATACAAGAACGTTCCATACCGCAACAGTGGCGCCACGTCAGGTCAGCAGAAAATCTGGCTGATGCTCTATCTAGGCGTCTGACACCTTTTAAAATAGCCAAATGTACTACATGGTTCTATGGGCTTCCATTCTTGCATAAGGAGGCAATATGGCCAGCACCTTACGTCAAGAGTGCTCCATGTGATCTGGAAATGAGGAAACGTATGGCACAATTAATTAAACCCAACAACAGTCTTACTGTAAATATCGCCACTGATAATTTACAGCCGGTTCTAAATTCAACGATACACGATAAGCACTTTATATACCGGATTAACCATTGTAATTCCTTTAGAAGACTGCAACGTATTGTGGCTTATGTTTTGAGATATATAGATCATAGTAGACATCGACAAGCACAATGTTGTAATGTACAATCACTCACACCACAGGAAATGGATAATGTTCTTTACGCTATAGTAAGAGTAATGCAACAAGATGACTATAAGAATGAAATTAAACAATTAGAACGTCATCACGAGTTACAAAAAAATAGCCCGTTAATCTCATTGATTTCATTCGTAGATGACATTGGTCTAATGAGAGTAGGAGGTAGATTAGAGCCTCATAACTTTCGTATGATGCTAAGCATCATATATTACTACCCTATTCTCATCAATTCACGAAATTGTTGATCACGGTTATTCATCAAGAACACGTGCATGTCGCTCCACAGAATTTGCTCGCAATTAGTAATAGCCTCTCTCTGGCCCATAAAGGGGAAAACAATAGCAAGATCAGTTGTGAATAATTGTGTTTGGTGTACCAGACGAAAACCTAAAACCTTCGAACAAATGATGGAGAACCTACCGGCAGTTCGAGTGGAGCCAGATCGGCCTTTTATAAATTCAGGGGTGAATTTCTGTGAACCCATATTCATTATAATATCCGAGAGAAAAAAGACCCCAAAAGGCCTATGTGGCTGTGTTTTGTTGTTTTGCCACTGAGGCTGTCCACTTAGAAATTGCAAGTGACCTATCTACGGATAGCTTTATTGGAGCCTTAAAACGTTTTATTGGACGAAGGAGACATTCTAAAACCATTTACTGTAAGTATGCAACCCATTTCACTGGTGCGAGCAATAAGCTAAAGAGCTAGCAGACTCAATCCATGGAAGTAATGCTAAGGAAGGTATAGTAACAACATATGGTAAAAGGGGCATGGAATTCAAATTCATCCCACCTCGAGTCCCCCACTTTGGTGGATTGTGGGAGGAAGCAGTTAAGTCGACGAAGCATCTGCTTTTATGGGAACTGCAGCAGCATCTCTTACGTATGAAGAGTTAGAAGCCTTAATGGTAGAAATAGAACCCATTCTTAACTCCAGGCCACTAACAAAAATGTCGACGAATCCAAATGCTTTTACAGGGCTAACTCCGAGTCATTTCTTGACTGGAGAGCCGTTGAGTACTCCAATAGACTCAAGAACACAGCCCGTTAAGACTACACTGCCATAGGGGTGGAAATTAGTCAGCCGCTTGAAACATGAATTTTGGAGTTGATGGTCCCAGGAATACCTTAACGAATTGCTACATCGTTACAAGTGGAAAAGGCAATCACAGAACACCATTGTGGTCATTAAAGAGGATAATGTGCCTGTGATGAATTGGCCCTTGGGAAGGGTCGTTCGGACATCCAAGGGTGATGACTGCTTTATTAGGGTACCTGACGTAAAAACAGCGTCAGGGGTTTTTTTCGAAGACCGATTCACAAGCTCACTCCTTTGCTATGTCAGGAAGATCAAGCAAACGCCAAAACGCCATCAGAAAATAATACGGATTCTAAAGAAGAGGAAGGAGGACCTACCAAACGGAGGGCCAAGGGAACTGAAGATCGACAAAACGCCAATGAACCATCAACACCTAAGAAATCGTCAGAAGATGTACCATGAAAAAGAGCACGACATTCAAGCAACACTGCTGCACTATCTCTTTTTGTATCCTGCATGATCTTTTCGATAATATGGGGAAATCAAGTTGAAATAAAACAGTTCGAACCAAGCCTAGGAATACTGTATAAAGTGCCTTTACTTTATAGTCGCAGAAAAGCCAAAGGTTCTTGTACCTTGACTTGTGTTATGAGGTGTGCGCAGTACTTGAACCACCACACCAGGAGTTTGCTGAAAAGTAAAAAGATTAGCAACAAGATTGATAAGTAAAACACACCGCCGAACGTTTGTAAAAAACTGAGCCTCTATTTCTTTCCAATTCCGTTTTTTATACACTCAATTACATAAATATGTGAAAAATACAATTAGCAAAACGCTTACTCAGTAAAAAGAAACAAAATTTATCATCTACATAAATTCTCACGAGCCAGTGCCAAGAAAAACAAAAGTGTCATCTTGCGTATTCTTACAAGACACCGCGTCTGGACTGAATCTTTCTGATTTTCTTATCAGCAAATTCTTCTATGACTCGTGAGAATTTATGTATTACATTAATGCATTTTTTTGCATGAATTTTGTTGAATATGAATTAAATATGTTTTGGATGAACATTCTCCCCCGAATTGAATACCTAGTTCAATTAAGCCTCAAAATTGATGCTAAAGTCCGGCTCTTCGTTGTTGGAAGTGCTGACATAAGACCTTGGTGCAGGTTTAGGTTTCTTCTTGACAAAAGGCTGAAACATCGTTGCACGGAATTTGCAGCCAATGTAGAGAATGACGGCTGCGGCTAGTAGTAGTCCAATATATGATACGGCAAATTGATGGACATCATTTCCGAGAATATGACTTCTTGTTGGCAGTTCCTTATAGACTTGCTGAAGCTGTCCCTTGAGATCGTCTAGGTCTTCCCAGCTCGGATGATAACGGTAGGTGTCATTAGAAGAGAAGGGTGTCTGGGTTGGCATTATAAGTTTAGTCAAGTTGCCTGAAGGTGAATAGGACATCCTTGAAATTGTTGGGTAGATGTTGTGCCCTTGAATAGTTACAAGTTCCTGCTTGATGACACAGTCACCTTGAATTTTTAGGATACCGGCCGCCTTGAGTACTAGCGTTGTCACGTTGCTCCCGCACACAACATTCACTGTCGTTTCCTGCTTGAGGACATAAATCCATTCATTAGGATGGTAAAGTTGTATCCAATGTGGACCATCTCCTATTTTTATTACTCGACATGCGTGTGATTGTGGAAGCTGGTTAATCAAATCTATTTCACAAGCGCTTATAGTTGATCCCTTTCGATATATTGGATGTTTTTGTCGGCAAAGGTGTTTGTCTTCGGCTATGGATGTACAAGAATTCAGATCTTGTTCTGTAAGTGGGTAGTATTGGTCACGATGCAGGTTTATTACTAAGAATGGTGAGGATGGCTTAATTGTCAGAAAAGTGTTGTTGATCAATACTGGTACAGATATAACCTTAAAGAGCTCAAAATCTTCCAGTGCTAATAGTGGTAGCTTGATTTTGAAGATTATATGCCTTGTTGCAATCTTTCCTTCAATGGTCATTAGATTGTATAACGTTAGTGTATCATCCTGTGCCGTTGGAAGCCTCAGTGACAAGGGTATATGTTCCTTTATTGTAGACAGCTCTTTTCTTAGTTGCAGAGGCGATATGAGTTGTGGGTTGGTTTTCCCATGATGAGTGTCGATGAGCACATTCAATATTAATGATTGAATTCGCTGAAAGTTTAATGCGGACAAAGTTGCTTGAATCGTTAAGGATGTGAAGATTTCAGATATCCTTTGTTGATGAAGCTCTGCCTTTAAGCCGTTGATTTGTTTGGTTAGCTCATTGATGTGGAATTCAAGATTTTTGAATTGCTTATCTATGATTTGCTGGTTCCTCTTGATTACATTTACTGTCACATCTATGAGAGAAGTTTGGTTTTTAATCAAGCTTGTGATGTGATCCTCATTTTGTTGTATGGTGTCAATGGTTTCAGACATTTTTTCTGCATAGTTGGAGTCTAACACTCCGAATAACACATTTGCAATGTTACCTACGAAATCCAATGCTCCTCTTTTTACTCTGGTTGCGTTTTTCGGAAGTAACAGTTCATTATTTCTGGACAATTCATCACTTAGGTGTTGAAAGTGACCCACAGTTCTTAGACAGATATCCCTTTCCTTCATTAGATGACAGAAGTAGTTTAAGGTATTGGTGTAGTTTGCAAATACTTCAAATTTGCTCCAGTAAGATTGCATATCATAATAGACAATGATATTCCATTAGCTTGAGATTATGTTGGCTGTTCCCAAGTTCTCAAAATATATACCAGGCTGGGATTGAAAGGGCCGTAACTCTAGCGGAGAGCCTTGGGTTGTTGGCAGCATCAAACAAGTCATTAATAATGTAACTATTGCGCTGTCTAGTGACCGCCGAGCCCTTTTTCTTGGACTCGTATTACCCTTATTTGAGGTGTTTTCGTCTTTATCGATGTGACTTGAGTTATTACTGACATTGTTCTGCGTTTTGGAGATGTTTTGTCCATCATTGCTGTTACACTTGATTGGTTTTAATGAGTGCAGTACGCCGTCGACAGGCTTCGTTGAAGATTGCTCTTCTTCAACAGGAAGAGGTGCTAGCTTATGTATTGCTCGTCGGAGAATACCATTTGACGTTCGAACATCTGCCATTCGCACTAGACCATCATTGCCCCTGATGACATTAATTATACGTCCCAGTGGCCACTTCAAGGCGGGAGTATTGTCTTCTTTAATTATGACCATGTGGCCTGGTTCGATGTTCTGACACCGCTGTTTCCACTTATATCGGTGTTGAAGTTGACTTAAATACTCCTTGGACCAGCGGCGCCAAAATTCATTTTTGATGTGCAAGACGAGTTTCCAGCGAGTGATGCGGCTTGTATGCTGGGGTTGAGTGCTAGGATCGATGGAACTTGTCAAAGGCTCCCCAATGAGAAAATGCCCAGGTGTCAACGCCATTAAGTCATTGGGGTCTGAGGACATTGGGGTTATTGGCCTGGAGTTAAGAATCGCTTCTATTTCAACTACGGCCGTCTCAAGTTCTTCGTAAGTCAGTGCGACTGAGGCAATTGTTCTTTGCATCATGAACTTTGCTGACTTAACTGCCGCCTCCCAGAGTCCCCCAAAGTGCGGTGCGCGCGGAGGTATGAAGTGAAATTCAATTCCTTTCGAACTGCAAGTTGCTGCTATGGTATTTCTAGTCTTGTTATCTGTCATCATGTCCTTTATTTATTCTAGTTGGTTTTTGGCTCCTACGAAGTTGGTGGCATTGTCACAGTAAATGTTCCTGGGAGTACCTCGGCGTCCTATGAAGCGCTTGAGAGCTCCCAAAAAGCCCGCTGAAGATAAATCACTCACTACTTCCAGATGCGTGGCTTTGGTGGAAAAGCAACAGAAAACAGCTATATACGACTTTTGTGGTCTTTTCCCTCTGATTTTGAAGTGAGTGTATGTAGGGCCACAGAAATCAATTCCCACATTCACGATTGGTCGCGCTGGCTGCACCCTATCTGCGGGCAAATCTCCCATTAGCTGGGTTAAAGCTTAGGCTTTGCTTTGGCGCATTGTACACATCGTTGTACTACCGATCGGACGAGGGTTTTCCCTTTGATTGGCCAATATTTCTGCCTAAGTATGGCTAGCAATGCCTACGGGCCAACGTGGCATCTCTCTATGTGCGTGTCGTTTATCAACAGCTTAGTGAATTGATGAGAATAGGGTAAAAGCTGCGGGTGTTTAGCATCATATGATAAGCTAGATGCCTCTAATCGTCCACCTACCCTGATGATTCCTCTCTCATCCAAGAAGGGGGTAAGGCTAGACAGTGCGCTGGTCCTTGCCACTTCTCCGGATTGCCTTAAATGACAGATATCTCCATTAAACTCTTGATCCTGCATTTGTCTTATTATGGTTTCTTCCGCTTCGTGAAGTTCCTGCAGGCTGAGATGGGGTTCACTCATAGTTTCACAGGACTGGCGTCTGATCCTTGAAACGAAGCGGAGAATGTATGCCACAATTCTTTTGAGTCGAGCGAAGGAATTTCGATGATCCACTGAGTATACAAAGTGTATATCATCATCTGCTGTGGTGGCCGCTGCGATTGTGTGTCGATTCTCAGTACTGGATTTCGGCAGTCCCTTGATGTATGGGACTGGCCATGCCGCCTCACTTCCGTGCAGAAAAATGGGTCCGTAAAACCAAAGATTACAAGAGCTTAGCCTTTCTGGTGCGATTCCTCTTGATAAGACATCAGCTGGATTATCCGTAGACCCTACATGTCGCCATTGCTGGGGCACAGACAGTTGTTGTATCGTGGACACTCGGTTCGCAACGAAAGTGTGAAACGACGAGGAGGGCGAGTTTATCCAATTGAGGACAATTTCGGAATCCGTCCATAAGTATATGGTCTCATTTTTTAACGTCAAGTCTCTTTTAATCCGTTCTAAAAGCTCGACTGCCATTTTGGCTGCACAGAGTTCTAGTCTTGGCAATGTAGTTTGCTTTATTGGAGCCACCTTTGACTTTGCACATAGTAGTCGCACTATTACAACATCATCCTTATCAACAGCCCGTAGGTATGCTGCGGTGCCATACGCCTTTTCCGACGCGTCCGCAAAAATATGAATTTGCACAGCCTTTGGCACTCTGTGAGCTAGCACGTGTCTTGGAATTTTTATGCTGCTTAATGTTTCCAAACCTTCTCGGTATTTAATCCATGATGAGTGAAGTTCCTGTGGTAGAGCTGCGTCCCAGTCTAGCTTGAGCGTCCATAGCTTCTGTAGAAATATTTTTGCTATTACTACAACTGGACCCATTATGCCTAGAGGGTCAAAAAGGTGTGCGATTTCGGAGAGTGGTATGCGCTTTGTGACCTTGTCCTTATTATTCCATGATGGTCTGATTTGAAACTCATCGGTTTTAGGTAGCCAAGTCAAACCAATTGTCTTGATGTCTTCCTCAGATTTATTGGTGAAATCTAATTGTAACTCGCGATCTTTTTCCGGTATATTCTCCAGTAGTCTTGGGTGATTTGAGCACCACTTCCTCAATTTGAATCCTGCTGAGTGAAGGATGAACTTCAATTGGTCTTGCATGGCTATGGTGTTTGTCAGACTGTCTGAGCCGGTAAGCACGTCATCAACATAAAAATCGTGAGCTAATGCCTTGGCGCCAAGGGGGTATTCTACAGCTGCTTCTTCTGACAACCTTTGAAGGCATTTTGTTGCCAGATAAGGAGCACATGTTGTGCCGTAGGTAACCGTTGACAGTTTGAAGCATTTAAGCCTTTCATTGTCATTACTTCTCCACCATATTAGTTGAAATTTCTGGTCAACCTCCTCAACTTGTATCTGCCGATACATTTTTTCTATATCGGCGGTAAAGACGAATCTTGGTATCCGGAATCTCAACAGAATTGAGAATACATCATCTTGAATAGTTGGCCCCGTGTATAGAATATTATTGAGAGAGAGGTTGGATGACGTCTTCGCAGATGCGTCAAACAGAGCCCTGAGTTTGGTGGTAGTGCTGTCAGGTTTGATCATACAATGGTGAGGTAGGAAGCAGTAGGGACGTTCGATCTGATCCAGTTTGACTTCCTTCATATGACCGAGGTTTATGTATTCATTCATAAATTGATAATACTGATCCTTCAGCTCTGCACTTTTAGCGAGTCGTCGCTCTAGGGCCACAAAGCGTTGGAAGGCGACATCCTTTGATTCTCCTAATTGTTTGGGATCCTTCTGAAATGGCAATCGTACAATGAAGCGACCGTTGGAGTTTCTTTTTGTAGTTTGGTTAAAATGGCTTTCGCAGCGTGTTTCTGCAGCTGTGAAGTTGTTGGTGTTAGTTGTTGTCTGCTCCAATCTCCAGAATTTCTCTAGTTGTTGGTCCATTTCTTGCTCTTCGAGGATTGCACATGTTGCCTGAGCTTGAGTTTCGTTTGTAATCTTGCCACCTGCTGTCCACCCGAAGGCGGTATGTTGAAGTGTTGGTAGTGTCTCGCTTAATTTGATTTGTCCGATGTATATTATTGTGTAGTATAGCTCCGCGCCGATCAAGAGATCTATTGATTTCGGTGTATTGAAGTCAGGATCGGCGAGTTGAATATTATTCGGAATGGGCCATTTCGATATGTCGATCATCTGTGTCGGCTGAGGAGATACTATGCGTGGCAAGACGTATGCCTCCAATCTTGTGTTAAATACATTGATTCGTGATTGCAATGCTAGACTCACTCTGCGTTGGGCTCTTTGTTTTCTTTGCCCGATTCCTTCTATGCACATTGATACGGGAATTTCCATTAGTCTCAATTTTTTGGCCATTTTTTCAGTGATGAGATTTACTTGCGATCCTGAATCTAAGACCGCTCTGCACTCAATAGCTGGTCCGTTTCCACCACTCACCTTGACCAAGACTGTGCTTAAGAGTATATATCCCCTTGTTGTTGCTGCCGTTTTGGTTGTTAGTGATATTGACGTGTCTATTTCCGGTGGACTTGTCACAGGCTCCTTCGCAGAGCGGTTGGTGGATGCTGATTGTCGGATTGATGCCAGCACCTTACCTGAATTTTCGTTGACCTTCTCTATTCTGTGAGTTTTGTCTGGAGGATGCAACAGTGTATTGTGCTTACGAGAACATCGTGTACAATTGCCAGAGGGACAGGCAGTTAAATTGTGTCCCGTGCTCAAGCAATTGAAACAGAGTTTTGCGGCCTTCACGAGGCTGATTCTCTTTTCTGGTGATAATTGCAAAAAACTTCTACAAGCAAAAAGCTTATGATCACCTTTACAAGCTGGACAAGTTGTCCCTGTGTTGGTTGTCGAAGCTAAAGACTTTAATGTATGGAGTCTCCTTTCCTCTATTCCTCTGCCCTTGCTCCCAAGCGCTTCCAATGATTGAAGGCGAGTCTCTAGGAAGTCTAAGAAAGTGTTGAGGGGTTGCAGGTTTCTTGGTTGTGCCAATGACTGTTCCCACAATGCATGGGTGGTTTTGTCCAGCTTCTTGACCAAGATGTGAATGACAATAGGGTCCCATTGATCTGTGGGTACTCCTAAATTTTGCAAGGCCAGCAAGCACTCCTGTGTTGAGTCGTGCATGGACTTGATTGCTATTGGGCCTTCGACGGATATACTTTGTTGGGAGAGCAATTTGTTTATTAAGGCGGTGACGAGCAGTCGGGTGTTTTCATATCTGTCGTTGACTAGCTTCCATGCTGTTGCATAGTTTGTTTCTGAAGTAGTGATATGCCGAATGAGCCTTTCTGCTTCTCCCGAGAGACTTGTCTTGAGATACCACAACTTTTGACATTCTGCAATGGGCTGATTATGGACCAACTCTACGAAGAGATCACGGAACTGCCGCCACTTCAGATAATCCCCGTCGAACGTTGGCAAGGAGATCTTGGGTAGTTTCACTCTGATTACATTGGCTGTGGTAGCTTCTTCGTTAATTGTCCTGCTGCCATTGGTAGTTTGGACTATCTGGCTCAACTGTTTGTATAGATGAGCAAGTGTATTCTGAATCTGTTCTTCCAGATTGAAGTAGCTTTCAATGTCATAATCGAACGTGTCAGGAGCATCTGCTAAACTCCAAATTTTATGGTGAAGCTCTTGCAATACTGAAAAGTGCCGCTCAACTGTTTTGATTCTCATCTGGAGTGTTTGAGATTCACTTGGCCCTTCTGGGTTGCCAAGAGTACGTTGAATGGCATGCATAAGTAACTGCTGTTTACTCACAAGAACACGAAGCTGATTTGTTCTCAGAGTTGAAACAGGAGTTTCTTTATTAGATTCGACTACCTTGGCAGCTGGTTCTTCTTGTATGGGCTCCGTAGACAGGACATCTGCTGCTTTTTCTTTTCCCTTAAGCTCCATCTGAGCCGTATCTTGTCCCTTGATACTGGGTGCATCGGGTAATTTGTCTTTGCTGCCATGAGTCTCTTTGTGTAACGGCAATCTAGACATGATCTGTCCTCTAAATTTCTCATAGCCCGTCTGTATGCCGTCATAGTAGATCTTTGTGAAGTAGCTATGTTCCAATCGTTGTCCGTATAGAGTTCGAATTCGAGTGTCTGTTTCCTCAAAGTCGGCCCATAGTTTATCAATCATTTGTAGCCTCTGTTGAAGGTATGCTTTGTTCTTGCAGTCATCTCCATCCTTCGAATAATTGGTCGCCAGACGCTGGATTTCATCACCTGTATCCTTCTGGCGTTGAGTAAGCTGGTCTAAGCTTATGTTGATACAGCACTGGAGGTGCGTTTGATATGTGAACGAGATGTGTGACGTGAACGAAAATCACGTCGGGGTCACCAAAATGTATAAAGTGCCTTTACTTTATAGTCGCAGAAAAGCCAAAGGTTCTTGTATCTTGACTTGTGTTATGAGGTGTGCGCAGTACTTGAACCACCACACCAGGAGTTTGCTGAAAAGTAAAAAGATTAGCAACAAGATTGATAAGTAAAACACACCGCCGAACGTTTGTAAAAAACTGAGCCTCTATTTCTTTCCAATTCCGATTTTTATACACTCAATTACATAAATATGTGAAAAATACAATTAGCAAAACGCTTACTCAGTAAAAAGAAACAAAATTTATCATCTACATAAATTCTCACGAGCCAGTGCCAAGAAAAACAAAAGTGTCATCTTGCGTATTCTTACAAGACACCGCGGTAGTGAAAAACAAAAGTGTCAGTTTACGTCTGGACTGAATCTTTCTGATTTTCTTATCAGCAAATTCTTCTATGACTCGTGAGAATTTATGTATTACATTAATGCATTTTTTTGCATGAATTTTGTTGAATATGAATTAAATATGTTTTGGATGAACAAATACATTTCGAAAACTTAGGAGAAATGAAACTTGTATCATCAGAATGGAAGCTTGTGGTATACTACGACTTAGAGCCATATTGGAGGTAGCTAACAGTATTATCCAATGGGACCACTGCGTTAGAGCATTTATGCAACCAAATACATAGGTCAAAAAAATTTCTTGTAGACCTGTAAAACTGTTCGAAGGTATTTTGAACGAGTTAACGTCCGGCAGTGAATTTATTATATTGTCGAAATCAAACTCGGACCGACAAAAAAAGAAGGAGCACTTGCTATTGTTGGTAATTGTTGCGAGATGAATTTTCTTTATGAACTTCATGACATCCAGTCAGGAGACTGCAAATTGAACAAGATCAAAACAATCAGATTGAACGAGAGGAATGAATGGGTATACGCAACAAGCTAAAATCTGTCCCTCACATCAGTTTGTGGAGACGAAGTTTCATCTCTGATTTTAGTAGGATCAGGGTTGCTAAATTTACAGCCAAATTGCGTTATTAAACATAATCTTATAATCATAACTGGTAATCAGATCTTCCCTAGTGGTGTGCAAACATCTTACACTAGACTAGGGGAACTATCGCAAATAATTCCAGCGGAGCGTATGTCGTTTGCTAAGGAACTAGAGTCATACGAATCTAGACTGAGTGAACTTAGGAAATTGCATGAAAAGGTAGAATCGCCTTCCTCCTTTGAGCTGCCTAATGAAATACCAGCACATACCATTTACTTCGCTGTGGGATACACGGGAGTATGTGAAAAGTATGTGAAGATATCAGGAAAGACGTCAACTTATCAGGAAAAAATGGAATCACGTGAGAAATGGTCCAAATCAGAAATTCTTAAACGTCAACTCATCAGGAAAGAATGGAATGGCGGGAAATGCTACAAAAACGGCAAAATGAAAATATTTTAATATTTATTTACATATTTATAATTGTTATAAGTAATAATAAAGATTGATACTTTAATAATTGAGTGTTTTTGTTTCATAGATTCCCAATTCGGGGCAACTTAATGTACTTTTTGCCTAGTTTTCAGATTATCGTTCGTGTTGTTCATAATTGGGTAATTGCTATCCCTTTTAAGGAAAGTCCACCGCATTTTTGGACAGGATTATAATTTTAACGTTTAATAGGATCTTCTGAAAGTATTGAGATATATCCTAAGGTGGCAGTAGTAGTGGTTCCCGAGTTATTTTCAAGACATCCTGACCTTTGGTTGATTCCGGAATTTCGTTTGTGATATGTTCATAATTGGTTAAGTGTTTGCTCTTTTAAGGAAAAGCCACCGTATTTTTGGGCAGGATTACTATTTTAACGTTTAATAGGATCTTCTGAAGATATTGACATATTTCTTAATGAGGAAGTAGGAGTGGCTCCCGAGTTATTTTCAAGAAATCCTGACTTTTGCTCGATTCGGGAATTTCGTTTGTGATATGTTCATAATTGGTTAAGTGTTTGCTCTTTTAAGGAAAGTCCACCATATTTTTGGACAGGATTACTATTTTAACGTTTAATATGATCTTCTGAAGATATTGAGATATTTCTTAAGGTGGAAGTAGGAGTGGTACCCGAGTTATTTTCAAGACATCCTGACCTTTGCGCGATTCGGGAATTTCCTTTGTGATATGTTCATAATTGGTTAAGTATTTACCTCTTTTAAGGAAAGTCCACCATATTTTTGGAGAGGATTACTATTTTAATGTTTAATGGGAACTTTTGAGATATATCCTAAGGTAGCAGTACTGAAAAAAAATGTACTACGCCAGTTTGGCAAGTAACATTAAAAGTTGACGCATTTAATAAGGATTCTAAAATGGTACAACACTTGCTACATTATTTCTTAGATTACGGAAAAAAAACTTTTTCTTCAAGAAACCCAGTTTCGAAAAATTTCTTTTCACCTACTAAAATTGATTCTAGTGTACCCAAAGTTTGCCTTAAAAGCGTAACTTTAAGATTCTAGCTTGAGTGAGACGGAGAGTCATTCCATGAAGTGTGAGTGGGACAGATAGTGTCTTAGTGATAGTGCTTATGTAACCTGTTGCTTTAAATTCTAAGCGAACCTCACCGAATATTACATAACCATGAGCTACACCCATACCATATACAGCGAGTACAAACCCTGCTGCCTCGGGATTATCAACCTCGGGTTGCGTTTTGCCAAACGATGCTACAAAGACAACGGGAAGCAGGGGCGTAGCGAGCTTAACTCGCGCCCGGGGCACAATAACTTTTTAGTGCCCCCCTCCCCCGCCATTCGAAAACCATATAATATTATATGTAAAATATACTCGCAAATTAATAAATAAATAAAGTCATTGGCTCAAGCTAGGCTTTAAATTTGAGACAAAAAATGTAATTGATAAAACATGACTAGATTTTGAAATGAATATGATCATATAGAATTAGTTCAAAAGATACCTATTATTTATTTTACATATTTATAAAGAAATATTTTAAAAACACGCAGTTTTAAAACAATAAAAAAGTAAATATTTATTATTTCTAAGGAGATACATATATTTAATAAGAATATGATTATAATACGTTAATAAAACTAATTACTATATATAAATTTTCCTTGCTTTTGATGAAGCAAATTTATCAATAATATCATCAAAGTTGATCATTTCAAATTTTTCTTTTTCCACACTTAAAAATGCTAGGTCACTTAGGCGATCTTGTCCCATCGTTGATCGTAAATATGTCAAAATTAATTTTAATTTGCTGAATGAACGTTCGCAGCTAGCAATTGATACTGAGATAGTCAGCAGTATTTGAAGTGCCACTCTCATATTTGGAAAAACAAGGTTCAATTTCTTTTCTACTCCGGAGTAACATTTTGCAGTCACATATTTCGATAAAGAGATCTATTCCATTGAAATCTGTATTATAAAATTCACCCAAAATTTTACAATTTTTTTCAAGGTCGTTATCAACATTATCCTTGTTTAGTAAATTGTCAACGTCTAGTAGAAACCCAAATTTGAAATTAAGGTCACTTAATCGTGTAAATCGTGTACATATTTCTTGTTGGAGATGGTCAAGAATGCTTTTTATAACGCGAGAAATTTCACTTTCTGCGGAAAGACCGCAACATCTCTAGCCAATTCTCCGGGCATTTTGCGGCGTCTTCTTACACGTATTGTTGTATCGATATCCCATTTTTCACAAAGAATCTTCGCTTTTTCTATTGCTTCTTCACAGAGCTTGTCTCGAATTTCGGCTAGTTAGTCGCTAATGATTCAAGATCATGGAACGCTTCTCTAAAATTCATTCTAGGATCTTGTAATCTGAGCTGCACACTATCAATCCTCCTTAAGATTTCATACCAGAAATGGACTAAAGTTATGAAACTAAACGATAGTATATTTTGCAGCAGAATTGTAGCTTCACTTGTAGTGGTAGTGTACTCTGCAAATTTTTCTAATAGCTCTACTAAATTCTCTAGCCCATTGACGATAACGCTAACCGCTTGTATTCTGGCGCTCCATCGTATTTCAGATTCACGTTTGACATTTTTTGTTAAAGCATTTTTTAATAATTCCCATCGTAACGTTGAACGTGAGAAAAAGAGATAGTATATGTTTTCAATTATTCCAAAACATGTCACAACTATTGGATCCTGTTTAGCTGCAGTAACTCCTACTAAATTCAAGGAATGGTTATCACAAATTACAAATAATGCTTTATGATTTTTTTTCCATTATTCTTTGTTGAAAGCCAGATATTTGACCTGCCATCACGGCAGTTTGTTAATGAAATTTCATCGGAATTTAATTTCTCTAAAATTGTATTTTCGATCGAGGCTGCATCTTTAGCATGTATTTCAATAAAACCCAAAAAAGATTCTTTGATGGAAACTTTTTTATTGATAAAATCAACATCTACATACCTAACGACTTGGGACATTTGTTCTCGATGAGAGATATCAGGAGTTGAATCAAACAAAAGTCCATAATATTTATTTCTTTTGATATCGTTTATTAGTTGATTTCGAACTGTAGATGCCAGAAGATGAATGAATTCATTTTGAATCTGTGGTGACAAATATGAGACAGTTTTTTGAGTTTCTGTGGCATGTTTAAGATGATTTGCTAGTAGCGGATCAAACTGAGCTACAAGTCTAAGTAAAGATAATAGGTTTCCAACGTTTGTACCATCTTGAAGTGCTAGTTTTTCAACATGGCCACGTAGAGGAAGATTTTGTATAATTAAATACCTCATGCAAGCTAATATTCCTTGTAATATATTTCGCCACCGTTCTTTTTCGGACTGAATGTTCCCTTCTAATGATACATCAATTCCCGTTCTACTTATTAATCTTCGTTCTGTTTCTTTCCAAGCCGTAAGTGATTTTCGGTGATTTGGACTTCTTTAATGGCTAATCAATTTATCTTTTTTCTTCCATTTATTAAAACCAGCAGATGTTACGAAAGATGATTGTGTAGCGGAATTCGATGTAATAAACAGTAAGCAACAAAAGCAGAACGCTGCATTATTTTTTGGTGAATATAATAACCAAGATCGGTTAACTTCAGTTCCCTCCTCTTCATTACCGACCCGTCGAGAAAACCAAGACTTTGGCATTAGACGATTAGTTGATGTTGTTGCTGCATTTAAACTGGCTTCATTTTGAAATGTGCAAGATCCACGAATAATCATTTCTTTTCGAAGTTGGTTCGATGTTATTGAAAGATTGTTGCTAAATTTTAAATAAGCAACATCCTTGAACTCCAGAACGTTCGGAATTACAGCATGTGTTTCTGTTGTATTTTCTGTGCTTTTTATTAGATGTGAACATGGATTTATCATTTCTGATATACTTGGGCCACCTTCTTCAGAGTCTTGTATTTGTTGAGTTGTGTTATTATTACATAAAAGTTTAGCAGCAGTAGGTGTACAACCTGAATCTGGTTCTGACTCTGAATCTGATTTTACATCTTCATCCTTTTTATCTTCTGGATTTTCTTTTTGCGATTTTTTTCCCAAGTATGATTCCATTATTACTCTAGATTTCAGAGCTTCTTTTTCTTGCTGTAGTTTTCTTTTCCGATTTTGGGAACCGCTTAGTTTTTTTCCTGGCGTTGACATGGTCTAAATAAAAAATAAATATTACTGTAAATAGTAATAAAAATAGAATATTATCTATTTCTTCAATTGTTTTATTGAACACTGTTAACGAATTTTTTCATACCCTATTCACTGAATAATAGAATCGTCGAGCAGATGTAGTAAGTAATCTTACTTGTTTTATTAGTTGCCAAGAATGCCTTGAACTTGAAAGGTAGTAACACAGTGAAATACACTACAATTTATGCTAACATTATACTTATAACATATAACATTTAATATTTAATAAGATTTCATTTTTATTCTAAGCGGAGCGCGATGACAAGGACGCAAAACTGAAAAATGCACGCACAAAATAACTTAAACGTTAATATTTCGGGTATTTCCCTAATTTGTTGCGGACACAGCCTGTCGCAAGTGTCACGGATATGTACAGTCACGGAAAAAAGTATCTGGAAAATAACAACTAAAGGATCGACGATCGTCTATTTTTTAATACAGATACTTCTCAGACACACAACAAATACGGCGCTTGGGTCCTTTCCTAGAAACGACAAAACGCCGTATTTGTTGTGTGTCTGAGAAGTATCTATATTAAAAAATAGACGATCTTTTAGTTGTTATTTTCAGGATACTTTTTTCCGTGACTGTACATATAAGTACATTAGACTGTTATTGTTATCGTTTTAAAATAACACGCGTAAGCTACATTGGGTTTATAGAAATAAAGATAAATAGTGTTCTGAAAGAAAGAATGTTTGTAATTTGTACACTGCAAATAGTTATTATAACATATTATTTTATCAGACAAATCAAGAAAGCAGATAATTTATGTAACCACACAGCGTAGATGCCATAAGGAAGTGCTGACAGACACAGGTCGAGTCAGCCCTGCCAGTAGAGACGTGCCATTTCTATTATGAATATATTATTACGGTTTGATTTAGACTATTAGTGTTCCTTTTTTTCCTTTTTATTTACGAATTAACATTTATTATATTACACTGGCACTAAATATAAAATATATTTTCCAGAAATCAATTATAATAAAAATAAAAATTATCCAGCAATTTTTGTTTTGCGGACAATTTGGCGCCCCTTTGTGAGTAGCGCCCGGGGCATGATGCCCCCTTTGCCCTTCCCTCGCTACGCCACTGACAGGAAGATCCGCGATTTTTCGAGAAAATTTTGTGGTCGGATGAATCGACATTTAAAAAAGACGAATAGATGAACCTACACAACTTACACGAGTGGCGCGTAGAGAATCCGAATTTAATGAGACAAAATAGATCTCAATATCATTTTAAAATAAACATGTGGACCGGAATTTTAAATGGAAAAGTCATAGGACCTTTTGAGTTGCCAGAGGTCTTTAATGCTGAAGTTTATTTAGATTTTTTATAAAACCGGTTACTTAATTTACTGGAAGATATGCCACTAAGTATTTACAGAGGATGTGGTATCAGCAAGACGGCTGACCAGCGTACTATGCCCTTTCAGTTAGAGAATATCTCAATGAATACTATCCGGATAGGGCGGTCTGGTACGATCTCATGGCCAGCCCGTTCACCTGATCTAAATCCATTATATTTCTTTTACTGGGGAGCAGTAAAAGAGAAAGTTTATAAGAAGTCAATTGGAAATTTAGCTGAGCTTCGGCAAAGAATTACGGAAGCAGTTGAATTTGTCAACAACGGAAGAATTGCCCGTCTGATAACCTGATCTTTTTAAAAAGATGTCGAACTTGTACTGAAGCTGAAGGAAGGCAGTTTGAACATCTTTTGTAAATAATAAATCTTAGCATCCAAATAATTGGTGTTTAATTTTAAAATTAAGGAAAATTTGTCCAAAATTTAACAAAAAGTTAGCATCTCTAACGTGAAAGCGTCACTCACACTTCATGGAATGACTCTCCGTCTCACTCAAGCTAGAATCTTAAAGTTACGCTCTTAAGGCAAGCTTTGGGTACACTAGAATCAATTTAAGTAGGTGAAAAGAAATTTTTCGAAACTGGGTTTCTTGAAGAAAACAATTTTTTTTTCCCATAATCTAAGAAATAATGTAGCAAGTGTTGTACCATTTTAAAATCCTTATTAAATGCGTCAACTTTTAAAGTTACTTGCCAGACTGGCGTAGTAACGTACATTTTTTTTTTCAGTACAGTCAGTTAAAGTTCAACGAATTATTAATTTTATATTGTTGGTTCGGCAAAATGTGACATTTTCTTCCAAGCTGGAGCAGTTGGCTTAGAACTTAAAGCAACAGGTTACATAAGCAGTATTCGGGATTACATAAGAAAAATAAAATTGCAAAAAAGTAAAGATTTGTAGCAACAGGAGCTAAAAAACCGTCACAAGGTGTACATTTTCTCGAAAACAAAAGAAATGCCTATAATTTGGAAAATACATGACTTAGATTTTGTTTTACGTCGACTTACGTATATACATATATAGTAGCCTAATAAGATTTATCTTGTTTCTATGGCTTATTATTTTTCTTGCTCTTTTTCTTTTAGCTGTTTTTACCGTACTTTAAGCGGTAAAATATACTATTTTATATTTTACATCTATTCCATTTTTTATTGAGTCTATCGTAGTTATTTAAGTTATTTATTCTTATTTATTGTTTTATCTAATCCTTACATTTTTGTTTGCTTTTGTTATCTTTGTTTTTCAATTATAATATTTATTAGGCCTTGCTGCCTGCTATGTTTCTTGTTGTTACGTTGGCTTTACATATTGCCATTTTCCTATACATATTTTAAATTTACATCATTTGTTAGGTCTACTTTTACAACCGTTTTCCTTTCTTTTATATATTCTATATTTTCTGTTTATATTTAATTCTAGCTTATTTTGTTAAGTCTTTTTAATACACTTTTTCCTTTTGACACCTTAAGTCTGTTTTGTTTCTGTGTTTTTTTTTTTTTTTTTTTTTTTTTTTATTGTTATTAGGTTTTACATTGATCAAGTGGCTCATGTTGACAGTGTCAGTGTCGCATTTAACTATTTGAACCGATTTAGTTTTAGCGAGGCTTCTAGTTCGCCTTAAACTGAGTTGGGGAGCATGAGTTCGCTCTTCTAAAGGAGTTCCCTCTGATGAAATTTCGGGTTACCTTGTGGTTGATTTTTCTGTTGTCTCATCTTGATGACAACAGGGTTAAGATATTTTACTGCCACATCAATCATTATGGCCAAAACTAGTAGATTCGTAAATGATAGAGAGGTTGTGGACAGGATATTGTACTGGTCTAATTTGTGTTGGATATCTTCCAACGAATGAGTGCCAGTATAAATTCACTTATGGATATCGTCTCCCGTTAAAATTTCCATTGGAACTTGGTTTTGGTTTTGAGACTCAGGTAAAATGCCGGCCAGACTCAAATTCAATAAGGACTGATTAAATTTTGGGAATTGTTTGGGTTGAATTATTTTCAGCACGTGTTTACTTTGACCTTCATATTTCAGCACTTTGTCACTTATTTGCACTTGACATGGCTGTGTTATTTCAAGTATCCCCTGCCCCTCTAATTTTGAGATCACAAAGTGATCTGGATACGTGATATGTAACACCGTGGAGGTGATGAACGAGAATAGCCATGCATTGGCCTTGCTCAGTTTTATCAACATGTCCTTTTGGGGACTTTGTACTCTGGTCCTGCAATTGGGCATTTCATTTAAAGGGTTATATACTAATTTAATGGCACATTCATTTGATGTTGCTGCCTTTATTATGGGCGTGTTTAATCGGCCTACGTACGTGTTTTCTTTGCAATTACTTGTTATTTTCTTGAAAATTTTTATGTCCTCGCCTTTTAATAAGAGAAATTCCTGAGTTTTTGCGATATGGGCTATGTATGAATAACCAGGGTCTGGAATTAATGAATAATTTGCTGATTTGGGTACAGGATAGCATTGAATCTGTTGTAGCCTCATTTTTGGCAGATTAAAAATTGGGAGAGTAATTCTCAGCACCAATTTGTTCTGCTGTCTGGTACTACTAGCCATTATTATATCCAGGAGGGCTTGTTGTCGATATTCGACTTCGATGATTTGGAGCAATGGGCTTGATATAATCTCTTGTCTTAGTTGCCTCCTAGTTAAGTCATCGGGCACATGGTGGAGATCGTTTATCTGGTGTGCTATTTTTTGTTGTCTGTCTATTAACATAGCCAGTGGTTTTTGAATCTTTTCCAAGGTAGTTTTTACAACACTAATTTGTTGTTTCTCTAGTTCGGCTAGGGCTTGTATATTCGATTCAAGTTCTTCTAACCTGCTGTAAATTTCTTTCTCGTTATTGCTGTCCATAGTGCCAAACAAATTGTGCATGACACTGCCTATTCCATCAAATAGCGATCTGGCCTTGCGTTTTCCTGGTACTAGTTCCTTTATAGTTTCCAGGGGCGGATTTCCCTATAGGCCGAGTAGGCCCGGGCCTAGGGCGGCAGATTTAGGGGGCGGCGATTTTTTCTTGTAGTTGTGGGTATTTCATTACATTTTTATACTTTTTCGTTTTTTTAAATAAAATAATTCGTTGGAAAGTGTTATTTTTAATTCTACTCCATTTTTTTCAAATCTACTCCGATTTATGAGGCAGCCTACTCCGCTAATTCTAGCCTGGGGTCCCTTCACTGGATATAGATCATTCAATTTTTCGTGTTTTACAGGGAGTAGGGGGGCGGCAATCTTCCATAGGCCTAGGGCGGCCAAGTGATCAAATCCGCCCCTGATAGTTTCCGTGCGCTTTCGTACGCTGTCTATTATAGCGTGTATGTGTCGTTGCTGCACGTTACACAGGTCTTCTGTGTTTGTTATATTTATGCAGAGTTTATGCACCAAGTGCTCTGCATATTCTGTTAGCTTTATTTGGGCATCTAATTCATCCAAATCTATCTCGGTGAGGACATTCCAGGTGTCATGATATACCATGAGATTTCCCAGGTCCTCGAAAAGTATACCCGAGTCATTTAGCTGGGTCATTACATAAGGTTTGTCAGCGATTGCTCCAGTTGTGTACTGGATGAAGAGGGCAACTATGATGAATTTTAGGGCCATTTCTGTGGACAATTCAGAAGAAGAAAACAATCCTTTAAGCATATTTGTACTTGCATTGTGCCGTTTTAAACTGGGCAGTGGAGTGATTCCACCGAAAATGTTTATGGGGAGGTATTGAAATGAGGTTTAATGGACACTGTAGTAGGAATTTCAAGTCAACCTGGTTCATTTTTGTTCGATATATTTTTATTCGAAATATGGTTTTAAACGGTTATTATGTACGGTTACTGTTCGCTTACCAATTTTGATTGTGGTATTTACATCGCTTGGTATTGCGATTACCTGATAAGGTCCTACCCAGATTTGAGAAAGCTTATGTTTTCTGCTTTCATTCTTTATGAGGACCTTGTCTCCTACATGGAAAGTTAGGGGCGTACTGTCTTATCGTAGTACCCCTTTGAGCGCTCTTTACTTGCCAATAAGTTCTTTCTTGCCGTGGCATATGATTTTTGGAGTTTATACTTCAGTATATGATAATAGTTCTCATGATTGTAAACGGGTTCGGGATCCCGTTTTAAATTTGATGGGACATCCGCTGTGAAGCCGTATAGGCAGTCCATTGGGGTAAGTTTAGTACCCTCGTGTACACTGTTGTTGTACATGAATGCAGCGGTTCGTAGGTATTGGTCCCATGTTTTGGGATTTTCATCTACGATGGTTCGCAGGTATTCTATTAGGAGTCTATGTGCATGTTCTAGTGCTCCATTAGACTGTGGGTGGTATGCTGAAGTCTGTAACTTCTTTACCTTTAGAAGCTTACATACTCTTTTGAATAGTTCACTCAGGAAATTTGTTCCCAGATCGGTGAGTATTCTTTTGGGCATGCGATAGCGCGTCAAGATTTCATCAAAGAAAACCTGCGCTACTGTGACTGCTTCTGCATTAGGTATTGCATACCAGTCGACAAATTTTGGTAAATTATCTTGGAAGGTCAAGATATATTTGTTACCTGATGTGGTCTCTTCTAATGGACCTACAATATCGAGGTAAACTTTGTCGATCGGTTGCTCTGCGATGTCCGTGATAACCATTGGAATTTTATATTGTGGAGATGCTTTCATCGTCTGGCACTTTTGGCATTTTTTAATGTATATCTTGATGTTGCTAAGCATGTGTCTCCATCAATACTTGCGTCTTATGCGTTTGTAAGTTTTTATGGCACCTTGATGGCCACCAAATGGGGAATCGTGATAATCTTTTAAGATTGTTTGGATCTCCGTGGGGCTCGTAATAACTTCGGATGTCTTACCAGTGTTAGTGTTTCCGCCTCCGTGAGTTGAATTTCGTTTTGGTCCGCTTTCGTGTGCTCTTCTGTCTCCACACTGGAGCTATTTATTGTATCTTGAGCCTTTTGCTTCTGAGCTCGAGTCACGACGAAACAATGAGCGGATTTCTTTTTCCTTTTATTATTTGTGGAATTGTCTTCCTCCACATCGGAGTCCATCGTGTGGTGGACTAGGGCTTTTAACGTTAAGGTATTGCCTAAACTGTCTTCTTTTAATGCTTGACGGATGCGACTTAGCGCATCTGCATTATTGTTGTACTTCCCGGGTTTGTATTCGATGTTGTAATCGAATTCAGATAATTTGTGGTGAAATCGCACCAAACGGGAAGTAGGGTCTTTCACATTGAAAACACCTTTGAGAGGTTTATGGTCAGTATAGACCGTGAATTTCCGGCCTTGAAGATAGCACCTGATATTCTTGGTAGCCCAGACAATAGCCAATAACTCTTTCTCTATAGTAGAGTAATTTCTTTCGGCTTTGTTTAACGTGCGGCTTGAATAGGCAATGGGCTGGTCCTTTCCGACTTCTCCTTGAGAAAGAACAGCTCCTAGAGCCTCGTTACTTGCGTTCGTAGTAAGATTAAACGATTTTGTAAAATCGGAGTAAATCAAAAGTGGTGGAAAAATTAAAGCATTTTTTATGCTTTGAAATGCTTCCTGGCATTTCTCTGTCCAAGTGAATTTTACATCCTTTCGGAGTAAATTTGTGATTGGACGTACAATTTTGGAGAAGTCTGGAATGAATTTCCTGTAGTAATTGGCAAGTCCTAAAAATGACTGAACTTGCCTTACTGTTCTTGGAACAGGAAATGTTTGGACGCAGGCCGTCTTACTTGGGTCTGGTAGGGCTCCTTCGCTAGAACATTTATGTCCTAGGTAAACAACTTCTCTTCGTAGAAACTATCACTTCTCTGGCTGCACTTGCAAGTTGTTCCCTCTCAACTTGTCAAAGACTTTCCTCAACTTTTCGTTGTGGTCATTTAAATTTTTTCCATAGATGACAATGTCATCTAGGTAAACGAAACATTCGAGGCCTTGTAAGCCTGTTAAGACGAAATTCATCAGGCGTTGAAATGTGGCGGAGGCTCCTTTGAGCCTGAAGGGCATACGCTTGAGCTCGTAGTGCCCATAGCTTGTGCTGAAAGCAGTTTTATGTCAATCTCTTTTATCGACGAGAACTTGGTGATAGCCGTTGGCCAAATCGAGTGTGGTAAAATACCTTGCGTGACCTAGCTGGTCGAGAATATCCTCGATTCGGGGTAGCTGGAATGCATCTCCAATTGTCTTTTCGTTTAATTTACGAAAGTCGACAACGACGCTCCACCTTTTTTCACCGTCAGGTCCCGCTTTCTTGGGGACAACTAGTAGAGGTGAATTCCAAGGGCTTTTACTAGACTGGACTATCCCGCTGTCTAGCATTTCTTTTAACTGCTCGTTAATGACTTTCCGCTGTGTTTCAGGTAAGCGGTACATTTTTTGATTGATTGGTGCTTGATCTTGCACCAATGGAATATTATGCGTTATCGCATTTGTATAGGTGAGTTTGTCACCTTTGAGGAAGAAGATATCGTTATACTCTTCGCAGAGTTCTGATATCGAAATTTTTCTTCCGCGTTCAAATTAGCGTATAGGCTGAGTTCTTGCTCTAGCCTAGAAGTACGCGGGTATGGCTTTGGGTCGTCCGGAGTCTCGTAATCCGGGTATAAAAAGCGTACATGTTGTATGGTTGCTGTTTTTTCAGCTGAACCTTCGCTTAACTTATTCTTACTTTTAAATTTTTTACCTGTAAGTAGATGAGGCTTTTGTAATTCCTTTTGAGGCTTTATTTCGTTGTTCTTAGCACGTTGCAGGGTAGTTGCTACCTGCTTTGTCGACGGCTGAGTTTGGTACACCTGTGTGGTCTTTGCCATAGGTTGTGTGATATACTCATGCGCGTTGATGCTATTGCTTTTTGACCATGTAGAATTTTTGTGCTGTGTGACGGTGGAGTAATATGCACCTTTAGTATAGGCTTTAGAGACTCGCTACCATTCTTATATGGCCGTTGTTTGCTTAATAAGGATTTATGCCTCTGGATCTTGGACGGAAGAGCTATATGCACCTTTTTGGCAGGCTTTAGACACTCAATTCCGTCTCTTATGGTGTTTGATATTGCCTCTATATTTGGTAGTGGAATGTGTGTTCTTTTGTGGTCTTTTGTGTGCATTAATGGGACTATGGTGTAGTCGTGTATTGGATATAGCTGTAACTTTAAGCTATGTATGACTACTTGATGACTGTTAGCGTTGAGAATACTAATTCTTCTCCAGATGACAGTAAACTGTTTGCCAAGACGACTCCATCGCTTATCTCTTGGGATAAACAGAGCATTTCTTCTTGAGTTTGTAACGGGACTTGGGCAAAAATTTGAGAGCGCGCAGATATGCAGATTGGTTCCTTAAAGGTAACCAATTGCTGCCTGATTTCGTCGGTCTCTTGTTCGCCCAGACAGCTTTTTTCACATTCATTGAGCTTTTTTGGAGCTTGGCAGCCAGCTTTTCTCGTTTGAGAAGACACTGCAGGTAGATTGTTCAGCCTGTTTAGACTCTACCTCTTTTGCAAGTGTTCTTACTTCGACTGCTCTTTCAGAATGTAGCTTGTCCGTTTCAAACATCAATGGCAAAGCAAATTCATCGGGATTAGTCTCCGTGCGAGGAAACCTTAGTGCCTTATTAGGACCCTCAACGTTACAGGAAATCATTTCCTAGAAGTCCATCATCGGAAAGGCCAGGCAGGTTCTGTACGACTTGAAACTTGCAGGGAATTTTGTTTTTGAAAACGAAGTTTCCCTGGCAATTTCCCAGCGTCTTTCTGGTACCAAATGGGGTCTGAAGTGTACATGCCTAATTGTGGTTAATTGTGTTAAGATCTTTTAATGACCTTTTCTTTATTATACTTACCTCAGCGCCTGTGTCTACTACTAGTTTAGTTTGGACGTTCAGGTCTATGTCTAAAGGAAGTTTTACTGTAGCGACACTTGAATCGGGCTGCTGAGGAGACCCTATTTTATTGGATGGGGGATTTATAGTCGAGCCGGGGAGTTTTGGGTCGACTGCACGTCATTTCCCTGACTTCAGGCTTCTCATTTACGTTTTTGTTGACATGCGCTTAATATATGTCCAGAACGGCCGCAGAACTCACACTTTTTTCGCACATTATAGACTCTTGAGTTGTTGCTGGGATTTTGCGGCTCTCTAGGACGTTGATGTGGTGGTCCACTGTTGTTGTGTGGTCTCTGGAAACTTTTGTTGTTTCTTCTGCAGTCACGCACGTCATGATTATATACATTTTACAGTTCACACAGTACGGCGTATTTTTATGTTTCAGGCAATCGGCGTATGTGTGGCCTCTTAAATTACAAAAACTACAACTGATTTTATTTAAATAATTACTTTTATTGTTTACATTATAAGTTTTATTAGGAGATCTTGGCTCCTGTTTGATATTCGGCGTGGGGTTTGCCTGTGAGAACTGTGCTGGCTGTATGTGACTGTTTGTATTTTCGTGCTCGTTACTTTACCAGGATTCCTGTGTAAGGGACATAAAGCCTGGGTTGTATACATTATGACTTCCAGATGCACTAGGTTGTGTATTTTGTGCGTAATGTGGTATGGCTGCGTACTAGCAGGATTTTGCATTGTATTCTGCATTGCACATGATTGAAACTGCCCTGGAGGTTGCAGGAATAGAGCACTTTGCTGGAGACGTTCCATGTCAAGTGATCTTTGTATTAATTCATCTACAGTGCCGTCGGTCATTGTCAACAGGTACTGACACACATAGGGGTTATTTACGCCTGTTTTCAGTGCATTTTTGGCAAAGTCCTCGAGCTGCGTTTTAACAGCTGGTGCTGCCGTGGCTCCATATTTGGACTCTGCTGCCTCATTACATAGTGCCAGCATTTGTTTTACTCATGCCGTGAAGGCTGTGAGGTTTTCCAAAGGATACTGCCTTGAAGTGATTAATTTATTTACCAGTTCCTGGTAAGTTTCTCTAGGCAGGTATGTGCGATTTAACCCTTCTTCTACTTCTTTGAAAGTAGTGGGCATATTTGAGGCAAAAAGCTGGTAAGCTTCGCCTCGAAGTCTGGTTTGAAAGACTTGTAAAAATGCTGATAGTTCATCCACCGAAATGCACTGAATTACCTGCCTGCAGCATCCTAGGAATGTTTGGAGCTCAAGGCTCAATTTTGGATGCTGTTCTCCCGAGAATAGGGGAAGGAGCTGGGCAGTCCGTTTGGCGATTTAAGCGTAATCTGCCATGTTTAAATTGGGGATTCTGAAACTAGAGTTTGACACTTTTGGGGAGCTAGTTTCTTCTATGCTGGTTTCCAGAAGGGAGTCGCCCAGCCAGTTCAAAAGGATTTCACTTACGGTAGAATCACTGACACTGTCGTTGGCACTTTCACTTAAATCTACACTATTATTTTTATTTGTGACTTCGAGCGAGTGCGAGAGTTCTCCAAACTCCTTCAGGCTCTCTTTGAACTTTTCAGTGCTTTCTTTAAATTTTGCGATTTGCTCAAGCCTTTGTTCCCGAGACTTGGCAATTTGTTTGTCAATAGAATCGCACTGTATAACCGAAAGTTCGGAGGAGTCTCGCACTTTCCCTTCTAAATACTTTAAATATTTTTCTAAATTTAAATTAGAAGGTCTTACTTGGTGGAGACCTGTTAGGATTGTCCCGCTCCTTAAAGTGACTCCTCTTGTTGGTGAATTTGTTGGGGGTGTTTGATTAGCAGCCTCTGTTGCGGATGTTGCTCCCGCGTTGCCTCCTTCGTACCGGGACCGATCTTCCTGTGCGTCGAGAAAGATTGTTGTGGAGTTGGTTGATGGGGGGAGATCTCCTGCGGCGTTTCCTGGTGGGAGCTTTCCTCGCTCATGGACCACCGTATGTAAAAGTTGCAGCTAGGGGGGCGTCTCCCGTCTTAATTCCCTTGGTTCAAATTGAGAGGGGGGCTTATTGCCTTCTTCGAGGCCCCTCTCAATTCAGGATCGCTGGTTTTGTCGCTTGAAGTTCTTTTGCTGCCGGGGGGGGGGCCTTGGCCTTCTTAAATTCTCCTGGATAAAAGCTGAAAAGGGGGAGCGTTGCCTACTTCGAAGTCCGTTTCAGCTCTGGATCGCAGATTGTCAGTTGAGGATACTTCCTTCCTTCACGTATAAGGTTGGGATTTTCGGCTATGGACGTCTTTACTTGGGTTGGGTTGAAGCCCGCTATTGTCCCACGTTGGCACTTTGTGCTTTGATGAGGGGGTGGCTGCGTGTTTTTCAAACAGAGGCAGTTAAGCTGTCCGACCCCGAGCGTTGGGAGCCGACAAGATCGCAATACTCCTGAAGCCAGACTCAACTTCAGGCGGAGGGTAGGGTGTCTTGCCCAGTATTCGATCCTGTCCTTAACTCCTTTTTGTTCGTTGGTGGATAGAGGCTTTTCAAACGCTTATACCTTTTTTTGTTTTTCAAAGTAGGCCTCCTCTATCCTACCGGATGCGCCAATTGTTATATATTTTACCTTTTCGTGTGCTTTGCTGGGCCCTTACACCTTACTGCTGCGAAACTAAAAACCACTTTTCTTTTTCTTTTGTACTCAAACACCCTTTTTTTCAATTTTCACTCTTTTTATTTTACCAGACAATTTTGCCTTATATTTTTTTCAAACTCACTATTTTTTTTTTTAATTTACAATTTCACAATTTCCATTCGGTAATTAATAACTCTACTTTTCTTATCTTTTTTTACCGAGACCACGCCGAACCGAAAAATGCAAGAATCCACCCTTGTCGTCAACTCTACTTTTTCGCTACCGCCTCGTACAAAATTTATATCACAACTCCACTTTCGTGATATAATTCGACTGCGCTCTTGATCATTTTTATCGCGATCAAGAGCTGTCGGTCAGCGTTGGACGGTGGCTTGCAAAAATGAAATTTGATGTTTTTATAAACATCAGCCACCGTCCCGTCGATTGAAATTGCGGCGCGCGTATACATATAATGTATTTTCGCGGCGCGCATTTCTGATCGTGAATGCTTTTTTTTTTATATGTATGGACGTTTGTACATACATATTGTAATTTTTACAAAAATCGTACTGAAGGTACGATTTGTCTTTTGCTTTATTTTTTAAATTAAATATTTCTACTGGCAAATTTTGCTGAGGGAAAAATTTGCCATGGGAACTTTTTGATTAAATTGATAAGCTATTCATGTTTTTAAGCATGAGTAGCTTATATGAAAATTTATGCTTTTACATGATTATTGAAATACCTTTTTTCAGGTATTTTTTAGGCATGTAACATTTAGGCATGTAACAGCATTCTGCATGTATCCCGACTTCAAAATTTCAACTGTACTAAAATTGTAAGTATCATTACAACGTTGTGTTTCCCACATTCAACTATTAGTAACCGCATTATACAGTTGGTTATATCATTCATTTTATTAGATACGGGAATTACAGTAAAATGCTTCCAAGCAAAACCTTTTGCTGATCATTTTGGTATAAGTAACTCAATTTCGCCAAAAATGTTACATACAGTGTTATGGTTCTGAGGTAGGGTATCGGCTCGAAAATATGTAACTGGTGCGTGTGTTTTGCAGCATACTTATAAGCTAAATATAGATCAAAGATATAGATTAAGGCTCCGATAGAGATCCTCACATAAGCTAGGCTAATAATGTTGGTTTTATCTGAAAGGTAACAGCTTAGGGATATTTTCTGGTGAGTTCAGAACAGTTTGCTAATATGGCTACTTTAGGAGATTTTTTACCCTTAAAGAAGATACTTTTTCGAAGGGAAAAACATTTTTGAAATTATATTGTTAATGTTTTACTTATCTATAAATTTTTTCAACAGAAAGTTATTATAAATGCAAGCGAGTAGTAATACAAATAACAAGACCAAAATTCAGTAAGCAAAACGAGCTTAGTTATAATCAAAAAAGTGTTAAATGGACCATATTTTCTAAAATTCTAAAATCACTTGTAATTTCGAAAATAACATGTAGTTTTTCATACTTTTCCTGGAACACCCTGTACATGCAATTGTACTACAGGAATTGAAGGAATATATGTATTTACTGTGTACATACGAAAAAGAAAAAGAAGAAGAACATTCTGTATGTAGGTAAGTATGCATACCTTGAGAATGAATTGTGTCGTGATAATAAAATGCAATTTATGCTTAATTGCATTTTATTATAATGTGATAGAAAGAATTTGAATGAAATTTAAATTTAATTAAAATTTAGTAGGGCAGTATGTATATTGATGTATGGACCTTATGGCTGTGAATCGGGCATTGGGCACCTGAGTTACAATAAAGGATAAATCCCGCACATGCTCGACTTAAAACTTTTTTAGTTTTTTTTTTATAACAACATTATTCAATGAAGGAACAATTTAAAGTTCGTTATTGCTATCTTATAGATTCTTTACAAAATATGCGCACTTTAGGTAATGCCAAACTTCCCTTCGCTTTTTTTATAACTATTGACTAGCTCAAAAGTCTATCTTACGTCAGCTTTCTTTTTAATTTAATAAAATAGAATATTCTGAGCTTTGAGCACACTTTTCTAATGGTTACATCATAACTGGGTGCGGCAGTCGTAATTTTAGCCAGCAATTTGATATACATATAATATTATTTATATGATATTCTCAAACGTATCAAAGTCTCAATACAAAATTGTTGAAGTACCAGAAATTATGAATATTTAACATTTATATATTTAACATTTACTTCAATGTATATCATGGGTTTTCCATACAAATGAAGAACGATAAGACAAGCTAATAATAGAGATTTGTGAAGTACTTTTTGAAATTTTTTTAGAAGTCTGTTCCTCTACTTTTGCAAATAAAAATTTCGGATGGTGAACACAAATTTGCCACGGTATCAGGAAACACCTTTTAAACTTTCTAGAAAAGCAAATTAATAAGGTATTAATGTATTAGGTTATTTTGGCAGTAAGACAATCAAATTTTTCTCCGAATTATTATATCTGTTCCATTTGGAGAAAATTTAGGAAAATTGATACTCATTCTGACATTATGTTTTTGGAAGAAAAATAAGTAGCTCTGAGCTACCTTGATTTTCCTTACTTGATTATTTGACTGCTCCTAGCGATTACCCCAATGCTTCTTAGCTAAAGCTATATAAAGACTATCGACTACGTTAATAAAAGCGACTATTTGACTACCTAGCAATCTGGATTTTGTCCAAATCATAACTGTGAACTGCTATGCTTAAAGTTTCGTCGGATATTCACGAAGTTTTGGATAATGACCATCTTACAATTTTAGCAATGCTCGAATTCAGCAAAGCATTTGATTCTATTGATCATGGTGTTGAAAAAGCTATCTCGGGATTTTTTTTCTCATCATCTGCTGTTCAGCTTTTCAAGAGCTTCATAAGTAGCCTTTGACTTTGTGGTTCTACATTGTGGTGTCCCTCAGGGCTCAATACTTGGTCGCCTATTTCTCAGTCTTTATATAAATGACCGGGCATATGTGATCCATGACGCTGTAATACATCTCTATGCTGACGACCTGCAGATGTATGTCATATTGCGTTAACGGAGGATTATGTATGTTGACTGAAGATCTTCAGCGTATTTATAATTGGTGCTACAGTGCTACAATAGGAAAAATGAAAAAGTTGCATACAATGATGTATTACGGTATGTATTCAAGTTGCCTCAGACCAATCCCATATAACCCTATATATCGACTTTGACTTGGAGCCCTTTAGAAGATCACTTAACCCAACGTAGATAAAAAGTTCTACATAAACTTATATATAATCGGAAGCCAACGAATATTTTCGAGAAACTAAACTTCTTAAAATCGACTAGATATAAGAAATTCTTGATCCCTCGTTGCAGGTCGCGGTATGGACAGCATTCTAACTTTTTCCAAAGCATTCTCAAGTGGAATCTTTTATGATATATCCTGCAGTCGTTGTCGGCAAAACTTTTGCAAAGCTTATAAAGTCATCAAATATTTGTTAAAAAATCATGGAGTTTGAGTGTTTCCCAGATTTCAGTATATATCTATTTTTATTATCTCTTTTCTCTCTATCTTCTCTCTGTACATCATTACTCTCCTTTTACTCTTCTTATTGTATTAGTTTAGTATAATTTATTTCATTTTGTTCTTATTTTTCATTATTTTTTTTATTAAACTATTTTAATTCTTAATCTTAGCTTTATTTTTCATTTTCCCCAATTCATCTTGTACAAAATAAGGTCTTGCAATCTTTGTATTTAATTAAATAATTATTGTTGTTGTTGTTTTTGATTGATAACTTTATCAGGAAGTTTAAATAAAAATTCAGAAAGGATTCTTTAAAAAGCGAAAATGCTGATATTAGCAAAAACTCCGGTCGAAAGAGTACTATAACAACTTTCTATAATTTTCTATCAATTTCTAACGAGTAAAGGAATAGACCAGTAGAAAGTGTAGCTGCAGCCTATGGTGCCTTATTTATGTTCCACTACGTTCCTTTTTATTGCCGTTAGATTTTGATCTTTCCTAATAAGGTCTGATAGAGCCTAAGTAGGATTACCAAATCTAAAATATCATATTCAACCGAACAACGGTATGGGTGTTGTTTATTATCAACTGATAAGAACAGGGTGAAGCGATTAATTCCGACCGAGTTTGTCAACAGTTGTATAAATTAATTCCAGGTGCTACAATTGTTAAAAGATCTATGGTAAAAATTGCACCTTAATACAGGGTTTTCCAATAAGAGGTGTTATTTTAATTAGCTCGCTATTTCGGTAGATGTCACTTTTGGAGCTGTTATTTTTTGACATTTGACAAGTAGAAACTACGCCATTAATAAAAATGGAACGATACATGATTCAACAACGCATTGAATTTATTAAAATTCACTATAAAAATGGCGAAAATGTGGCAGAGACGGTTCGTAAAACTCGAACATTTTTGGGTCGTCGTGAAGCACCTTATCGGACCGCAATACAGAAATTGGTAGAAAAATTCGAGCTGTCGGGACAAGTTAGTGATGTGAAGAATAAAACCCGTGCACGTCGCTCAAGAACAGCCGAGAATATTGCTGCTGTAGCCGAAAGTGTTGAAGAAAACCCATGTTTGTTCATTCCTCGTCGTTCTTTGGAATTAGGCATTCCACAACCGTCATTACACCGTATTTTGCATAAAGATTTGGGTCTTAAGACTTATAAAGTTCAGATAACACAAGAACTCAAGCCGGCCGATCATCAACAACGTCGAGTCTTTGCTGATTGGGTCCTTGAAATGCATGAAAATGATCTGGAATTCCATCGAAAACTCATCTTGAGTGATGAGGCCCATTTCCACCTCAATGGCTTCGTCAACAAGCAAAATTGTCGCATCTGGGGTTCGGAAAACCCAAGAGTTATTGTTGAAAGGCCTCTCTATCCTCAACATGTGATTGTTTGGTGCGGTTTATGGTCCCGCGGGGTCATTGGACCTTACTTTTTCGAAAATGAGGCTGGAGCAACAGTTCCGATGAATGGATTGCGCTATCGACAGATGATTAATGATTTTTTATGGCCGGAATTGGATGGTATTGATCTGGACAACATTTACTTTCAACAAGACGACGCTACGTGCCATACAAGCAACGAAACCATTGATTTTTTACGGGAAAAGTTTCCGGACCGTGTTATCTCTCGAAGAGGTGATCACAATTGGCCACCGAGATCTTGTGACTTAACACCTTGCGACTTCTTCCTTTGGGGCCACGTGAAAGAGAAGGTCTACGCCAACAGCCCAGCGTCGATTCAAGACCTCAAAGATGGAATTCGTGAGGCTATCGAGGACATAGGGCAGCCACTTTGCGATTTGGTTATGGAAAACTTCATGAAAAGGATATGGTCCTGTAGGCGTGGTCGTGGTGGTCATTTGGCTGATGTTATTTTCCATTATTAACAGCATACCTTCCTCTTTATAATGAAATAAAGATCCGATCATTTATCTCAAAAAATGGCATTTTTCTTTGAATAGCAAAATAACACCTCTTATTGGAAAACCCTTTAGTTATCTTACGGCGAGGCTACATCAAGAGTTAAGAAAGAGTTTTTTTAAAAACGATGGTGCAGCGCGAAGTGGAGCGATACCTGGAGCTATCTTGTTCGAGCATGTAATTTGTCAAACGATTTACCACGAAACTGAACGCTTTGCTGTGAACACTATTTCTAGCAATATATCTTTATTTCGTCAGGGATGGAACTTTACTACAATTGTAGTATTTATACTTCACTTTCTTGCTTATACTACACACACTTCGCATTTTTTATCTTATACTTCATTTTCCAAACATGAAGAAAAATAACTTTTGACTACAATAAAGCAGACTAAATATTAATCTGAGCAAGCCTCAGAGGTTAGAATTCAGATATATGTATTAAAAATAAGCTCACAGATGTTATCATATGCCTGATGACCATTTCGTTGTCATTTTTGGTGGATAGCTGTAGCGTTGTGATTGTATTGCGATGCGTTCGTTCTTATTGAAATGTTAAAATATATGTGTTGCTAACGCCTGTCGCCTTGCTTAAAAAAACAAACAAATTTAGAAATCTAGGATGAGGATGTCAGTGCCAGTAACGACAGCCACACTGCTGAATTCAGTAATGATGACCGAACCAAAGAATTTGAAGAATCTGAGAAATTAAAGTAATTTATTGTTTCTTAATCGACAAATTTGTTGTTTCTGCCAAAAACAAAACAGTGAAGCATAAGCAACGATATCGAAAGATATGGAAAATAAACCGTCCTTGGCTAAAATGCGTTGATGCCAGCGCTTTTTGAAGTAAGAACCAAATTGCAAATAACGCTACACTCTTAGATCGTTATGCTTCTTCTTTGCTCCATAAAAATAAATGATCAACAATTATTAAATTAAGGTCAATCCAAAAAGCTATAAAGCAGCATTTACAAAAAAAAAAAAGTATTAGAAGTAATGTGCGTAATGTACGTAATCCAGCATATTTTACCTTTTACAGTTATGAATTCACTACCACAATTAATAATAAAAGCAATATGTTCTGAATTAGCCGCAGAGATACAGGATATAAAATGTGGAAGAAAAAAAGCGATCGCAATGATTAATGAGGTAATTGAGCTCTTTGTTTTAGAAACAAATATGTGATACTCTTCGAAGCTGTAAATTTTCCATATTATTAGATACAAATACAGATATTTCAGTAAGCAAAAGTTTAGTTGTTATTGCGAAAATGTTATTGAGAAAAATCTTAGTAAGGTGGCAGATACTTTTGTGTTTGATTTGTTTGGAAGAATCGACAGCTGAAGTAATTTATACCGCAGTAGTAAAATATTTTCAAAATTTACAAATATCTGTTTCTGGTGAACTTGCTATTCGTTGCACTTACATATGTTGCTATTATGCACTGAAAAAAAAATAGCTTTAAAAATAGAGAAATTTCTTAATAGTATTTCGTGACGTTTTGCACACAGTCCAAGACGACTGTCGGATTTTGTAAAATTTCAAGAAGTATTTAGTCCTAAGGTGCATAAAATTCTTAAAGTAAGTGGAACAAGGTGGCTTGAATTGGAGAATGTGATAACTGGAACATTACAGCAATGGTCAGCTCTTCAACATTATTTTATCCATTATGTAGGTATATGAAGAAGGAAATATGAGCACCAACACTGATGCGATATCTGTTTTAAAGTTTTTGGCTAATCTCGAATCAAAATTGTATTTATATTTCCTTCAATATATTTTGAATTTAATAAACAATATGAATTAATTATTTCAATCCGAATACATCTAATACACGTGTTTAGACCGCTATTGCAAGAACATTTCCTTAACATTTAAAAAAATGTTGTTCGCTTGGATCTGGTTTCGACTATCGTTGATTTTTAGGATCCAATTACACATTTAGACGAATCAGATATATTTTTTGGGGTAAAATTTTTACCGTGTGAGAACTCTATCGATATTTCAAAAATTAAACACCACTTGGTGTCATTGGTTACATAGAACTAAGCAGATAAATATTGAATCGTTTCGATTTTGAAGATGAAAAGTTTGAACTTTTAGAATGCTTAGATCCACGAAAAATTCTGTCCGGAGCAATGGTAACAATTTCAACATTAAATAACATATTCCCCATAAATGATAATATAAATTTAGATAATTTAGATGATAATTGGTTATCAAAATTAAAAAACTTCCAATGATATTTTCCAATCTTGGATTGATAAAATTCGAAAATTTTGAACACTTTAGAGATACATACCAATATTTCTGAATACATGTTTACTCTTGCTTTTCCACCTCATAGCACTGCAGCAACAGAAGGTGCCTTTTCTGTTTTAGCTTACATTAAAAATAAAGCACGAAATAAATTAAATATCAAAAGAGTATCTAATATAATGCTAGTAAAAGAACTTATTAAAAGAACTAATAAATATCTGTACATGCCTTCTGTAGATTTACTTATATATTTTGCAAAATTTAATTTTACTAATGGTTGTTTGCTAAAAAAGATAGAATTTATTAAACATATGTACAAAATAATAATTATAGCTGTGAAGGAAACCTATGTTATTTTCTATACCTATTATTATTTTTGTATTTGAAAAATAAATAAATGAAGTAAATTTCGAATACTCTGCTTAGATTTTTCGAAGAAATTAAATGCTACTTTAAAGCTCTAAATACTATGAAATTGAGAAATTTTCGTAGTTCTACCTCATCTAAAGCTTTGACACTAACTTTACTACACTTTTTCATAAAATACTACGCTTTCATAAAATTTATGCTACTAAAATTCGCTCGTGAAGTCACATCCCTGTATTTCGCCTCTCTCAACTCGTGATAAAGCTTCGCTTCACCTCGCCTCACTTCGTTGTGCACGCTTAACCATTATTTCACAATTCGTTCTTTTATTTTCCACTTCTTCCATTTTATTTCCCGCCTAATAGAATTTATGTATCGTGTCGACTAGTCTAATTTGTGGATAAACCAAAAAAATAAATTCAAATTGTGAGGGAATAGATAACTAATAAAATAAAAGTCGAAAAATAATTGTTATTATTGACAGGAAGTATAAAAGTTGATTAATAACTCTTATTTCATAACATCAACAACAAAATTATGAAATAATGATTAAGCGATAATAAAAAAAAATATATAATAAAAATTAACCATTAAGATGAACATTTTATTTTATTGGTTATACTTTTTTAAATCACGCCAGAAATTTAAAGTTCACTTAATGAGATTAAGACTGAGATCAGATCATTATTTCTCTGTAATTTTTTGTTTGAAAAATCTAAAGTAATGGTCATTCGTTCTCTGAACTTTTCCCAACAGAATGCGTGTATAATTTTAATCCTAAATGTTACACTTAACACCGAATTGAGCCAGTTTGGATGACCTTACCTTACTATTTCACCATAATGGCGTATATATGTACATATACTTTCTGAATATTGAGATTACCATTCGTGTTATTCCTTTCTCAAATCAAATGAATGCTGCAAAATTAGAGGCCACTAATCGTACATCGAGCAGTTATTTTTGTCTAAACCAGTTGATTTCAATAAAAACGGTATTAATAAGATTATAAACAAGTAGTACAAGTAGTACAATATAAAATGTCTTTTTCTTTTCATTAAAAAATGCAAATTTACTTTCCCACTAAACAAAAGTTAGTTACAATTATTAATTTCTTCTGCGATACGACACCTCTGATATTTTTCCGATTCTCTGAACTAATGAATCATGTTGTAAAATTCGTTTAGAACCTTTACTAAGAAATATACATGAGTGATCCTTTTACGAATTGATTCATTTATCCAAGAATTTGTCTACACTTATTGAAAAACTGATGCGACAGGGGAAGTAGCTCGTACATTTAACAATCCTGGTGTTCAAATAGTCAACAAATTTACAAGTGCTATCCGTATTTCTTCTGTAATTACATATTTGATTAAAATGGGTCGTAGTAATAAATTTACTAGCAGTGAAATACAAACTATTATAAAATTAAGAAGTGAAATTAGGAGTGAAGTACGAGTGCATCGCAGCTTCACTTCAAGATCCCAAAAATTATGGAAAGAAGAAAAGTCCTAGAAGGCCTGCAGCGATTAATGATCGGTATTCCCGTGCAATTTTGAAAGTAACGTCAAATTCTGCAGGAACTACAAAACGCACAGCATCTCAAACGGAAAAAAACTAAAAAGAAAACTGCCGTGCCGCTTGCAAAGCAACACATAGCAAACCAAACAGAATGAAGTTTGCACAACAAAACCTTAGATGGAAAAAGCGGTGGCGACAAATAATTTGTTCAGATGAAAAGAGATTTACATTGGGCCATCCCACACGAGTATTCTTCTTGATGCAGTATACAAACAGGTTTTTGGGGAAGAGCTGAGAAGAAGCAAAGATATATCTCTCCAAAGTGTAGAGATATCTCTTTGCTTCGTCTCACCTCTTCAATAGAAAACTGGTATGCATGCTGCATCAACAATACCCGTGTGGGATGGTCCATTGGATAGCTAGATAGATAGAGTTATTAATTCCATGATTTACGGATATATGAACTCTATAATAAACGAATACAATTGGGAAGCGTTGGAGTAGTAATTTGGGCTGCTATTGGATGCAACAGAAAAACGAATATACAGTTTATAAGGGGAAAAAGAATCCATTAAATTATTGGAGGAACAAAAACCGAACAATGCGGAGATTGGTTCCGCAAGAAATTATATTTTGCATCAAGATAATTCAGCAGTACACTCATCACGCGCAGTAAAGGACTTTTTCCTCGCCATAAATATAAGCGTGCTCGAATGGCCGGCAAGATCACCAGACCTCAACATCATTGCAAATGCATGGTGACAATTAGCACGAGCAGTATATCGAGGTAAAAACCAGTATGCAACAGTGGGAGAGTTGGAAAAAGTAATTACAATTGCTTGGCCGTTATTTCCTCGAAAATATATAACAAGTCTTTATAAATCTTTACCTAACCGAATGTTAGAAGTAATAAAAAATAGGTAAAAAAGCTAGAATTGGTCTAAGACCAATTCTTATAATACCTTAGATGAATGCCCGTATGTAATTTCTTATGGTCATCCATCCTGGATTTTTTTTTTTTTAAGTTGTTTTTCGCATATATTTCTAGAACGGCAGTAAAAATGATATAACCAATTTCATAGGATTTCATATTCTGAAGAACTTTTCAGTACAATAAAAACGTCTAGGACTGATCTGAGTAAAAATCTAAAATTTTTATATGGAAACACCAAGAAGAGGTTATCCGATTTACTCCATTTTTCAAACTTTATTTACTATTATTATGAAAACACAGCGTACAAAATTGCAGCACTCTACGTCGACGCGTTCTCCGGCAGTGTTCAAATATATAGTGAAAAATGAAATTTTTGTATGGCAACCCTACGAAGGATTTGCTTGATTCGTCCCATTTTCGAAATTAAATTTACATTTTTCTTTTAAAAAAATCTGTGTGCAAAATGTCAGCTCCCTACATCGACGCGTTGTCAGGTACTGTCCAAATATGTAGTAAAAAACGAAATTTTTGTATGGCAACCCTACGAAGGAGTTACCCCGTTTGTACCGTTTTCGAATTTAAATTTACTACTTTTTTAAAAAAGTCCGTGTGCAAAATTTTAGTTCCTTAAATAAACGCGTTCTCGAGTTATCGTGAGGACGGGTAGACAGACGGACGGAAGGACAGACATGCAAAAACCAAAATAACTTTTAATATTATGCTTGGGTGTCCAAACCCATTTTTCTGTACTAGCATTATTTCTGTGCATTACAAACAGAATGACAAGCTTAGTATACCCTATGATTTCATCTAGGTGTAACAAAAAAAAACAAAACATTATTAATAATTAAATAAATATTTTCTTTTTTTTTCCACACATCACTTGGTTTAATTTTTAATTTCTTACCCTGTCGTATCTTTTAGTCACACCAATTTTTCAATAAATTTAGAAAAATTCTTGGATTAATGAATCGATTGGTAAAAGTATCACTCATATATATATATTTTGTAGTTCTGTTCAACAGGTAAACGAATTTTACAACATGATCCATTAATTTAGAGAATCGGAAGAATTTCGGGGGTGTCGTATCTTTTTGTCGCGGAGTGTAGTATATTTCCCGACGCAACTAAGAAAAATAATCTGAACAAAACCGAGGAGAGTGTGTCTTCTGTTTAACTGCTTTAACATCGTGGCATCCTTCCGTCCTATCAGCTCAATTTCCAAATTTTAATCGCTTTAAAACTGCAAAATTACTCACGTCACTTAATCAGAGGATTACCAATTAGTTATAGGAAAAATAGGGACAAAATAATATAGGTTTATGTACCTGCGTACTACTAAATGAGGAATTTATTTTATTGAAATATATTTCTGCAAGATATAAGATTCGAAAACTATTCGTTTTCTATTAAATATATACATAGCACATAATCAAAAAAATGAATTTGCTGTTGAAGAAAAGATAAAATAAAATATTTTGGGCAATAGTGATAACGAACGTAAGCTTTTGTTTTCATAATTAAGTAGGTTTTATCTGAGTGTACTATTGACGTCTCTTGAAATAATTAACCTTTGCTTTCGATATATTTATGTAGGAAATTCGAAGAAAGTAAGTCATATGTATAATAACAAAAAATCAAACTAAACCGTCCGAAACCGCAACTAAAAAAATGACGCATTCACCTCCCCCGAGTGGGAGTTTCAAGAATTTTCAATAAAGCAAAGCAAACCGTATCTAACTGCCCGTGATGCATCACCTCGTTGAAAGAAGCACTTAAGCCATTCACTTCCATCACGATCGGAAAACATTTCCTCCATGCCAGATTTGATTGCATCCGATCGAAAAGTGATCAGAACTTCGAAGCACGTAGGTAGGTATTTGTAGCGTTAAATGTGAAGATAAACGCAATATTTGTCTTGTTTAATTAAAATTGCTTCTTGAATGGAGTAAAATGCAGGTCGGGGCTTAACTGCAGAACGAAAGAGAGAAACTGAAAGACCCGAGAACAGTGACCAACTCCGGGTTAGCATATTTAATTGGATAACCAAATAAAGTCCCACTTAACTCATACCAATCCGATATCTGCTTAGTATTTGCGCTGCCCGCGATCTTGTGTACTCCTCAACTTCAGGCCTGGAGTCAGTCTGCCATTAAACTTAGAAGGTTGTGGAGCACACGAATGATCGGTAATGATTAAAATAACTTTACGCGCAATTTTTTTTTCGTATTTTTAAAAATGGATTATTTAATAAATTTATAATAACTTGTTTTGCCGACGGTAAACAAAAAAAAACAACGGACCGGTCCTAGATAGTTAGGTCTACTTTTAAAAGTGCTACATTGTTTTGGTCCTGTTCGGGCTCATAGCAAGGCTGTTCCTATAACCAATAACGCGCGTCGAGTTTTTCCACATGTGATGATCACAACTCTCGAAGATCTTCAAGTGCGCAACAAGTGTGAAACAAGTTTTGCAAAGGGTCAGACAGTCAGATAAAGATAAATATTTTATCGGTTTGGGTCCCTTCTTGTATTTAGTGAAAGTGTCGTATTAAAATTTAACTGCAGAATCAAGCATGTTCTATGTGATAAATGCTCCGCTGTCGATCATATGTGAATGACTAAATTAACAGACTTAGCCGGCCGAGAGGAAATGAAAACCCATTTGATACATTCATGAGCAGTAGATGCATGATTTTTACATCCGGACTAGAACAATAAAACTCTAACGTGCCTATAAACCATATCAAGTGAAAATCACTTGTTCGTTCGTTGATTGTATGGTAGGTAAACTTTCAGATTTTCCCGTCAAAAACATAAACGATAACAAAAAACGTACTGTAAATATCTACATATTATGTTCTTCTCACGATTTTGAATATCCAAAGACCAATGTTGGAACTAATCGGTTTGTAAGGTCGTGAAATAGGATTGTGATTAAAACTTGAATGCTCTTCACTGATCTAAAAAAAATTTTGTGGCCATCTGCTGAATAATTGTGCCCTATATGAAATATACAAACACATTTGCGCTTACAAAGCTACAAAAAAGTATTTGAAAGTCTAAATTCAATTTGAATGCCAATTGCCAATAGCAGAATTTTCTACATCCACAGATCAGACCGAATATCAGCCAAATACGCTTAATTGATTCAACATGGCTGCCAATAAATAAAATTAAAAAAAAACTTTGTAATTAAATATTTCTTTTGATATTATGCTCTGATGGTCTTCAAGTTCGTTTTCCATTAATAAAAGTAGAAATTATTTTCTTGCTGCGCGTAGAACTAAGTACTTTCTCTGAAATTAAATTTCTTTACTAACGGTTCATAATTTTATGGATTTAGGAATTTTAGTAATAATCGCGATGTGAGTTTCCATTTTCCTATTCCCCAACTTTTTACATTTAGGTACTTTCATTTTTTGTATAAACTTATACAAACTTTTAAATATTATACATATATACACATATGTATACGTTTGTCTTATTTCTCTTCATGCTATAACTCTTGTAACCTGAAATCGAAGTTAAGTTTTAATAATTCGAAGTTTATTATTATATCGGAAAATCTACTATGTATATATAAAACTACAGTTTATAATAATAAACAAAAAAATTTGCGCCTGTTAAATTTGACATTTTTAACATTTTCAAATGCTCTTGGTATGGCCTCTAAATACCTGTGGATGTTTATTGTGTAATCTTTAAATTTAAAATATTCTATTTTATTTTTCAAGCACATTTTACCGTGAGCTATGTATCTCTCAAAATTGTCCTCAAATGATCTTAATTATGAAAATTCCATTAGAAGATCTTATAGTAATTTGCTGATACCATTCCAAATGCCTACTTCTTCTGTCTAATTGGTATACATTTATTTAAATAAATATTATTATTAATTAGCAACCCTTATTTTTGTTCTCTTTTATACACAGCCACTCAAGAACTTTTTCTGTTGTATGTTTAGATGTTGTTCGATCACCGTCGCTTTCAAAATAATACATTCCCTTTATTCATGCGCTGTTTAGATTGTTTTAGAAGAAGAGATTCGCATAAGACACTCTGTCGTTGGGTAGACTGACGCCGTTCGGAGGCACTGTCACCATAGGTTACCCTCTGAGCGGAGATCTATCGCCCCGTATTTGTGATGTGCGAGATCATGGTGCACCTCAATATGGGGAACGCAAGGCTATACTGATGAAATCGAGCTCTTAACCGCAGTCAGTTCCGGCATCGAGTTTTTTGGAGGTCTCTATCAGAGCGGAGATCTATCCCCTTCTTCTTCTCTCTTCTACACGAGGAATGCAAGGCTATGCTGGCGAAATCGTGATCGTAACCACGACGAGCTCCGGCATGGAATTGTATGGACTAGAGACTACTCTTCGGGGATTGCTCGAAGGCACCAACACTAGAGACTACTCTGAGAGGGGTGTATTGTACGTTATGAGGTCCTGGTGCATCTCCGCACGGGGAGTTTCTTTGAGTAAGGATATATTGACAAAATCATGATCGTAGCTCTTCTGGGATCGAGGATTCTAGACATCTCAAAGAAGCCCTAACACGATATGCCAGGTTGACTTTAACATCAAACCCGATAAGACTATGCTTGTACATTTTACTAGGAAAAGATTGATAGATGAGGTTATAGATGTTAGGAAAGAGTTTTAGAAAATGACACTAAGATAAGAAAAGTGGTTGAGTAAATTTCTAACTGGTAATGACATCAGATCATATAGCGGTGAGAGACTCTTATCGTTCAAATGGTGGTGGAGGAGAGGCCTGGATTTCCAGACTACCTCCAGTGTCATATTTGTCTGATTCATAGATTGGTCCAAACTGGGAGGGATTTAGGGATTAGCCCATGTTCAGATAAATCGAATATGAGCAGATACAGTCTTCCAGGTCGAAACTTATATCATACTGGTTTGTGTCTAAAGAAAGCACTTAACGAGAAGAGCGTTTTTATCCTCTCCGAGAGACAAAACTTAGGATTATTGTATCCTCTACAACGAACTCAATATAGTGTGGCAGTGCCAACGCATTTTGATGGATTGGTCAGATCCAGTTGGGTCTGCCGGGTCGAAATAGTGGAGCATGCATGCTTTGTTAGCAGCGAAAAATCAGATAAACTTCTTACAAGCTGGCTATACCTCTAGTTAGCTTAGAAGCTAAAAAAAGTTGTCTTTGTGTACCGGTAAAAGACCCAAACTTTAACTGGGGACTATAGCATGGCATCATGGGGCAGACTGATGTACAATAGGCTTTTAATAGCTGATCCGATCACCGGCCACTGTTAACTGGAGGTCGGAATATGTTTTTCTCTTTCGTTATAAATGTATTGGTCTATTATTGTTAATCTGTTTTCCACGACAGGGAAAACCTACTCACTAGCTCTCTATAGGATCAATACTTCACGTCAATTTCGTGTTTACGGCCCAGATATACAGCGACTCAATTCAGCAATTCAGAAAATCTCGAATTAACACAAATGTTGGAAAATTTCCTAGAACGTAGTTCCTAAATAAAACCACAGTCTCTTTTTACGTAGTTAAATTTCGATTTACATAGTAAATGATACCCGAAAAACAAAAAAGAAATATTTTTAAGTACTTAAGGAGAGTATTGGCCGCGAGAAAGGTCCCCTAGAGGAACATATCATAAAAGTTTCGAATGGTGACAATCAAGAAATAGACTTCCCCATGCTTTGAATTTTAAATTATATATCTATTCTAATAAATAAACAGTACCAACTTTAAAAGATTTTTTAAAAAGAGTATTCGTGTGTATACGTATAGAATATAAAGGGAAGAACTATATGTACCTATGCATAAATACAAAATGTTTAAAAAGTATTCCATTTACGTCACGATTTCCAGGAACGGAACTCCTGCGTTAGAAAGATGAGTGTATACGTATCAGTATTTCTACGGTACTGACATACATAAATGCGTATTTGGGTTGCTTATCTCCTTTCTTAACACAACACACGTTCTTCCTGGTTTTCATCTACGTTCCCCCGTTGTACGAGGAAAAAACTAAAGGAGTAAAATGATCGTTTAAATCCCTGTACGTGAGTATGATCAACAGACTTCTTTTCTTCGTTTCCATTCTTACATTTTTAGAAATTTGAATTTACTCCTTAATAAGAGAAAAAGTTACAATTGTCAAAGATTAATAATATTATACCATAGATGAACATAAAAGTTAAATAAAGTGTAAACTTAAAGTTCTGTATGGTAACATCAAGAAGGGATTGCCCGATTTAGTTCATTTTTGAAATTTTATTTAGTATTTTTATGAAAACGGTGTATATAAAATTTCAGCTCTCTATGTTACATTCCCTGGCAGTGTCCAAATATATGTAGTGAAAAACCATTCTTGTATGGCAACACCAAAAAACGTGGCCCGATTTAGTATTTTCAATTTTTATGCAAACAACGTGTATGTACAATATTGGAGCTCTCTACGTCGACGGGCTCTCAGGCAGCGTCCAAATTTTTAATTTTACTTACTATTGCTATGAAAACAGCATGCACCAAATTTTAGCCCTCTGTGTCAACGGGCTCTCAGGTAGTGCCCAAATATATAGTGAAAAACGAAATCTTTCTATGGCAACCCTACGAAGAAGTTAGTGCACCTTTACTGACTCATTCCATAAGAAAGCGATTTGTCAAACAATTAAATTAATACTAAATGATTAAAAGTGAAATGTAAAAATTAAGATAGAATAAAAATGGCACTGCGAATAAATAGAAAGCACAAATCTTCGATTAAATCAACTTCCATTTGATAATTTTTTCACTTTTACCACTTTTTAAAATTGTATACATATGCGAATTAACAGAAGGACAAATTTTAAATTAAATCAACTTCTATTTGTTATTTTTTTTTTTACTGCTTTTTAAAATTGAAAACATTAAATATCAAGATAATAACCCTTACGGAATGACATATCTATTTAGGCTAAAAATATCAATTTTGCGTAAGTAAACCTAGTCTTGTTCAAAATCGTAAGTTCTTTACTTCAATTGTAGCTGAACCTTGTCTCCGAGTCCAATGCTATATGGGGAGTCAAATAGTAAGGTGTTTGCGAAGAAAACTTGAAAAAAAAGTAAAATCAAGTTCGAAAATGAGACAAATCGGTCTTATTAGACCAATTCTAGCTTTTTTACTTATTTAAAGTAGGCATGATATTTTAATCTATTGGCCATTCTAAATTCTTTCCTAGCAGGCGGGAAATAGATTAATTGACAAAAATAGATACATTTTTGTTCAATATTAGTTATTGATGAAGTCTTTAAAATGACAATAGCGTGAAAAATTATGAAAGGATCCATATGAAAGGATACCACTGACATGTATATAAATGAACTGACTGATCTCCTGTTTCATGTGGCACCTGTTTTGATTTCAGAAGGTATGCTTTCACTGTCACTGTGCTACCAACTGTCGTAACTGGCGTCATATTTAAATTATTTGGGAATTGTCTTATATGCATGTCAGTGGGATTTATCGAATTTACCACAAAAGTATTTGGGACTATTTATATTGTAAAATTTTAATTATGAGTCGAAAGAAGTGTTTTTTACAAAGCTGTTTTGGTTGAAAATACCGCTGAACCTCAAGCAATTTCTCCTTCCCAATCGTTACAGTTCAGTGGGAAAGTATGCTCTCACGGAAAGAGACAGGAATATGAAAGTGGTGCCATTTGCTTTCATGCATTTTTGGTTCAACGAGCAGTCCATTTATTAACATGCAGTGGTACATACCGGTACAATATTTGTGCCTACTAATGCTTCTGAAATTTATAAATTTGGACAAGATAAGCATTCCACTTTATACATTTTATTACGTCTGTTTAATGAAATCGAAAAAATTTCAGAGTTGCTATTTGCAGAAAAGAGCAGCTCACCTTAGGTTAATTGTCAAATTAAAAGTAGAGCAGAAAGAAGCAGGGAGTTCATGAAACACACTTCTGAAATTTCTGAAAGAATAAGGTCAAGAACCTTATTATTTTCCAACAATTTGAAATGTCAGCACATTTACAATGCCAAATGCCTGCTCTAAGTTGCTCCTTCGAAAAAGTTAGAGCAGAAATTCTTGCTCTATGTCAGCTCAGTCCACTTTAGAGCAGACTCATGAAACACAGCTCAGATCATATTAAAGTCGTTTAGAGCAGTGCTCTGAGTTCATGAAATACGTCGTTGCAAAGAAGAAACAAACATGGGTATCGATCATCACATTGTTATGAACAAAATACGCTTGAGCATTGCTGTGACAAGGAATGGGCGGAGCGACGCTACAAGCCAAAGGAGCCTTAACTTAAAAGACTTCAGGGACAATATCAAGCAATTGATGTTTGTAGAAAAGTTCCACAAAAATTTTGATCAAATGGATGTTCCTGAAAACAACAATACATATTACCGAAGAAAGGAGTATAAGAAAATGTGCCATTATATCAATGTAGGAGGTGCTTATATAGTTCTACATAAGTTTACGGAAATACTAACAAAATATGGAGTGAACCAGTCTCTCAAGTACTGAATCGCACGCATGTTGAACATAGAACAGTCTTTACTGATTTGGCCGGGAAAAGTAGAGAGGAAAGTGTCTATAGAGACACTCCTCAAGGCGGTATGTTATCTTTTAGTATAATATATTATAAATGATCTCTTGCTTACACTCGGATGGGTTACAAAACGGTATGCTACGCAGATGACCTGGTGATCTTAGTAACGGTAGTTATGAGATTGAACTCCGCGGACTTGCACAAAACGTGATCCCGCTAGTTATCGACTTAGCTACCGATTTCGGATTGTGCATAAATCCACTGAAACCTGATCTCTGCCTTTTTACTGAGAAAATGAATACTCCCGACCTGCCCTCTATTCGCTCCACACGTTTGGAAATAAAGCAGAGAGTAAAATACCTGCACATTATAAGTAGGTACTAGATAAAAAGTTGAACTGGAAACCGCATCTAAAAGACAGAGTGAACAAAGCTTTAGAACCCTTCGTAATAAGGAAATAGTAGGGACTCAAATCGCGGATGATACACTAGCGTTATCCGACTTATTCTAACCTACGGCTCTGTGGTGTGGTGGAAAGCAATGAATTTTGACAATCATCGTAAATTATTGGAAAATGTTCAAAGACTGTGTCTCCGCGCACTCAAGTCAACTAGTATTCGGGCCCTTGAAGTTATCCTTAAAATACACGCCGTGCAAATTTTCATCAAGAAGGAGGCGTCACTCACAGCGCTGAGACTGCATCTCAACAAGAGCTGAATTGACCTTATAACAAGAGTTACACACGAATCAATCTTTGAATCCCTTTTATCCCATAGAAAGTAGAATGGAAATCACACACTGTGCTGCAACCATTAACACACCCTATTATCTATGCAGATGGCTCCAAATCGCAAGAAAACATCGGAGCAGGCGTTTTCTGCGAGGACTCCAATTTGGAAATGGTCATACACCTTGAAAACCACGTCATAGTTTTCCACCTGGAAGTCAAGGCCACTGAGAACAAGGATATTACTATCTGTTCGGATAATCGAGTGGCTGTCAAGGCCTTGTTAAAGCCCTGTACAACCCCTAAACTGGTATTGTAGTACAAGACCACGCTGAATTATCTTTATCGGTGTAAGGTGGTACTCGTCCTATGGCTAGCAGGTCACAGCGATGTTAGCGGAAATGAAAAGGCCGACGAACTTGCTTGTCTGAGGCACCCCCTTCACAATCTGGATTGCACAAAACACCTTACCTCTAACATTTTGGCTTGGGTCGACTGCCGACACAGTCGACTTTGCTTAGATAACCCTAGTGTCAGTTCTTACTAGACACTTATTTTGTAGGAATCGCCTACACAGGATGGGATTTTTGACAATCTTGTATGCAGAGGATGTGGAGAGGAATCCGAAACGGTGACACACTTTCTTTGTGATTGTCCGGCTCTCTCTAGTAAGCATTACAGATTCTTTGTCTCACACTCAAAAAATTATTTTTCCTGATTATGTATATAAATAAAGGTTTTTATAACTGTAACAGACATTTAAGTCTATAGAAAATATAATACTCTTAAAAATATATTAAATTTCTCTATATCAATCTTAGAGCATTAGAATTTTAAATATCCGCTGGAGATATAATATTTTCGCAAAATAAATCATCAAAAATTATTTATTCCGGACTGCTCTTACCACTGAATCGTTAAAAATAAAAATTCTTAAAATTCTTCAATTCTCCATCATTGACCAATTCTAAAAGTGTAGGTTCGATTCCAGTCCGGAATAAATAAAAATTGAATTTACAATTTATTTGTGCGCTTTCATCGTTACTGGTTAATGCCAGCTGAAAGCAACGTGGCTTAGTAGGCTAATTACAAATTGATAAATGCAAGAGGGAAAATCATCTGTCTCGTTAGCTCAGTGGTAAGAGCAGTCGCCCGGCAAGCGGAAGGTCCCGGTTTCAAACCCCGGATGAGACGGTTGTTTTTTCTTCTTGTATTTATAATTTGATTTGGAATCGTTAAAAATAAAAATTCTTAAAATTCTTCAATTCTCAATCATCAAAAACTTAACTACGGCTGCTGAGCGAAATAATTCTTTTAAGAACAATTTAATGGTAGCTATGCGTATATTTTATCTCTCAGAGATATAACATAACTGCATCCAAAAAGTGCTTAGCTATCTAGTTACTTATAATATAAACCCTCATTCCCAAAGAGTAAGCAAGTGGATAAAGTACATTCTTAAGAACTTTTCTTTTTTTCAATAGTAATTGCCATATTTGGTAGGAGCCGTTTTTTATGTTATTTACTTAACATGCTTCACAGTATGGGCCAGATGATTGCTCTTTAAAGGGTGTTTAATACTCATTTAATAGCTCTGTGAGCTTCTAAATGAATTTTAAGCACCATAAAAAGAGCATTTACCGAGCTCATGCTTTCACATAACGTCTTGATACATACATATATGTAAATAGCAATTATAATATATCTACATGAGATATACAAAATTATGTTCTAGTAGATATAATCTATTTGTAAGGAAGTAGTTTTAATAGTTACAATAACAAAGTCTTTGAAATAATACTAATCTGTATCTGGTATGTTTACTTTGCCTCCAGAACATATGTTTTATATTTTGTAACTATGTACATTTATAAATTTTAAGAAATAAAATGGGTAGCTCCACAAATATGTATTATATAGCTGCACCTATTTATCTAAATTATTATACTTATCTCCGTCCTTTTGTATCTGTTATCGATATAATATTTTTTCAGTGTAGACGAAGTGCATGAAGTGTGTATGGAAGGTTGAGGGCAATACGTAATTTTGTAAGAGCGTCCCAATGGGATTTATGAGTAACTGTGCACAAATCTGGAGGGTGCACAATGGGCATTGTTGTGGCCTAAGATCTGGAATCTCTTCAATCCATCCATCCATACAAAGCAAAATAGGAACACCATCATCTCCGCTAGCAATCCACAAAGGCATGGTGAACAGCAAAACGAGCACAGTCCACTTCACAGGCAAGTGAAATACAGTGTGCGCACCACGATAAAAGAAGAACGATTGTTAATTTATTTATTTATTTATTCGGTCAATAAACATGGCAGATTACAGAGGTTTTTACACTCCTATTATGATACTACCAATATAGTTATACAAACAAGTGGAAGGTTTTACAAGTTAAAGTAAGAAGAAGAAAATAATACTAGTGATAAAATATGTAACTTAAGTGCTTGTAGTGAATAACTAAACTAAACTAGGGAAATACAATTCAATAGGTTACAAAATCGATCACTCGAAGTACATTGGAGGGATAAATTCAAAGCTATCCAGTTACAATCAGATAAAATAAGACTTGTATCTACAGCTTAAAAATACAAAACTACAAACCAGAATTCAAATATAGTACTTACGAGACAAAACCACTGCATCAAACTACAGAACTAAAATTCAATAGGATAATTACAGATATTAAACAATCAGCAAATTCAAATCTACAATGAAACTAATTATACTACAAAATTACAAACTTAAACTTCTAACCTAGGACCACTTATCTAAAACGATTAAACAATCGGCAAGATCAAGCTACAATAGTATGTTACGGTTGGTTAAGGTGAGTTTAAGGAGTATAATTCAATAAGATATTTACTACAAACTTACAAGCGTACTTACAAGATAAATCCAAAATACCAAACTAGAGGGCTGAAATTCAGTAGGATAGCAGCAAAACAGAACGAGGCGTGCGCATTTAAAAGTGTACCTAAATAAGATAATTAATTAGGTTTGCGCAGGAAAAATACAGTTGTAGTTGGACTATAGAGGCATCAAAGAGGGGGCGAACTATAAAAAGAATAGAATATTCATCAATATCATACTAAAAACTGGGTTAAACATAAACGGAAGGGCCAGGCAAGGTGAAAGAGGAATAAGCCAATTTATCGCACAGATAAAGCAGAAGTGCGACAATCAGTGGAAAGGAAATATATAATTCAGTAGTTGGAAGAAGTATTTATTCAATGTTTTAAATAAGACCTATTTTCAAGCATCACCCAGAACAGAAATAATAACTACATACATTTAGATCACATTTTCCCAAAATTCTAAAAAATAGTTTCCAAGACATCAGCGATCAGCATATGAGCCGGTGAAAATCAGAGTGGCGTAAGTCAAGTTTCCATAGTTTAGAGTAAATTGATGTTCGCACCTCGGTCCATAAAAAGTATGGACAAATTTTGTTTACAATGACAATGACTCACTGCCATCAGCAGCTGTGACTGTAACTTTTGACTTATTTCACGATGATAGTTAAGAAGTAAGAATTTGATCTTGGAAATTGTTGACTTACGCCACTATGGCTCTCATCGGCCTATATCCTTTAACCGATCCTTAAAGGAGCATGGTACACTTGTACTTTTATGGGCGATTGGGAGGAAGGTATTCCAGTAAAAATTCCTAAACAAATGTCTCAGCTGTGGGAAATTTACAGTAATTTAAGATGTGGAGTTCTCTCTGATATAAGTACCTGAGTTCAACAATTAACTATTATTCCTTATGACTATTAACGACAACAATTTATAGAGAAGCAGCACTAACTGCGAGATGCTGGAGTGAGCTGAAGGCATGATTATTGGAGCACTGTTTGATTTTGCTGTCTTTTCTTCAGAATACTTCTGTTGCCCCTGCGTGTAACTTCGAGGCAAGAAGGTGTTGAACTTCTTGATATTTCCTCTGTGAATGTACCGTTGATAGATTGCTAGACAGAACTACCAGTTTACGCTCGATCAGAGATTATCCTTTCGCAATTATTATCCAAAATATCAGCTCGCGTTCTTAACTTATGGAATACAGTCGGACATTACGTACAAAAATCTAAATGATTCATAAAGACTTAATCCATTTTGTAATAGGATCATTGCATCCAAGGATTAGAGCTATTGGAACAAGGTTAATATACCTCAAGATTTAAAAAATATTAGTGCTATAATTCATTTTATTTTTGATGTGTTTGGCTAAGCTTGTATCTACCTGAATGGAGTACCTTTACAAAGTACAAGGAAAAACAAGCTAAGCTTGGATTTTTCTATGTGTAAGGGCATATAAAAAGTAAAAGTTTAGCCAAGTAATTGACATGCAACCATAGATAACCTCTGAACACCTTAAATATATTATTAAATTATTATTATAAATTATTAAACAAACAGTTTCGCAGAATTACGTAATGTAATTTTCACTACTCATACCATCATTTTTGGTTTTTCCAAATTTGGAAATCTACCTCATTACCAGAACAATACCCCTGACGGCCTTAAATGGAAACGACTAAGTTTTCGTCACTTATGCTGAAGAAACCTAAGTACATAGAAATCGTGTAAAAAACTGACTGACTATCGACATCACATCAGCGAAATGCTTGTTTGACCTCAAACGCTTTAAGTTCACTTCGAACGTGGATGGGATTCAAAATATATATATCGGCTCATTTAACAATGCTGGCGTGATAAGATCTTGTAGCCGCATTTTACTAAAAATTTAAATTTCTTTGATAGCAGACATATAGTAGATATAAACACAAGTTTGAAAAATTTGCTGAATACACCAAAGGCAATATAAAGTTTTTGCTGAGAGATTATATAAAAACGAAAACAGAAAAAAAAGTTTACCAGGCACTGTGATAAGCTTTGTTTTCGAAGCCTATAAGATAAAGCAAAACAAGTATGGTGATAATAAAAACAAACGTTCGGTTAAAATGAACGCGGGGCTACTATTCAAGTTTGAATCCTAATGAGAAAATGAGAAAAAAGAAGAATAAACTTTGAAGAATCTTTAAGTCAAATTCTTTTGATTTTCACCGCTTATAGTTTGTTGGTACACCAGCAGGTTATTGAGATTGCAGCAGCTAACTTATTACCTGCTGTTAACACCTATCACTTAAGCACACACCACGAGAAGGCAATCATATTGTAAAATTTCGAGAGGTCAAAAGGTGGCAACAATAAAAAATGATGACTTGCATTATCTTCAATTATATTGTCCGGTATAAAGCCTAGACCCCAATTCACTTTGCCATACTGCCCGAAGGAAGAGTCTTTCCGGTTCTTCTTGTTTGAAATCACTTTATAATTTATGTTTCAGTTAAAACTCAAGCTTTTTTAACTGCATTTTAGGTTGACTAAGTTGTCATGTTTTGATAAAATTACTCCAAAAATTATTTACATAATTATGGTTTGCATTTCAAAACATATTTCCTCTGAATAAATTATTCAGTTACTAAATAGGTGGTCTTGAAATAAAAAGTTTAGTTAATTTTTAATTATCATTATCAAATTTGGTATGTGGAATCCACTAAACGAATGAAGTAGAGAACGGAATTGGAGATGGGCTTGAAGTTTGGCTTTTTATATTTTAATAGATATACCAAAATCAAGAGATAAAGCAAAAGAAGAAAGAACGGTAGGTGATTTGAACACATGAACTTTCGCAGATTGTAAGAGTGAGAGGAGATTAAAAGTATCGTAAACTGTATAATATATATATTATGTAGGGGAATATCGCCAGGGCTGGCACCTTGTTGACTTTTGTCCATAACTTCCGTTTAAGGAAGAATTTGGTAAATCCAAGCACATATTTGGCAAGGTCTGGGAAACAGGAACACTTTTGCTGAACCTAGCAGATTGATTGGGTGAAAAACGAAAAAAATATAGGCATTTATAAAGAAAGTGAGATGTTATCAAGGTCGGCGTGCTGTCTCGGTTGGCCAATTGACGAATTATGTGTTGAAATGATAGAAAATGACCTGGAAAAATTAATTGAATGAAATAAAAAGTCGAATTTGTTGCATTTTCTGTTTTTTAGCAAAATGTGAATGGCACATTATTCAGAATTATTTTTTGAGTGGGCATTTTCCTCTAGCTGGTGTTTTATTAGCGGACTTCGTTGGGATTGGTGCTGGAGGTTTTTTGGGCATCTTCGAACAATGCGGTCACAGTGGGCCAACCCTGACTACACAAAGTGGACAACCTCGAGACAAGCGCCATTGTCGCATCGCGTGACACCACAAACAAACATGTTACAGGATTGAATTTTCCTTTTGGTTTGTTTTCAAGCATGAATCACACAACACATTCACAATGCTTGCCTTGACGATTGCATATTTTCTCCTCACTTTCGTCGTATTTACTGCTGCTGAAAACAATTTTTTTTCTTTTTTTGGAATTTCAAACCACTGAGTGCCCAGCACGCTTGAAATCTATAATGTCACGAAAAGTTCGCTGTCTCTGAGAGAAGTTTTACCGAACTCGCACATCGGTGGCGCCAGGTCAAAACTAAAAAAGTCTCACTTGGGCGACCTAGACAACAAGCGTATAATGGAATAGAAAATTTATTAGAACAATTACCACAAAAGTAACAATAAAGGAGCAAGCTGATATGGGATGTTATTACCCGCCTCGAATGAGCTTAAAGATTCTTTTTTGGTCATTATGAAATGTAGCTAACCCTGTTTGACCTTTTCTTACTCAACCTTCAGAATTATAGTCTATTCCAAAACTGATGTAGGACGTTGCAGACATCCTAAACGCTTCTTTGGCAACAGAGAATAAGTGATCAGTCCAGCATAACTTGCTGGAAATATTAACGTCAAGAATGGACTATGTATTGGAAATCTATTCTCAATCAAAAGAACGGGCGCAACCAGTAAATGTGGATCTTCTTTTGAGGAGATCAGAGAGTTTTGGGTTTGAATTACATTTATTGAATTCGACGCGAATCCCATCTTGATTAACTCTTACAGTACTCCTTTTGGGTCAATAAGAGTAAACAGGTGCTTTAAGTTTGGCAAAAGGTACAGGATGTGAGATTCAATCAAAGACCTTTAAAATAAATAAAAAACAGTTTTCGTCTCATCCAAACTAACTTCAATGCTCTGATAGTAAACACAGCAAGTCCCTAGATGAGTGATTTCGCCGGAAGCTGATGAGATGATTAATTTCAAGATAGCTGTTTATTAGTTTGGAGTTAATTATACTTACTAAGATTCAACCTTCAATTTTATTTAATTTTATTATTTATTTAATTGGATTTAGTTTCCAAGCAGTGTACCGTCGCAAATGAAAAGTAAAATAGTTTACGTAGAAGTTCAGCCAAAGAATATGCTCAACTTTTAATAAACAGGGGAGAGAAGCCATGAGCACCTTGAGAACCTTGTCATATTACTACCACAGATTTGCACACATCAGGTACAAAACAGGTATATATGCAGTGGAGTCAAAAACCATTTCACAATTATAAAGGGTTTTCCAATAAGAGGTGTTATTTTAATTAGCCCGCTATTTCGGTAGATGTCGCTTTTGGAGCTGACATTTGACAAGTAGAAACTACGCCATTAATAAAAATGGAACGATACACGATTCAGCAACGCATTGAAATTATTAAAATTTACTATAAAAATGGTGAAAATGTGGCAGAGACGGTTCGTAAAACTCGAACATTTTTGGGTCGTCGTGAAGCACCTTGTCGGACCGCAATACAGAAATTGGTAGAAAAATTCGAGCTGTCGGGACAAGTTAGTGATGTGAAGAATAAAACCCGTGCACGTCGCTCAATATATTGCTGCTGTAGCCGAAAGTGTTGAAGAAAACCCAGGTTTGTCCATTCCTCGTCGTTCTTTGGAATTAGGCATTCCACAAACGTCATTACACCGTATTTTGCATAAAGATTTGGGTCTTCAGGCTTATAAAGTTCAGTTAACACAAGAACTCAAGCCGGCCGATCATCAACAACGTCGAGTCTTTGCTGATTGGGTCCTTGAAATGCATGAAAATTATCCGGAATTCCATCGAAAACTCATCTTGAGTGATGAGGCCCATTTCCACCTCAATGGCTTCGTCAACAAGCAAAATTGTCGCATCTGGGGCTCGGAAAACCCAAGCGTTATTGTTGAAAATCCTCTCTATCCTTAACGTGTGACTGTTTGGTGCGGTTTATGGTACCGCGGGGTTATTGGACCTTACTTTTTCGAAAATGAGGCTGGAGCAACAGTTACGGTGAATGGATTGCGCTATCGACAGATGATTAATGATTTTTTATGGCCGGAATTGGATGGTATTGATCTGGACAACGTTTACTTTCAACAAGACTGCGCTACGTATGGCACGAAACCATTGATCTTTTACGGGAAAAGTTTCCGGACCGTGTTATCTCTCGAAGAGGTGATCACAATTGGCCACAAAGATCTTGTGACTTAACACCTTGCGACTCTTCCTTTGGGGCCACGTGAAAGAGAAGGTCTACGCCAACAGCCCAGCGTCGATTCAAGACCTCAGAGATGGAATTCGTGAGGCTATCGAGGACATAGGGCAGCCACTTTGCGATTTGGTTATAGAAAATGTCATGAAAAGGATATGGTCCTGTAGGCGTGGTCGTCGTGGTCATTTGGCTGATGTTATTTTCCATTATTAACGACATACCCTCCTCTTTATAATGAAATAAAGATCCGATCATTAATCTCAAAAAATGGCATTTTTCTTTGAATATCAAAATAACACCTCTTATTGGAAAGCCCTTTATAACAGTGAACTACTGAAGTTGTTATTATGGGTTTGACGAAAGACGACAAACCTTTACTTGTGGCCTGGGAACATTCTTTTTATAATGCTTGGCGGAACTTTTCTATCTACACAATGGACAAGATCGATCGTGTTGTGCTGTATGCTATTGTATGAATACGGAATTTTTATTCTTAAATTTATTCTTATTATACCCGTTATTTTTTGCAAATTATTTTATATTTTGACTTAACTTCTTCTTGTGATAATAGAACAAAATAACATGTGTCAATATTTCATACATTTTTAAATTTCGCGGATGATTAAAGGAAAATGGGATACCTATATGAGAGTATGTAACCTTCATCCTTATTGTTAATACATTAAAGTTAAGTCTATTGTTAGTAATTTCAAGAGTTAAATCTAACAATTTAATGATCTTATTTCCAAGCTATTTGATGAACTTTCTATAATTTTCTAGGTTTACATATTTAATATCATATTTAGAAGATTTTAATTTATCGTAGGTAGGTACCTATATTTAAATATACATATTGCCTACATTCAGAAGATTTTATCCCTATACCTAATAAGCTGTTATTTTGGATTTGTAAAACTAAAGAATATGTATAATAATGTATATAATATATAAGTTCAAAACAATACCAACTCTACGAACAAATTTGCTACAGTAATTTATGTCAAGAATTGCACGACCAATTCTGAAAATGCTTAATTGTAAATCTTGCAATACTTAAAAATTGCTCTTTCCAATCTGAGCAAAATTGTGGAGTAAAACAATAAGCTGAAAACTTTTACAATTGTTGACAACTTTATTGGAAAGTGGTGTTTTTCTTTCAATTAGGTACTCTTGTCAAGCTTACCAAAACTTACCTAAAAATCCCAATTTTTTCTGCTTCTTTGAGGAAACTACAAATTTTTAGCAAATACATCGACTGTTCTATTTCTAAGTACCATCCTGCATTTTGAAACTCAGTAGGCAGTTATCTTTTTAGTGCGCATAAGCTCCAGAAATAAGAGATTGGATTTGTTGCCGTTTGATAGTACAAGGAATGTAATTTTAATTATAAAAAATGTGCTGTCAATACATATAAAAATTAGCAGCAGTTTCATTTTAGTTCACAAAGTTTTGGGTAATTAGATTTTTGAAAAATTTATTTACGAATGTATGATCATTGATTTTGCCCGCCTGTCTACGGTATTAGTAGACCTTTTTCAGCTATAACCTACAGCATAGTTTGCATTGGATGCTAATTGACTCCCAGCTAGCCGGCTTTTAAATTATTGTTAGTTTCTTGATTTTCTTCAATAGTAGGTACTTGCTATAATGCATTATAAGGTACCCTAATTTTCATCTATCCTCTCTACGCCAAAGTAGATCTCCACGCAAGCGGAACATGTAAGCAATAGAAGCAGTTAAAATGTCTTTTTACAATATATAAGACACAGAACTACGTTGACGTACAAGTATATATCTAGTTGTATTTTTCTTACCTGAAATTTTCTAGTGATTTAAGATCATTGCTCAAAAAATTAATGAGTAAGCTACGTTTACCCGGACAAGTGATTGGGCGGAGCCAGGTTAATGCATTACTGAAATCTTTGTATGAAAAATGAAAAAAATTCTGTAAGAAATTTTTAAACTTTAAATAAGTAATATGTCGCCACGTACATTATATGTATATACATAGGTTACTCCGTCTTGCAGCTTATTACATATAACCAAATTAGAATAATAAATCTTAATTTAAGTTTTCCTTTTCTTATGGATAAATCACGTTACAAGACTTAAATATGCTAGTTAATGCCATGAACTTAATATTTTACTGTTTTACAGCCCACCGCTATCACTCATTTAGCCATTTCACCTAATATGTAATAAAATCTTTCCTATTAATATGATGCTGCGTTGTTGAAAAAGAAATTGAATAGTAGACCTTGTCAGCTTAACTAGTAAAAATCAATTTCTCTAAGAAACCTGATATATGCACACAACTACTCGCTTGATATGCAGTCTATAACTGCCTGCAGGGGCAGGCCGCAAAAAATATCTTGTTTCCTCTACATAAAGCTGCACATTCACTCGCTCAAAGACTCTCTGTAGAATGCATTTGAATTGAAATATTTGAGTTAGCAGAAATACGATCAAGTGACGCAATCTGATTGCGCAAACACATGACAGTCTCATGACTCAAAGTGGCGATAAGTGTGGGTTTAATTTAATGTGGAAGTCCAATTATGGTAGCTGTTTTGGTACCAAATTGTTGTGAATTGTGATATGCCTTGCATGTCATGACATTGAGACTCTTCGAATGAAAAACGGTGATTCTATGCAATGGAAGACATCACGAATTGAATTGAAAGGCAAATATAGAAGGTAACAAAACCGTGTCCAATGATGTGAACTTTTTAAGATATCCAAACTCAAAGATTCTCTTATTAAGATGTCAAAAATCATTAGAGATACCTACCATGAGAAAAAAAAGTGTCTAGTGAAAAACTTTATTTTATAAGATATGCTGCTGCCCAGCATCAATGCTTAATCTCCTAGAATTCATCAATCTAATTAGTCGACAGACCTTCTGATCTTAAGTTTTTTGTCTTCGTAACACATTCCGAAGTCAATTTTCTAATTATTTCAAACGAGGGCCATGTATGCAAATAAGCTAATTTGTAGCAAAACAGTTCAATAAATCTTGTGAGATCATTACGCGCATACAGCCGTGAGAGTTTCTAAAAGTCAAAAATGTGTTTAGGGTAAATAGGCCATTATTTGTGTAAAAATAAAAATTGAATTGTCAATTTCTCAAGGCGCCGAGTTATATCTTTATCACTAAGCTCACGGCAGGTAGATCTATAGAATTAACGTGAAATTACGCTCCTGAAAAACATTTCATGTATTGAAATCGCGTAGAATTTGCAGAAATTTGTTGAATGAATCGGTAGGATCGTAAAACAATCACATATCGCACTGCTCACTGTTGAGTTTGACAATATCAATGCATAACTTAAATATGATAAGCATCAGTAAAAAGCGGAAATTTATATTAATTACGTGCGATAAACCAATCCTTCATGCCTTGTACGATATATGTATGTTCATATCTCATTGACAGTGGCGTACATAAGCCTTCCGCAGACCCCGCCAGCGCCACCCTCGCCACAAATTTAAGGGCCCAAAACTGATAACTAAAAGTTTCAACGAATTCCAGTATTTTACCTAAAATAATATAACATAAGGATTACGCATGGCCATGTTTGAGTTGTACGGGAAAATTGCTTCCTGGGAGCAGAACCCGTATACGACCCCTTCTGAGGCATTAATAAAACTGCACACATAGCTCTCTGTCTATAATTTCTTTGAGAATTCTATTTTCTTTTCTTTAAAATATCCTGAAATACATAAGAAAACTGAAAGCAATCTTATAGTCAAAAATACAAAAATATGGGGTGGCGCAGATGTTAGTTAAGCGATCATATAAAACTCTGGTTTTTTTTAAAGTCGTTACATATGAGACCAATTTGGCTTTTTAAAAACGAAGTCACCTCGTTATTCCTCTGTTTCAAATTTATAGCGCTACTATTTAAAAAAAAACTACGTCATCAAAACTACTTTTTCATATGCTTTGCTCGCATGTCCGCATGTGGTGTTTAAACAAAACCCTAAGCGTAAACCCCAACAAAATGGTTATCGTTTCGTTCACTACAAGAACGAATTCATCACTAACGGCTCCTGTTCTGGATAATACGGAATTGATATTATCAGACCAAGTCAAATTTCTGAGGATTACTGTAGACAAAAAACTTACCTGGAATTCGCATCTGCCCAGATTACGTAAAGAGTGGTAGAATCTATCTGCACGTGTCGTCGCTTCATTGGCAGAACATCGGGTCTGAAACCAAAAATTATGTACTGGATGTACACCACAGTTGTTAGACCCACGCTCACCTCAGCGGCCTTCGTATGGTGGCCAAAAACTAATGAGACGAAACCCAAGGCTCTGCTTAAAAAAACCCCAGCGGCTTGTCTGTTTAGGAAAATAACTGGCGCCATGAGGAGCTGCTCTACAGCAGCCATGGAAGCATTATTAAACCTTCCACCCCTGCATTTGCGGGTGAAAAAGGATGCGATCTCCAGTAATATCAGAGTGCAAAAGGAGAACAAGTTAAAGCCAGGCGATCTGGTTGGTATCTTAAAACTGATATGTTTCGAGCAAATGACGACAATATCTGATTTAATCACACCTCAGGTGGATTTTGTAAGACTATTTGACGTGGTTTTCGGAGACCGACAACAGTGGGGTTCTACTAAACCGTCCTTCCAACAAGGATCGATGGTGTGGTATACAGACAGTTCCAAAACGAACAGTGGAGTCCGACTGACCCATATATCAAAGGCCTTCCGGTCTCTATCCCTACCGTATTCCAGGCCAAGGTATTAGAAGAATGCACCAATACCTGCATTTAAAGAGCCATAAATGGTTCAACCAATAACATCCTCTTGGCCAGTTAAGCCGGTCTCAAGGCCTGAAAGGCCAATACTATCAAGTCGAGGATTGTTTGGGAATATCTGCAAACCCTTAGAAATTTATCAAAGAGAAACAAAGTTATCCTCATGTGGGTACCTAAACATGATGATAAAGGCAATGCAATTGCTGACGGTCAGCCAAAAGAGGAGCGGAAACCTAGTTCTCGAACCAGAGCCATTTTGTGGCGTTTCAAAGTGTTACTTCAGAGCTACCCTAATAGCCCTTTATTGGAAAAGCCAAAACCCTCGAGAATACTTCCCAAGCCGTTTTCTAAAATGTTCTATATTGATACTTATGGAAAAGTGCTAAACATTGGCTTTATGTATGCCACAGAGCCTAAACTACTATCCATACAGGAAAATAGTCTTCTAGTAATTTACAGCTTGATTCCTTATCTTCCGAAAGGCTACACTTCCTATATACCTTACTTAACAATATAATAAAATAGTTTTGATTACAAAGTAGCCTTACCATTTAACGCTCAATACATCTCAGCTCAGTGATAATTGCATGTGTGTATGTGCAGCCGGAGTCCGAATGTGTAGGCAGCTACATTCGAAATCATCAGCCCACGGCATGTCATGACTGCACAGCAACATTACAATGGTTACTCAGCTGAAAACTTTTGTTTGAGATATCGTAGTCATTTGGTTAAGATTAATTATTTTAAATAATTTTGTTAGGAAAGGTATGAAAATTTTTTTACGGTTCGGAAGATAAGAAAGCAAGCTTAAGACTATCGGAACATCATTTTCCTGTATGAATAGTAGTTTAGGGCGGAGGAACTATTCAAATCAAACTTTTGTCAGTTTTACATAAGAACACTGCAAATATTTTAGAATGTAAGGACTCCGATAGGCCTCGCATGTGGTAGGGACGGAGTCTGTTTCATGGCTTGTGAAGTATTCTCGAGGGTTTTGGAAAAGCCCATTGAGGTATCACTTATACAAGATAGTCTTTGCAGTGAAACGCGATTCCCACGAACACTTTTGTACACAAATCATTTTTAAAATTAGAACGTCGTCATTTCATAAGATTAAAATAAAGTTCCAATTTCAAACCAGCCATGTTTATTGCTGAGTGTGCATTTTCAATGTCCCAGACGATCACGTCGAGTAATTTATGAACTCATGTATCCTGTTATAAGTAAAGGGCTATCCCACACGAGTATTCGTGATGCAGTATGCAAACAGGTTTTCTAGGGAAGAGGTGAGATGTAGCAATTTTGTGCTGCAATTAATTAATTCCAATCCGGGCGAGAGCAACTCGTAGGTCTGTTATGACGACAACATGAAATTCAGCTGCCCTCTAATATTTGCGCCGAAAGGAATTCAGGAAAGGTTCCTATTATCATTACCTTTTTTTTGTACTGTCGGATTCTTGCACCTTTTTCTTTTCAACACTTTAGTTTGCACACTCATATTTTCTTTAATTTTATAAAATAGGTACAAAGGAGAGTTGTTCAATTGCGTTTACCTATACTACTTACGTGGACGCCTGTATGCTATGCTAAAGTAAGTTTAATATATTGTTTTCTTTCTTTCACTTATCTCTAAATCCGATTGAACTTTTGTATCGATTTACACGTGGAATTTTTTCTTCTTTATTTGATGTAACTCTCGTTTCCCTTTCTTTATAATTTTTCCGTTTTTCTTCTTTGCTTGTCGATTTTTTATAATCTTGCTTAAAAGGCTAATACATACATTATAAATTAATTAGCACTTTGGGCAGATGAAAAACTTACGGCTAAGTGCAATCACATGATTCGCATTTCAGAATATCCATATTATATCGTTCCTTTTATGTATTATAGCTTCACTTTTCGCGACTTAAACTCACGTACTTAATATTTCTTTTTTATACCCTAGATGAAATCATAGGGGTATACTAAGTTTGTCATTCCGTTTGTAACACCTCGAAATAATGATGGTAGAGCAAAATGGATTGGACATCCATTCATAATATTAAAAGTTATTTCGATTTTTGCATGTCCGTCCGTTCGTCTGTCCGTCCGTCCGTCTGTCTGTCCGTCTGTGCGCACGATAACTCGAGAACGCGTATACTTAAAGAGCTGAAATTTTGTACACGGACTTTAAAAAAAAAAGTAAAATTAAGTTCGAAAATGAGACAAATCGGGCAACTCCTTCGTGGAGTTGCCATATAAAAATTTCGTTTTCCGCTATATATTTGGACACTGCCTGAGAACGCATCGACGTAGAGAGCTGAAATTTCTTACATGATGTTTTTACTACATTAGCAAATAAAATGTTAAAAATGGACTAAATCGGGCAACTCCTTCTTGGTGTTGCCATATAAAAATTTCGGTTTTTTACGTATACTTTGAAAACGACAGTCCAAGACATTTTTATTGTACTAAGAACTTCTGCAGAATACGAAATCCTATAAAATTGGTTATTACCATTTTTTCTGTGCGACAAACTGTTCTAGAAATATATGCGAAAAAAAAAACTTCAAAATCAATACTTGAATAGATCGGTGACCATACGCAATTTAATATGGGCATTCATCTAGGGTATCATAAGAATTGGTCTTAGACCAATTCTAGCTTTTTTACTTGTTTCTTTAAAGACCGCTATACACGCTCAATCAAATCATACGACTGGGCCATGCATGGTGCAGTCGTATGATTTGCATGAGCGTGTGTAGCCCTAATCGGACCTTGAGTTGAGACTGAAGTCTGCCATGAATGAAATATGACAAAACTATTGTGTACAAGCAAACCTCACGACTTTGCTATAGGAATGAATTAAAGTTTGAACAAAATTCACAAGTTAACATCCGATTTTGTCTAGTTCAGTTCTATAGCAAAGTCATAAGTTTTGCTTGTATGCAATAGCTTCGGCCGATTTCACTCATGCTCTCTCAACTCAAGTTCCTACATTCGCTACACACACTCAGGTAAGTCAAACAACTGGGCCATGCAAAAGTCGCAAGATTTGCTTGAGTGTGTCTGAAGATATAGCACAATTTTACACAAGATATTAATTACTTTTGCTTATACACAATTTTCTGTCTTTTCTTTATCAAGCACTCTTTAAGAAGAAGGGACAAGAGTTCATACGAGATTGCTGCCATCAATGCTCCAAGTTTTAGGTATATATGTACTAAGTATGGTACAGTCATGAGGATTCGGATTTTTGTTTTGTTATATCGAGTATTAGCTAACGATCGCGTTTGGAATTGGTGGGATTGAGGATTCGCGCATGTAAATTGGCACGCTACAGAGATATCTCTTCAAAGTGTAGGAGATATCTCTTTGCTTCTTCTCACCTCTTCCCTAGAAGACCGGTATGCATACTGCATCAAGAATACTCGTGGGGGATGGCCCAAAGTGTGGGAACCGTGTTCGCCCAGAGTATGGAATTATTTTCTAAAACGAATCAGTATACTTTTACCCTGTATCGGCAGACGCCTAATTTTGTAATAATTTTGTAACGTAAATTAAAAGTTTTTTAATAATGTTTTTTGAGCTAGTAATGTAAAACAGTGGCGCGTTTTATTTAAATGAAAAGAATTCCCGTAAAACAAAAGTAAAGTGCACTCCCCGACCCACAACACTTAACTTCATGCTGCCGCTTCTGTCAGGATGTTCACAAAACGTCGGAGCAACTGCTCTGCATCTGTAAAGCATTGGCCATATGGAGATTACTCCACCTCGAACATGCTTTTCCTCCACCAAACTACGTGCGGAACCTAAGTGCCAGAATGGCTCTAGATTTCATTAGCAGCCTAAACCTAAAAAGGGAGTAAGTTGAACGGGGACTCACAAGTCACAATATATATTTCAGGTCGCAATGAATGCGAGGCCAACGCATGTACCACCCCTCCACAAATCTAAATTTAAATCTGACGGCGCCTGAATTTGACTTCAGGTGTGCATAACAGACCAGGGTGCTGATTGTAATGTTTTGCCATAGCTTAGGCGTTTATTTTTCTCACATATTTTGTCATTTCACCACAATTTGAAATACTTTTATTTTCACCAATTCATTTTAATTTATCCGATCAACCACAAAACGAATTAAATTATTTGCAATGAATAAATGCACGAATATACACCTAAAAGTACGACAAATTAATCAACTGTTTCTGAGGTTGTGGAAAAATGTTTAAACTATGGTAAATAGATTTACTACGCACCTGAAAATTAAATTCCAAATAATATTTTTGAATTTTAATGCGTAAAAGAAAATGTAACGAAAATATGCAGCGATTGTAAATGATTGGAGATCACAGAGGATGTTCTGAAAAAAGAAAGCCGACCGATCAGTTTGAGTTTGGATGAGATAAATTGGTGGCCTAGTTACCATACGACGTTTAATGTTTGTCTATAAAAAGAGCACATATTGGTTCTCGTATCCATTAAATCAAAACCATTTGTTTTTTTGCATTGAAATGCTACTACTAGTTTGTTTTTCAATTTTTCAAATTTCATGTATTTTCAGAACACCATATTAATCAATCATAGCCCACGGAAAATTATATCTAAACCACCCCCATACTGGAGTTGGATTGAAGCAATGAAACAGCGTCCATCCTCTAAAAGGACGAGTCACCCATCGATTATACGAGTCAGTAGAACTGACGGTCAGTACTAAATTTAACTGTCAAATTTATTGACTACAAACGCTTTGCTTCGATCATTTGACAAGTCAGTTCGTTATAAAAATGTCGCCAAGTGGTGCAAACATTCCTCTTCTGTATGCATTGCTAAGTCATTTATCTCTAAAAAAATAAAGATTGCAATGTAAAAATCTACTCAGTAGGTGCGTACACGAGTCTGTGTCAGTTCTACTGACTCTCGTTAGACAAGTTATTATTTTCCATTTTCGTCTGGCTTTGAAAGTTAAAGGCTGGACATGTGAACATGATCTATTCATGTAAATACTCCTGATTTATAAAGTTCGAAACGAATGAAATTATTGCACGAAAGATATATAAAATTTGTAAAGACAAACTAAACATCCTCTCCCTGTAAAATAAGGCACTAGTCACAGTTATATTCCGAACAACAAAGGAACAGATGAGCTTGATTGGCGTGGTAGTTTAGAGGCTTGTCCGTAGTCAGTAATAATTTTTCTGTATCATCAGTACGTTTACATGAATTGTTGAAGTATACTTCAAGTAGAGATCATGTAATCCAAATATCATATAAACGAGCATTGACTTCAAGTATACTTGAGTCAAGTAAATCACAAAATTGTTGTTCAATTTATTTGAAAAAATTATGTAAACGCAACTACAGTACTTTAGCATTTTTCATGTTTGCGAGTAATGAAAATGGTAAAGGGGAACAAAAAAACGATTATTGTTGACAATTCAGGCTGTGATTTTTAGTAAATTTCAAGATAATTTCAAGTCAACTAACTGGAATTAATTCAACCAAAAACCCTACTTGAGTTTCAAGTGGATTTCAATTCAAGTACTCAAATATTCATGTACACGTAGTACTGATAGACTCTCATTACCTACTTCCGTTACGTATAAGGAAAAACTAATTCTAATTCCGAAGAAGAATAACCTTAAAATTTTTAAGAAAACAGATCAAGCATTGTAATAATTGTAATTGCAGTAATTGTAATAATTTGTCAAATTTACAGCGATTATAATGTTTCTTGTTAACGGAAGCTACAATTTTCAGTTCAGTTATTTTTATGCTATCATAAGTACGAAAATGGCAGATCGAAAAGCATTGCCAATTATGGGTGATTTGATAAAATTAACATTAACGTTCCGAGGCTCTATCTAACCTCTGGATACACACCCTAAATATAAACACAGATCCACTATCTCGAAAAATCCGAATTGCAGATAATCAGCTCCATCCACAACTGCCTGGATAAATACTTTAGCGGGCGAGTCTGTTTACACATTTAACGAAAGTGCTGAGTATAAATGTAAATATTTACGCCAAGCATATACATATTTCCTTTGGAATCTTGCTCTGCACATTATTAATTAAGTTAATTTCATAAGTCATTCTTCGATCAGTATGTACATAGATACTGCAGTATATTTGATGATAAGTATGTTTATGCTACCACAGCAGTGAGTGGTTTGATCTCTTAGTATATACAATAAACTACATGCTTGAAATTCGAGCATTAATACATTTTATGTGTTTATATTTTTGTAATTTCAATTCTAAAATAAAAGGTTTCATTTAAAGAATTGCATTCATGATAAATTTTTAAATATTTCAGATTCTCTTGGTGATTTAACATTTTGAAAATCATGACAAAGGACAATGAGATGGAAATGTCGGGATATAATAATTGCATGGTGGATCCACAGGTAACATTCCAATTTTAGATGCTCAAAAATATCCTGACCCTTCTTATAATCTAGGCCATCCTCGCAAAGGCTCTAGAAAAGAGAAATATACACGACTTTAAAATAGCTCTTGAAATGGAAGCAGATCCAACAAGAACAGATGAAAACACAAATATAAGCATATTTGAAAAGGCCTTGCAGACCTACGGCTGCGCAGAGTTTGTTGAAGAATGTATCAGAAGGGGATGTAAATGTGATTATGTAAGTATTTAATTTTTTTTTTTCATTTGGTAGTCTGGAATAGTGTTAAAGTAGTAAACGAAGTCAAACAAACTGTAATTTGCAAAAATAGGGATGGAATTGAAAGTAACTGAAAACGAAACAAAAAACTAAAACGAAGATACAATATGGCACACCAGCATGAGGTTAGTAGGGTGAGGTTCGAAAACGCCATGTAATACATCAAGTCCCTATTAGGCGTTCAGAGAAAAAGCCTTAAATCTAAGATAAGTGGATGAGTTATGAGGGTTGTTTGAGGTTGGCTGTATGCCAGACTCTATCAAAGGCCTTAGAAATATTTAGGGCAACAAATTTCGGATCATCGAAATGATAGTTCGTAAAATGATAAGTTTCTAGATAGTTTATTAGTTTTGCGTAATCATAGATTTAAGGCATTCAAAAGAATAGAGGTGTTTGTAATTGCTCGATAATTAGAGGGATCTATATGTTACATTTTTTGGAAATTGACTGAGCTTTCCAAGCAGTTGGAAAATATCCAAATATCTTCACCAGAGAAGAGACGCAGTTTAAAAATAACGGTTCGAAAAATTAACGGGATCTCCGTCTTTGAATTCTTTAAGCACCTTAAATACATCGCTCTATGAATTTATGTCAGCCCCGTATAGGGCTAATCTTGCTAAGAATTCAAGTAAATACTTAAGATTTCGTTATATGATTCGCACTTAAGAGGAGTCAGTACCAATATTTGCAAGTTTCATACATTTTTCAATGCAAATGTCTGGCAAACTATTTGTAGCAGGATAATGATTTATATCTGAAATTAAAGGTAATGAAGAAGTCTAGTAAATAACGTTGGCAAAAATTAAAAAAAAGTGTATTGGAATGGAGATATTATCTCGGAAACTTGTAAAAAATGGTAAAAATTGAAGTCTTATCAATCAAATTCCTGTGGGTGGATTGGTCAGTCAGCTTTTCTTCAAGGGATGTTGATGAGTGCACATTACAACTTAGTGACATATACATAGTCCTGGTATGCATGAATACATTCCTTATTCATAAAGCAGGTCTCAGCAACAGTAAAATTGATCTTGGTTTAACGATAAGTTCAACGAAGTAATAAAATCCAAAGGGTCTGCGTTTCACGCATCCATGTCCAGAACTGAAACAAGTCTACAAGACCGCAGGGAACTCCTGTAAGTCCATTATCAAGAGAAAAAAAATCTTTTTGATCAGAGTGTGAAAAAAAGAATCTTGACAAGCAGCAAAGGCAGCAAAGGTTTCTGGTCTCTAGTCAAAAACATCAGGAACAATTTCAGCAGTTCCTCTATACCTTCATTCCTTATTAATGGTGAAGTTTTTGTTGACTCCATGGATAAGATAATATTTATTTTCACTGGTAGATTCGCTTCAAATTCTCTTTATAAGAGCCAAGACACATCCGTGAGAGAGATGTGTTCAAAGTCCTTAAGGGGATCAACGTCTCCAAAGCCGTAGGTCTTGATGGTTTCCCTGTTAATTAAAAGCTGTGCCTCATCCTTTATCAATGATCTGGACTTTTCACACGGAACATTCGAATCGTAGTCTTCACAATTTTGGTGATTACAAAATCGTTGCTCTAGATATTTGAAAGGTCTTTGATAAAGTCTTGCTTTGTTATGGAACTATGAAGAGTGATTTGACTTGGACGTTAAGTCCAGACTGCCAGCATAAGCTGACAGATCACTGGACGGACAGCGTTGACTGCAGGGCGGCACGCTAGCTCGCCTCGGCTATTGGCGGAGAGTGTGGGGAGGTTCCACGAAAAACCTGCCGCTGCCGTCTGCCATAATCAAAAAAAATTTGTGCCTAAAACCAAAACGCCGGCACACATTCAGTCCTGAAGGGACCTTGACGTCACCTACCTACATCCAATATTGAAGGCGCAGATGTTATGCCTTCACTGCATGCCCCAACCACCCATACGACACTGAGGGCAGCAAATTAGTTTCAGTGTCCCTTGTTGACCTGTAAAGAGACTAGCGAGCTAGACGAACATCATGTGAGAGGGCTCCAGGACAGTTAGGGAAAAAATTAAAACGTTCAACAACTCATGTTCACGTTATAATTACATGTCTTACAATACAGTTCATTACTTTAAGATTAACTTCCCTGTTCCTCTTTCCTGTTTTTCTTTTTTTCTTTTTTTTTCTTTCCGTTTAGATTGTTTTGCACTTGTAATTCCTTAAATATTCTTATTTTCTAATAAAAGTACATTTCAAAAAAAATTTTGTTTTTAGCAGCAGTCGTAATCAACTGAACGTTTCATATTTTTTTCTCTTTTTGTTCTCGGGCAACTCTATACATATCTGAACCCAACCAATCAAAATTCAACATACATACATTAGCGGTATAATACACAAGTTTCAAGCTAAATTCTATTATTATGTCTCTTTCATCTTCCGAATTACGAAGGTATCCAAGCTAGTCCTCAAGGAAATGAGTTCGAAGGCTATCTTCGCTAACCATCGAGTTAATGTTCATGACTAAATTTAGCACGGGGGTAAGAAACTGTTACTAATAATTCAACCATCACTTGAGTCTGCTACGGGTCCCTAGGCTTCTTAAGTAATGCAATTTCACAATAATGGGAAAACTCGAAAATACTTTTAATGCTTGGGAATGAAAAGAGGTCGGAAGATTGTTCTAATATGACCAAAACGGAATCAGTGACCGAGACATCCAAGAACGACACTTGTTCGGTTCCTTAATTGAAGTGAGAACTAACCCTAGGCAAAACAATCAATAGAAAAACAACACAGACTAGCATCACTAGATGTTCAAACCATACCTAAAGGCGATAACTGGTTTAAGTATATAGGAAATTTCCTCTATTGGACGCCAATATTTCAAAACGAAAAATAAATATTCAAAGAAACTTGTAGTAATAAGAGCGAAGACGAAATTACTAAGAAAACAGTTCTCTTAGTTGCGAGACACTGCCTTCGAATATCACTTCGAAAGAAATTGCAATTCAAAAAAATCTTTTTCTTTTTACACTCTAATGCTAATCAGTGCTATAAACATTTGTCTGGTAAATTTATTTAATTTTTTATCTATATCTATATCTATCTATCTTCTCCGAGTTTATTTTATATTGCTTAAACATTCAGATCAAGGTCATAAAAGGTCATTACGCGTACAAAATTGGTAAATCTGAATTAATTCTATTTGAGAATTTCGATATCCTTACTACTGCTAGGTTTCTTTTACAAAAATATCCTTAAACTGGGTATCCGCATGTACAAATCTACATTATGCTACGAGTGGTTACCTGCGGCAAATAGACCATTCGAACTTCGGTTCAACACTGCATTCCACCCGGATGTGCCAGGATTATCACCAATGGAAAGTGCTCCTGCACTGAAAGCAACATCTGCGGACGGTAGTAGCGTAGTGTCCGGTTGATCAGCGACCAATTCCTTATTACGACGTTTTTTTATTTGGGGCGCCTAAGATATGCGTCATTCCGCAACCTAGATCTCGATGAGCTTCTTCAGTGGGCACTGAAGAAGCTTTTCTTTGTTTTATTTTCACGTGGGATTAGGTTCCTTAATCAACGTTCGCGATTTCCTTTTTCGATCCTTTGTGGTCTCGTGGATTATTCAGGATTTTTTCTTGATTATTTGGTTGGTTATTAGGATTGGTACACAATTAGGATTTTTCTCCGATATTCGACCTGGAGCTTTCTCAATATATATCTTTCCAGGGGATTAAAAGATTTCCGCACTTGGTTTTCTTTACTTTTACCACAAGGTTAGAATAACTTGCACCACAAGGTTAGAATGACTTGCACCACAAGGTTTAGTCTTCTTCTTCTTATTTCATCAGGCTGTCAGAGCTCGTTCGTCGAGCTTGGGGTGGGTTCAGCTGTCGGTTTCCACAGGCCGGCACACATGCTGCAGTATTCCTTCGTGTAGCATATTGCTATATGCCATAAGTTACGACCATAACAGCTTCCAGTCCTTTTAGTTAAACTCGAAGCACTTGATCTCTCCCCTCCTCTTCTATTATAGATTGAAAGTTTTTTACCTGATCGCATAATACCGGTTTCACTAGATGGGGTCTCACCAGAATGTCACCCTATAAATGCCGATATGCCCCAGGAGTCTATTATCTTTCCATCTATCTTCATAATTTTCTTTAATGATCTACTTTCCCTTACTTTTAATCCCATCCATAGTTTTGCTTATGATAGTATCCTTGATTTTACTTACTCCTATGACACTCTTGGGGACTCCACAGAGAATGCCACATGTGTCAAACGAGGTTGCATGATTAGATCAATGAATAACGACCTTTATCATATCCTCAATCATATCCTGTCCCATCTTTTTGAAGCAGGATAATAATTTTTCACTCCCATTTCTTCTAATGGAGCACTGATTTATGATACAGCATCATTATCCATTCTACGCATTAAAATTTCCAATAGGTTAAGTTGCACTGATCACATCTTCTCTATTGCCAAAGAAGCATCGAAATTTATTGAACTTCTGAAAAGGTGTAAGAAATATTTCAGCCCATCGAATCGAGCGCTCCTCTATAAGTCCAGACCTAGAATTTAATACAATTTCCATATCTGGGCCGGGGCTGGTCGCACAGTCTTACCTTCATTGGCTATTGTCCAAAAAAGAGCCTTCAATCTCACTGGCAATATGGCAATAACTTGTAATATCGACTCACTCGAACACCACTGCAATGATGGATGCCTTTCACTCCTTTATCGCAATGCGCATGGTCAATGTTCCGATGCAATATCTCGTCTTGTAGAAAAATTCCTGCATGCAATACTCGCACTGCAAATCGCGTACATCCTTATACCCATAAAATTTCCTTCGGACGTACAGCAAAATTCCGTGATTGTTTTTATCCCGAATTGTGTGAATGTGGAACAGTCTACCATCTACTATCTTTACTTCGACATACAATCTGCGATAGTTTAAGGCTGAAATACATCAGCACCTCTGACACTTGCCTCATGTTCTTTAATTCCTTTCCCTATCACCTTCCTGTCATGCTGTGCTTCGCATCATAAGGTATCCCCTGAACTTGTCTTAATAATATAAAAAAAATCAAACTTTCTTGACTTTAGTGAGGGGAAAGTACGTAGCGCTTTAATTCCTGTATTCTGCAAAGTTAAAATTTATGATGAATTCGTCAATTTGAACAAAACGTGTTTCCCTATTTTTACTAACTAAAGTGGATGATTTGGAAGTTTTACATTTCAATTGCATGACTGAGCACCCCAGTTGTTAGTACGCGAACTCTGGATACCAGGCGACCTCCAGTTTTAATTAGCCTTCTTGTAGTAATGCGGAGCTCCGCTGCAGGTGACTGTTTTTCTCGTGCAACTCATGGAAACATATATGAAACCTTTAAGAAATAATATCACTTCAGTGGCAATAGAAATACACACTCTGTGTAAATTTCAACTATCTATTTCGGTTCATGAGATATAGCCCGGTGACGAACGGACGGACATAGAAGGCTTAGTAATAGGGTTCCCGTTTTTACACTTTGGGTACGTAACCCTAAAAATGAATGTTAAAGCACACAACATTTGTTATTAGCTTGAAATATGACTATAAATTATCAAACTAATAACATAATTTTGCAATAAATAATTTCCATTTATATGTAACAATTTCCCTTCTGTAAATATTTGTCTTAATTTGTGGTACACCAATCGCTCGCAACATAAAAAACATATTTTATGCTGACTTCACTTTTTGCGGGCTGTCATCAGTCTATAATATTATTGAAGGCTGTGAATACAAGTGCTTAAATTCGAAATAATATTTTGAATTTCTCATCTGAAGTGTCATTTTCAGTTACGCAAGGCTTGCTGAGCTGATAAAAACACGAAAAAGTCAGTAAAAAAGTTCATTTCATTTACGCGTATATTTTGACATTCAAGTACGACAAAAGATCAGAATCACTCCCCAGAATAGAATGGCTTCAGCATCGAACAAATTCTCTATCGCCCACCATCAAAGCTTGAATTGCTCACTAGCAGGCGGTAGATGAATTCCCGCGTGTAATTTCGTATATTATTTATTATAAAGTATATATAGATATGCCACTTTGTTTATGGCTCACCTCGCAAGATGTACATAGTTGTACCATTTTGAGCATATAATTAAACAACCATTCCAATAATTACTAAGCTTTATTCACAAATTAAGACAAAAATGGTTCTCTTTGATTATAAACGATCATTCGATTAATCACTAAGCTTTCTTCAATACTATTTCACAAGAAGTTACAGATAATAATTTTACCGTTAAAGCTAACCGCTATTCGTTATTACTTGATTACTTGACTTCGGCACTTTCAGATCAAAACTGAGCTTTTTCTAGGTCTTTGAAAAAGAGGAATGTCAATTTGCGCGAGCGTACATGAATTTTATTTCACACGAAAACTGCTGACGATTGCGTCTGCAGTCTACGTGAGAAAATGAAATTCATGAGCTTTGGCGTTTAATTTTTCATGGGAATGAATATTTGTTTGGAATGTTAGGGGATTTTATTTTTTGGTTTATTTTACTCCTCCACCCCCCAAGAGGGGTTGCAGTCCCAGCAAACGGACTTGTTTTCGATTTTTCCTGAAGTTCTATTTTAGTTACGTTGACATCCTCCTTTTTCTGTTTACAATTTCTGACTTTGAAAATGATAAAAATAACAAGTATTATAAACAAAATTGAATTGAGGCCCATGGAAATGGAATTTATCAAGTTAGTTTTAAAATCTATGTATTCAATTGTTTCCCTATTCTCGATGTTATCTATGTTTAATTTTTCTAATGATAGTTTATCGATTAGTTTCATAAAATTTACATTGGTTATCGGGATCATAACACTACCTACGAATTTTTTTATTTAATTGTTGAATACAGAATTATTTATTTGGATTTTACAATCGTTAAATTGGATTATGTTGTTGTTTTTTATTAGATGTTTTTGTGGACATATGCAATTTTGGGTAACCTAACCCTAGTTATTGGTAGATTTTTCGTAATAACTAAGCTATCGTTTATTTCTTCTATTGAAGGTTTATCACTGATTTTTAATTTACATACATTATTTTCTCGGAATAAATTTTTTATACAATCATTGCTGTGATATTTGAGCCTTTTCTTTGTCATTATTTCGTTATCATTTACATAAATATTTTCATTTTGAATAATTTCCTCCTCGACTTCAGAATCTAGTTCTTCATACTGGTTATTTGGGAACGGAATCACTAATGCCTTTATGTATTTTTCCTTAGTGAACACGGGGATACTAATAACAAAAATAAATTTTTCGTCTTGGTAGGTACAACCACTGACTTATAACAATGGACTGAGCGATTTGCTATTTCATGTGGCACAAAAAATATTGTGTTTCTGTATATCACCGTTAGAGCACCCTTTAAAACGATTACATAAAAAACATGTAAAACTCAACCAATCAGATGAAATTTTACACCCGAAAATCGAATTAAATTAAAAAAAATGTATTTTCTTGTGTCCAAGTGATATTTTAATCGCTTATAAGGAATTAAACTCATTTCGACTTTAATTTTCAAAAGTTATTCTTAACTGAATCCTGCTTATGGGCAAGAGAGACGGAGCATGGTAAACACTATCTTTACCTTATTCCTTCTGAGGTGATTGCATCTGTAGCCAACATAAAAACATCAAATGGCATAAGCAAATGTTCCAGAATGCAATATTTTCTGTTGGTAGCTCCAACTCTGCCATAGGGCGAAAGAGAGAACTGTAAAACTTGTGCCATGCTTTCCTATAGGAAAAAAATGACAATACGCTCAGTCCATTGTTATAAGTCATGGGTACAACACAGCATTTTTCAGATAAGGCAAGATCATCACTGATATGTTATATTTGTCTCTCTCTTCTTGTGTAAGTATGTAATGCGATAGGACATTGAGTTTGCTCATAAGAATAATATCAGACAGTTTTTCCAATTGTTTGTTAATAAGGCTAATATCCACATATATTTGGAAAACAAATTTTGATTTGTCGACTTCAATTAAAACCTTATTGGTATTATCTGTGATATTATTAAGGACTTCACTTAATTGTGTTTGTTTTTCGTTAACGTGGTTTACAACATCATTCAGATTTTTGATTAAGTTATCGTTAATGAGGACCTGTTTATTTAGTTGGTTGGTTATATCTGCTTAGAGTTTTGCTCTAAGTTATTGAGATGATCATATATCTGCTTAGCGTCTTCGTCGTCCATTGTTCCTGCTAAGAACTTGAGGCCGCGTCCTAGTACGTTAATAAAACCTCGTCTTTTGTCTGTTGCCTTCGTTAGTATGGATGTATGGTACTATGGTGCGTAGAGTGTGTTTTGCAAGTTAAAGCTCCCGATCCAATAATTTGTGGTCGTTTGAATTTGTCTGTGGTTATTGTGTCGTATTCATTTAAGTCGATAATGTGCAGTATTTTAATGTAATGGTCAATCACTAATTTATCCCCTAGTTTCTATGGATGCACCTGATACGAGCGGGAATAGGAGTAACAGTACATCTGTGAAAGAAAAGCATTTTATTTATGATGATATTTACGTTTCTTTTGATTAGCATAGTATTTTATGTCACGTCTTGTTTTGGTGTCTATGACAGAGTCATTTTTTTGTTCGTAATTTGTTAGTTTTTTGTACTTAGGTTTATTTTTCATAATATTTCTGTTACATACAACATTATCGAGAAGTTCGTAGTTGGTGTCACGTTCTCTATTTAATTGATTTATTTTATTTTATTTGTCTTTTTTAAATTCGGTGGCTAAAGCATTATTTCGTCGCGAGAGAAGTTGTTTTTAATAAAATCGATCGGGCGTAATTTGATAGTAGAATGAATAGTGTTGTTGTAAGCTGTTATAATTTTAAAAATTTTGTTGTCGAGCTCTTCTGTAGAATTTTCTACTTCCAATATCCTTAAATGTTCGTTTAGGGTGCCGTGAAGACGCTCTATATCTGAGTTCCCTCTTTTGTTAGTTGCTGTGGTAACATGCGATTCGATGCAATTTTCCTTAAGGAATAAATTTACTGCATTGTGAAGGATGCATCTTTCATTATCATAAATTAATTTTTTCATTTTGCCTAGAAATTGAATTCGTTCTTTTGCTTTCGTTAGATTCGGGTAGTAGTACTTGCTTTTTAGTTCCTGAAACACTTCGTTAATTCCGCGGTGATTGTTTCTTAAGTGTTCTTCTTTAATAACAGATAAAATTTGTTCTTTATCCGTGATATCGATTAATTTTATATTAGATTTGAGCAATTTGAGGTTTTTATTCCCTAAAAAATACCTGACGTACAGATCTTGAAATTCTATAAAAAGTTGGTCATCATTACAATAAACACACATGAGACCTTCGTCTTTTAATAATCTTTTCATTACTTCAAGCAAATTACTATTTTCATCAATAGTAACGTGATTATGAATTTTTTTATTTATTATTTTAATAAAAACCTTTTCCTTACTAGCTTTTTGTATGTATATTTGGTTTTTATACAAGTTTACAGGTTTTTCCGTAACATAGATGTGGTTTGTTTCGTCCTCTTCTGCACTGTGGACGGTAGCGTCAGTGGACCTCACTTCTTCATCGCGAGCAGCGTTCATGTTATTCATATTGTCGCAGTGATTTTCCTCGCTTTCCTTGTTTTGGTTTATGAACCTACTTAGTCCGTCGGCAACGCAGTTTTCTTTACCTTTGACATAAGTGATATCAAAATCGTATTCGTTTAGTTGAATTTTCAATCTGTAATTTCATGTTTGGCTCTTTGATGTTGTTAAGCCAAAATAATGGTTTGTGGTCTGTGCAGATACTAAACTTTCTGCCATACAGATACGTTCTAAAGTATTTTACTGACCAGACTATGGCCAGTAGTTCCTTTTCTATGGTGGAGTAGCGAATTTCGTGATTTTTCAACGTGCGCGAGGTATAGCAGACTGGGTGATTGTTTTGACTCAACACCGCCCCAATTGCATAGTTTGATGCATCTGTTGTCAGGACGAAGCGTTTATCAAACTCTGGCTTTTTAAGTATTGGGTCACTCGTTAGTAAAGTTTTCATTTTGTTGAAGGCGAAAATATATTCCATGTCTGATTGATCAATTTTCGATTTCTTCTTTAGGTATTTTATTAAAGGGTATTCCACCTTCGCATAGTCCTTTATAAACTTCCTGTAGTAACCTGTAATACCCAGGAATTGTCTAATTTGTTTCGTTGAAGATGGAAGTCTCATTTTGTAAAGGGCTGCTATCTTTTTTGTATATGGTTTTATACCATTACTTGTTATAATATGCCCCAAATAGTTAGTTGTTTCTTTTGCGAAATGGAATTTATCTATTTGGATTTTGAGATTTTTTTCTCTTAATCTTTGCAATATTTTCTTTATTGATAGTAAATGTTCAGCGAAGCTGGTAGAAAAAATTAGTACATCATCCAAGTACACTACACAAATCTTGTTAATGTAGTCACTAAGTACATTATTCATCAACCGTTGAAAGGTGGATGGAGCATTCTTAGTCCAAATGGCATACGAATGAATTCGTAGTGACCGTTGGCTGTGGAGAATGCTGTTTTTGGACGATTCTCGGGCAATACTTATATTTGATGGAACACTTTTGCAAGGTCAATGGTTGAAAAGTAGTTGCATTTGCCTAATTTATCGAATACTTCGGCCATGTTTGGTATTGGAAATTTGTCGTCTACAGTTTGTTCGTTCAATTTCCTGTAGTCAATGACAATTCTCCATTTTTGTATGTGACAGTTGTCCAACTTTTTAGGGACAGCCCATATAGGGGAATTATAGGGGCTGTTACTAGGCCTTATAATTTTTTGATCAAGAATCTCTTTTGTTTGTCGATCGACTTCTTGTCGATGGATTTCTGGATATCTGTATAGCTTGCTATGAATTGGGATACTTGTTCTTGTTTTTATTTCGTGGTTAATTTCATTTGCGATTGAAAGGTTATCTCCTTCTTTGAAGAAGACGCCTCTATAGGAATTTAAAGGGATCTTAATTTAACAACATCACTTTTACTGAGGTGTGTGGCGAAATTATCATCTGAAATTTTATTAGGATTTGCTTCGTTGCTAAAGATGTCAACAGATTCGCCTATGTAGCAATTATTTGCATAGAGTTCTTCCTCTTTGTTTAAATAAATTGGCAGTACATCGTTACGTGTTATTAATAGCCTATCTTTGTAGTCAATTATTGCTTCTAAGGCGACAAGAATGTTGTTGCCAATTAGACCGTCGAAATCATCATGAAATTTATACTCTAAGAATTCTACATAGTAATTGTCATTTTCATTAAATTCGCTAAATATTGGGAGCTTGTATTTGGTTTTAATTTCAAGGTTTCGGTTTAAAACTTTTATTAATTTATTATGAGAGTTAACTGTCCATTTAGGGTTAAAAATATTTGGGTTTATTATACTATTCTCCGCACCACTGTCGATGATGAATTTCATGTTGCGGATTTTGTTTTTTACTACACTATATAAGTTTTCGGAAGTCACCCCAAAATTTATTTGCGGATTTTCAGCGTTATTATGAGGAGTATTATTATTGGAAACTGAAGTATGTAGATTGGGTCTTGGTCGATTTTCATTCAGAGAAATATCCATGGGTTCGATGTTATTAACGGGGTTAGCGTAATTATTGTGATAATTAGGCCTATAGTTATTGGCATTCCTTGACTGTCCACTGTTGGTAATATACCTAAATGTATTGCGTCGATCTGATCTATAGTTATTGTGTTATTATGTGTTATTATGTGCATTATAATTATTGCTTCTATTAAAGGTATTATAATTATTATTGCTTTGTTGGTAATTCCTCTTTGATTATTCGAGTTAACAATTTTATTATGAGTTGATTTGTTCTTGTTATTTGTTAATGACAAATAGCCATATCTTGTGAGTAGATCGTAAGCTTCTTCTAGACTATCAGGATTGCGACAAACGATTAAATTTTTTGCTAAAGGAGGTAGGCCTTCAGTAAAATGCCTGAGTGCAATTCTTCGATTAGACTTAATTAATTCTAAATTAACGTCACCATTTAGGATATTCGCGTTGTTTATTTTGCACAATAACGTGTTAATTTTTTCGTAAAAGTTTTCAAAAGTAGTATTGCACCTACATGAATTGAGCTCATCAGTTAATTCTATTATTGGGGTTCTTTCACCATGATTTCTTATTAGAGCACGTTTTAATTCTGCCCAGGTTGTAATGACACCATTTCTGATTAACGTTTCTTTTGCCTTACCTACAATTTTATCTGTAATATAACCAAGCACGATTATCTTATTTGCATCGTTCAAAATTTCGATGATGGTATTAGTGATTCCATTCGCCTGATAAATCCCGCTAAACTAAACTTATCACCACTGAATGGAGTAATATAACTAATATTTTTAGCGATATATTTTAGGGTTTCCCTATTTTCGATTTCCATTTTAGTTTAATTTTGTACAATCACTTTCATTAATTAATCACTTTGTCAATTTAATCACTGTGTACAAATTTTGTTTAACCACTTTAATCGATAAATTTATCTTAGAAAAAATGATTTTATTTTATTGAGGAGGAAAAAAAAATTTCAAATTGTGATAAATTTACTAAAATACATAAATGAATTTCTAATCTGAGGAAAGGAAAGGAAATGAGAATTGTCTTGCTTACTTTGTTGAGTTGATCTGTTTTGGTGCTTACTCAAGATGAAAGTATTTCCGAGAAACTTATAGCTGGTAGATCTGATTCTCCTGATCGGTTATCGCTCTGTTTGTAAGAATCTGATTTATTTGATGCCTTGACGAGGATTCGGCAGCTTCATCGCAGCACGATAGCCCTGTTCCTAATTTGTTTCGAAATCGCTTCCTTGCTCAGTGTGGATACTTCGTCGCTCCTTTTTTGTGGAAATCCGTGATTTGATTGATGTTTTGTCTTCAGATATTTGGCAGCTTCGTCGCAGCGAAATAACACTTTTCGTAACTCACACTTTGCAAATCACTTTTTTTTTCCTTTTTTTTTCGTGGTTTCCCGATTTCACCGACTGCGCCAATTAAACAACCATTCCAATAATTACTAAGCTTTATTCACAAATTAAGACAAAAATGGTTCTCTTTGATTATAAACGATCATTCGATTAATCACTAAGCTTTCTTCAATACTATTTCACAAGAAGGTACAGCTAATAATTTTACCGTTAAAGCTAACCGCTATTTGTTATTACTTGATTACTTGACTGAGGCACTTTCAGATCAAAACTGAGCTTTTTCTAGGTCTTCGGAAAAGAGGAATGTCAATTTGCGCGAGCGTACATGAATTTTATTTCACACGAAAACTTCTGACGATTGCGTCTGCAGTCTACGTGAGAAAATGAAATTCATGGGGGGATTTTATTTTAGGGTTTATATTACTATATTGATTTTTAGTTATACAACTATTATACGTAGAACAAAATTATTTCTTTTTAAGTTTTTTACTACTAAAGCTTTGTATGCCATATACATGTATTGACATGACTTCATCGGCATCGGCCATGCTCGGGCGGGCGGGCTCGTCATTTTAAACTTGCCGTTCATATGGCCTTCCCTTTTCTGTAAGTTGATGTAGGCTTCTTGCTATATATGTGCAAAACCTTCCACGAATCGCCTGTAGTAGGTAGCTAAAGCAAGAAAACTCCGTAATTGATGTTTGTCCTTTGGAACTGGCCAATTTTTGACGGCTTCTATCTTCTCTGTATCGGAAGTGTGATGAAACTATGTGCAATAAATACTTAACTTCATCTTTGAATAGAGCACATTTACTCGCACTGAGCTTCAATTTTGCATCTTTGAGTCTTTGAAGTACGTCCCGTAAGTTGTTTTTATGTTCCTTGAATGTGCTTCCGATTACTATTTTGTCATCCAAGTAGACAAGACATGTTTTCCAGGTTAAACCACGTAGAACACATTCCATTAGTCGTTCAAATGTGCCTGGAGCATTACATAACCCAAATGGCATTACTTTGAATTGCCATAAACCACTGCCAACTGAGAAAGAAGTTTTCTCTCGGTCCTCAGGATGTATTTCCACTTACCAGTCAGTAACCACTCTTTAAACCTAGCGTGGAAAACCATTGCGCTCCGGAAAGGGTATGCAACGTGTCATCAATCCTTGGTAATGGATAGTTTTCTTTTCTCATTACGTTATTTAGTTGGCGGTAGTCTGCACAGAATCGGGTGCTGCCATCTTTTTCCTAACCAGAACAACCGGCGATGTCCAAGGGTTGTTAGATTCCTCTATTATGCCTTGTTTCTTCATGGAGTTCATCATGTCTGCAACTTCTGGTTGTTTCGCTAATGGCAATCTTCGTGGTGTCTGTCGAATGCTGGACAATATTTGTTTTACCATAGTCATCATCATTCATTTCAAATAGTTCCGAAAATTCATCGATCAGCTTTTTGGCATCGTTGTGTTGTTGTTCACTTAAAGCACTGGACGAAAGAAGTTTCTGAACCTATTGGGTAGTAGCTGATATAGTTTTTGTCTCCTTGACATTACTACCGTTATCCAAGTTGACGATTTGGTAAACGGGTTCACAATTTCCAATTATAGCACCTTCTTTTAGTTGTACCCCATTTTCGGATGTGTTAAGCACTCTGACTGGTAATAATGTTGCACCTTCTGCCTTCACTAAAATCTTGCCAACAATGATGCTCGATGTAACTTTTGTGGGGTTAGGCTGCAACAGATAGAATCGGCAGGTCCCGATGTCATCAGTAAGCTTTGTCCATATTAGTGTCTCGGAGCATGTCGAAAGAGTAATATTTTCGCAGAACATCGTCCTTACTTTCGCAGGATGATCTGCTCCTTCTCCTAGTTTCATAGGAATTTCTATGTTCCCATATTTGAGAATCAGCTCCCCGACATCCAGATTTATTTTGTATGTGGTCATGAAGTCTATTCCAATAATGCATTCATCCATTATGTCTGAAACCAGGAAAGTGTGAGGAAATAGTAGTTCGCCTAGTTGAGCATCTAAAAGTATTTCTCCAAAGACCTGTGCTGCTGCTCCAGTTGTTGTTCTTAGTAGATATTTGGTGGTATTGTGAAGCCATTTGTTCTTAACAAGATCTGCTCTAATAATTGATCTTGAAGCTCCAGTATCGATAGCGACTGCGCAGTCATTTTTTCCTACACTTCCATATATAACAAGACTGCTGTTATTTCTCTGTAACTGGCCTACTTGAATGATGACTTCGGGGCTGTCGATTCCACCAACCAACTTCTGCCCCACAATGATGGTTTTTATAGTTTTCCGATTGCTCAACAGGAGAGGTGGTGCGACTAGTCGCTGCTTGATATCTAGTCTCTCCACGAATAGCTTGTTCCCTGGCTCGACATCTTTCCCATTCTTCTTTCCCCTCTTCTTCTGGCAATTCCTCTCGGCGACGTTTTCTGCAGTCTCTTTGAGGTGCCCTGGTCTATTACAATTCCAGCATCGAAGGACACCACGTGAACGTGGGCTCTGTGATGATTACACTCTGTTACAAGTACATTTTTCTACTGAAATTTCCCTTACTCCTACTGCACTCTGTGAAGCTTGTCTGGCGGATTCATACCCTAATGCATAGGCTAGTGCTTCTGCTGTTGATTTCTTTCCTGCTAGCCTTATCCGCATTTACGCTGCAGTATGAAAGATGCGCTAATCTTTCCACATCAGCCTGCAATTGTTGTAGGAATTCGCCATTCTTTTGAATCCTGTTGCGCAACTGTAGGCGATATACTTGCTGCATGTGTTCATCTCCATAACGTAATTCTATCGCCTGTACTAATGAAGTGTAATCACGTTGCTTTTCAATCGGTACAGTTTGTAAGAGTTCTGACGCAGGACCTCGAAGTGCTAACACAACAGCTATAGCTTTGTCTTCATCATTCCATCCATTTACCTCTGAAGCTGCCTCAAATTGTCTCTTGAAGATATGCCACGAATTTTGTCCATCAAATATTGGGGGTTTCATTCTACCTGCGCCAGTTATTTCAGCTGCTACGTTTAGAGGCTGACGATGCTTTATTTTTTCCAGATCTGCTTTAAAACTATCAAGCTGCTCGGTGACTTTTTGTTGAACTTCCGCCATTTCCTGCTCGATTCCTTCAATTTTTAAATTTTGTTCGTCTAACGAATTTTTCAGGAAACTATTCTGTACCTCCAAACGAGTTTCTAGACAATTCTCCAGAGAACTCTTTTCTTCGTCCAAGCGAGTTTCCATAGATTTCTTCTGCTCATCTAACCGGGATTCCAAAGAATTCTTTTGCTAGTCTAAACGGGATTCCAGAGAATTCCTGTGTTCAATGAAAGCATTCTTTTGTTCGTCCATAGATTTCTTCTGCTCATCTAAACGGGATTCCACAGAATTCTTTTGTTCGTCGAGAGAATTCTTTTGTTCCTTGAGAGAATTCTTTTGTTCCTCGAGAGAATTCTTTTGTTCATCAAAACGGGCTTCCATTTTGCTCGTTAAAGTACTCAAAAGCTGTTCCATTTTCATCGCAGGCTCTTCTTCAGCTTCGGTTTCTTCCAAGTTATCTGCGAAAACAATTGTTTCAGGATTCTCTCCTTCCTCTATCATAGCTTGTCTGAGTCGCTCGACTAGCACTTTCTTTGCCCCTGTCGTTTGTTATTACCGGTTCCCTAACTCCACTTTCAAATCCTGCATTCGAAGCTCCTCAACTTTGCGCCCCATTACTTTACTAATTTACTTAAAGTTGAATATAAATTATTTTCCAGAACTTTCAAAATTTGACACAATTTCACAAAATTGATCACACTTTGAATTTTTAAGTCAATTGCCACCACATTATTTCGCGAATTTATTTCACTTCTAACACCAGTTGTTGCGAGCGTGGCCTTTGGTTCGTTATTTAAAATACAGTATTTAATATACAAGTTCTTTATTTCACTCTAATCATATAAAATTCACCATCATTCAATTAATCAACTCATCTTAAATTATCGCTAATACTGTACTTTCAATAATCGCAATCCAATTACAACACTTTCGCTTCTTTATTACTTTCGCTTGTTAACACTGCAACGTCTAAGACAAGACTCTTTTTTGGCGGTGACATCTGTTATATTTATACCCTAGAAACTCTCCAGATTATTCTGGAGTGTTCTATTCCATAATCATCTTGACTCTTCTATTTATTCTATTCCTGAACCTTCCCGAAGATTCCATCATCTATTCTCCGAACCTGAAGTTGTTTACTCTCCATAGCCAGTAGATGTCACCAGTTGTCTCTTTCTAGTGCACGTAACAATATATATAAATCTAATACTTAATACCCAAAAATTTTCTTAAAGAAATAAGCATATCACAAAACAAACAGATTAAGTACTACCTACTAATGGAATTTAATTAAATTACGTAAATTTCAATACAATTCAATTATTTGTTTAAATTCAAAGTGACAAAAAACTTGCAAATTCCTGAAAGACATTCAAACCTCAGTTCAAATCACGAATAAATTTTGTTACGTGCAATAGAAAGAGCAAACTGGTGACATCTACTGGCAATCGAGAGTAAACAACTTCAGGTTCGGAGAATCGATGATAGAATCTTCGGGAAGGTTCAGGAATAGAATGAATAGAATAGTTAAGAAGATTCTGGAATAGAACACTCCAGAATAATCTGGAGAGTTTCTAGGGTATAAATATAACAGTTGTCACCACCAAAGAAAGAGTCTTGTCTTAGACGTTGCAGTGTTAACAAGCGAAAGTAATAAACGTGCGAAAGTGTTGTAATTGAGATAATTGAAAGTACAGTATCAGCGATAATTAGAGTTGAGTTGATTAATTGAAGGTTAATGAATTGTATAAGATTAGAAGTGAAATAAAGAACTTGTATATTAAATACTTAATATTGTGTTTTAAATAGCGAACCATAGGCCACGCCCGCAACAACTGGTGTCAGAAGTGAAATAAATTCGCGAAATAAAGTGTTGGCAATTGACTTAAAAATTCAAAGTGTGATTGATTTTGTGAAGTTGTGTTAAATTTTGAAAGTTCTGGAAAATAATATATATTCAACTTTAAGTGAATTACTAAAGAAATGGGGCGATAGTGATAGTGGTAACAATGTAATTCATGTGTTGCTGGATTTTAGTAAGGCCTTTAATTCTGCCCCGCACTCGTTGCTGCTTGACAAGCTTAGTGCTCGTTTCGGGTTTTCTGCGTCCGCATGCAGTTTAATTGGTTGCTATTTGAGTCACAGACAATTCATCGTTAATTGTATTGGTTCTTGCTCTTCGATGAGGTCAGTTGTGACTGGAGTTCCACAGGGGGCCGTGTTGGCTCCTCTCCTGTTCACTCTCTTCATAGACGATGTAACATCTGTTCTCGGTGATGTCAAATTCCATATCTATGCGAATGATCCGCAGGTTTACTATGGTGCGCCAAGGAATCATCTCAGTGAGTCGGTGACTGTCATTAACAGAACTCTTTCAAGGATTGCTAGATGGTCTATTGATAATGGCCTGTCCCTTAATCCTTCCAAAACGCAAGCAATGGTCTACTCAACACGTGCTTCAAATATAGCCGATGTGTCGGAACTACCTGACTTATGCATTTTGGGACATAACATTGAGCTTTCGGCTAGAGCGATCTCTAATCTTGGTATTCTCATGGATCCTGGTCTCACATGGGAGCCTCAAATTAACAAGATTTGCACTAGAGTGTATTACGGCTTGCGTTCGCTCTATACTGCTTCCCAACATTTTGATTAAGTCACTCGCACAAGACTCTTCTCAGCTCTAATCCTACCACATTTCTTCTATGCTGATGTTGTTTTGTTTCCAATGTCCTGTGGTAATATTGATAAACTTGTTCGTGCATTCAAGGCCTGTACCAGATATGTTTTTGGCATCAAGCGGAGATCACATGTTCCATCTCAACTCATTGAAGTGCTTCTCCCATGTTCACTGGCTAACCTGTATGTTCTAAATACTCTGATGTTTATCTTCAAGGCTAAACATGGCCTGTTACCCAGTTATGTAGCTGGTCGATTCAACTGGGGATCGCTGAATAGGTTCAGGATTGTCCTTCCTAGGGTTAATTCGCAATATGGCGGGAGAAGTGCTTTCATGCTGGGGGCCACTCTGTGGAATCAACTGCCTGATGAAGTCAGGCGTAGTGCCTCTCTAAACACATTCAAAAATGAGGCTCTTGAGTTCTTGAGGGGGTTTCCAAATCGCTTTCCGCCAACAGGAATCGTACATAAATGTTGCTACATTTCACTATATCTACTCACTTAATCATATCTTAATAAGAATACAGCAACCGGCTCAACTTCTGATTCTCTTGACGATATCTTATTCAGTGGAATTCGTGTTATTGTTCCATTGAAACTCACAATCACGCATTTAAAGCAAGTCATTTGGAAAACTAACGTAAAACATTAAACATAGCAGAAGATTAATGACTCTTGCTGTGTATAGCTGTGTTTAATCTCGGGTTCTACCATTAGTGTTCTTTGGTTACCTACACTAGAGAGTAATTGATTTTGTTTGATAGTATACAGTTATATAGTATATAGTTGTGTTTAATCTCATATTCAACCATTAGTGTCCTTTGATTACCTACACTAAAGGGTAATTCATTTCATTTTGTTTGATAGTATACAGTTATGATCTCATGTTCAACCATTAGTGCTCTTTGGTTGCATATTGCATATTGTTGTTCCCTCAGTATTCACAATCACGGAGTCATGTCAAGTCATATTGGGAACCAGCTTAAAATGTGAAAACCTAACTGATAGGTCATTTTGCTTTATGTATGTAATATTGTATATACGAAGAAGATTTCTCGTCTAACAGACTGAAATTTATTGAAAATAATTTCAATAAATTTACAAAAATGCATTTAAGTGCAAAAGAATGATTGAACTTTTCATAAATCACACTTACTTTTTATAAAAAGTATTTATATGGGCAATTGGTGTGACCTCCATCATTGAACTTCTATGGTAGGCGATCAGAGATAACCATACCGATGAGACCTCTCTGATCGCTGGGTCGAAAAGTTCAGTCACCTTTTGCACTTAAATGCATTTTTGTAAATTTATTGAAATTATTTCCAATAAATTTCAGTCTGTTAGACGAGAAATCTTCTTCGTATAATTTCTACTTGGTTTATCCATGTGCCGCCAGGCAAAAAGGGGGAACAATCACCCAATTTGAAAAGTGCAATGAGAAATCTTGCCACCATATAATTCACACTTACTTTTTATAAAAAGTATTTATATGGGCAATTGGTGTGACCTCCATCATTGAACTTCTATGGTAGGCGATCAGAGATAACCATACCGATGAGACCTCTCTGATCGCTGGGTCGAAAAATATTGTATATAGTGTATGGTTGTGTGCAATCATAAGTTCAACCATAAGTGTTCTTTGATTGCACATTGCATACATACATATTGCATATTTTTTGCTTTAGTATTTACAATCGCGCGGTCATGTCAAATCATATTGAGAACCAACGTAGAATGTAAAAGATTAACAGATAAGTCATTTTGCCTTATATATAACAATGTATTTGGTCATGTTTAGTCTCGAGCTAGGCCATTGGTGTTCTTTTGTTACTTACGCTGATTAGTAATTCATACAGTC